>OX578151.1:51005778-51368547 GCA_951213105.1 Amaurobius ferox
AAGCATTTTCTTCTTACTTGAAACATTTATTTCTGAAGATTGGCTATAGATATAGATGGATGATAACTGATATGAATTTAGCTTCAAATTCTGAAGGAGGTATAGGCTGGTTTACTAAGGATTGCCACTTCCAGTTAAAAAAAATTCTTAAAAGATTTATTTCTGAATATTGGCTATAGATAGAGCTTAGATGATGACATATGAATTCAGCATCAAATTTCGAAAAGTTGTAGAGGAGAAAGATAATTCTATTTATAGCTGTAGGCTACTGGTTGAAAAAAATTCCTTTGAAACATAATTTTTTTACTTTTTCCCAAGATTGACTATAGATGGAGCTTAGATAATAACTGATATGGGTTTAGAATTGAATTTCAGACGGTTTGGGGGGGGGGGGGGCGAGGGATTTTCCACTTCTGGTTTTGGGGGTGTCACTTTCGTTTTTTTCCCTCCCGGAAAATTCATATGATTGTACGAAATGAGTATACAAAAGAGAATAAAAATGCTCAATAGTTGTGATGAAATGTACGCACCATTTGCTACCATATGAACGCTCTTTTATAATTTTTTTGTCTATTTTTACATTTTTTATACTATTGCATTGCATGGAAAAATAATTGTTTTCTTAAAAATTTTTGGATTCAGAACTTTAATGGATATAAACAAGTTTTAAGACCTCTTGAATACATTTCAAACACTTTTGGAAAGATCTTCATCTTCATGTGCGTGTGTGTGTGTGTGGGGGGGGGGGGCACGATTACTGAAGAATAAATGCACCAACCGCTGTATAGTTTTGGATATGGATACATTATGTGAAAAAAAAAAAACTGAAAGTTTCTTGTTTCAGTTAAGAACTAAGATAATTAGAGGTTGAATTATTTGAATTTTAAGATGTTCATTATGTATGGAAAAAAAGAAAAATGATAATTTTTGGAACAATGATGGCAATGCATAGTATACGGAGAAATTGATAATATGAACTACGCTATGGATGTTAATGATGTAATGTTATGGATGTTACGCTATGGATGTTAATGATAAATAGTTAAAATAGTTTATATTAGCACAGATAAGCGGTGGACAATTCGTTCGTGGTCATTGCCGCTCGTCAGTCCAGTGCAAGCGATGAGGTGATCAGTAAAAACGAAACTCCTTAAAACAACGGATTTCCTTGCTTAATCTTTGCTTTAAAGAGTTTTGTGCTCACTCACAAAGATGCTGGACAGAGATGCACGGTGCAGGTTCGATTTCTTTCTGGGAGCAGATATATTGGTTATAGCCGACATATTGGCCTTTATATAGATTCTAAACGTGGGTTATTTTGGATAATTGAAGTAATATTTTCGGTTTATCATATACATAAAATCATTAACCTTTCTATTACTGCTTCATGACCTCACCACGCAACCAAATGTTCGCAAAATTATGGAACACAGCAATTTTTTTTGCTGCTGTTGCAGGTGTCATGTGCTGAGCGCATAATAAAGGCGAAACCGGTTCTTAGATGCTATTATCTGCAATGGGAGCACGATCCTAATTATCTGAAAGCATCTTTTTTGGTTGGTTATCTGAATGTAAAGCTTAAATGTCTACATTCTGCAATTCGAATCCATGTTATTTTTGGTCAACGGATTTTGGGTGAGGTCGGAGATGTGGGACAAAGAAAAATTAACTATGTGGCTCAACTCGACTTTCTCATATCTTAATTAGGTACCCCCCCCCCCCCCCCTGAAATTTTACCAGAAAAAATTTCATAAATCTGTATCGTAATTCCAAATGATTACAGCTATAGCGTATTGGCCTTCACGTTAAAGGGCTTGAAAATATCTTTTGATCGATGCCATACTTGACAATGTACCCACCCCACCCCCCACCACGTGATGTAACTTGCCCTCAAGTTGGGCTAATGACGTCACGAACCAAAAAAAAAATTATATCGCAGCTATTTTTCACAATAATGATTGAAACTATTAAGTCTCGTGATCATTGGACCATATATAAACCCTTTTATGTGTAGTTGTGTAAATTTTGTTCTATGCTGCCATGTTAAAAAATATATAAAATTTTAAATAAATTTCTGGAAGTTGTCGCTATAATTTAAAAACATTCTATCTTTTTATAACAGAGCCCGATATAAAGTTTCGTGAAAATACATTAATATTTGCGGCTTCTGTCGTTTACACGAGAAATCGACCACAGACATCAGACAGACAGACGGACATCACTCCAAAAAATGTCAAAACGTGTTCAGAAGGTCTTAAAAACATATCGACATCAAAATCTCGAATTTGAACATTTTCGTGTAAATAGTATTTTCTTCATACTATATCACATAGTATGTGAAAATAAAAATTACGAATATCCACCTGAAGTGCAAAGTGTCTTCGGGTCACGTGTACATAAGTGATAACTATTCGGTGAAATATCATATTGGTGAAACTCTCCTTAATAAATCAATCTATTACCTAATTACCTAAACGCCCATAAATTTGTATTCAAAATCTTGCATGTTGTAGCTCTATTTTTACCTTAAAAGGCTACAAACGGCTATTTGCAAAAAAACCTGCAGGCGACTCTTTTCGAAATCGCAGAAAGTAAACAAGGCTTTGAATATGGAAATCAGTTAAAAAAAATTTAACGTAGGTTTAAACTTTGCAAAGACCCCCCCCCCCCCCCCCCCTTGTATTTCCATTCGATTTTTCTCATAAAGAGTACTCCAATTACAAGCAAAATGGAATTAAAGTACGCAATCGCACTTGCTTGTCTGTTCTTACTCATGGAATGTCTGATTCACGCCAACAGATTTCCAATTATTTTACCCCAATCGCCCCCTCTATTCATAGATCTTTTACGACAGAGGGGGTGGCAGATGGATGCGGCTCGGATGAAAGAGGAATCAATCGAATGATGCTTCAGAATTGTGGGGGGAGATGCGTATGGCCTGGTCTGTTGTATTTATAATTTGTTGAGATTGTTTTGGTGTATTGTTCGTGTTTAGGACTGTAGTGAAACTTGCGGTTTTAGTCGCTTCAGTGGAGGAGTGGTGTTGTAGATATTTCATAAGGACAAATTGGGGCGGCAAAATTTTTGCTTTTCTTTGGTAATTTCTCTGTATTAAAAAAAAAAATGATATGGGCAGCACATGACTTTCCTTATATAATGCAACGAATTTACTACTTCTACAATAAAAAAAATAAGGTATTCTTATAGTAGATACTTATATTCTTTCCAAGATATTAAATTTTCGTCAATTAGTCGTAAGGGGGTAATTTAGGGAAAAAACGCGTCCATAGGGTGCGTAATACGGGGGGTTGGGGGCGTCCATGGACGCTAATGCCTGCAAAGGGGGGTTGGGTTAATTTTCAGCGTCTGTACACCACCTGCACACAGTGATTGCTTTTGGGAACCCATTTAGCCAGATATTGGGACGACAACACCTCGCCCTTCTTCGGCGCTTGGGAGAAAATTACTGTCAGTCGGGTGTCGCTCGTAGTGTCCAGCCTGGTCCTTCGAGGAGTAATCTAAGATGATGACGAGGAATGATACCATACTAGCTCTTTGGCCTGGTCCGGTCAATGTCCACCCCAGCGTCTCGCCCTTCCCATGCCCCTTTGTTTTGAGATTTCGAAGAGTGGTGAGCCTATCCCTTTGCGCAGTATGATTGATTCATTGTAAAGAATTTATTTGTTTCCTACCGACACGTTACAGTCTGCTTTTTGTTCGAATTTGTAAATTGGCAACAACCACTTCAGGCAAGAAGCGCTTACAAACCGATTTATTAAAATTTACATCTGTTAGTAAAAAACATAAACACTAAAATGATGGTCAGTTTACTCATATGGTTTATACTGTTGGTATTTATATATGTTTAGTGGCTGTATTTTTGACATCCCTATCCTCTTGTATGCTTTAGAAAATATTTATTCCGTGCAGTTCAAAGTTTATTATTTTAGTTTAATATAATTACACATATTTCAGAAGAATAAAGCAAGTTTAAGTTTGAGCCACCTATGCACACGGTGGAATTAAAAAAGTAGTAAATTTTATAAATTAATTAATGTTTGATTAGTGAAACACTTAATTAAATATTTAACCAAAAAGGGCAATTAACGTCTATATGCATATTTAAAAAAAAAAAGTAAAAAATGCAGGGGCCATAAGGCGCCTACTGATAAGTTTAGTGTCTTTGCATTTTCACCTTCTTTTGCTTTCTTATTATTTTTTAAATATATATATATATCACAGCCTTCCCAAAATGTGGTGATGTTGGTCATGATAAGTCACCCCCCCCCCCCTCCCGAAAAAAAAACCTAATCCCAGGTGCGCCACTGCTTGCAACAGGGCCGTAGCCAGGCAGGGGCCAGAGGTGGTTAACCCCCCCCCCCCTCCCATCAAGAGGTATACTCAGCCCCCCCCCCCCCCCCGATTTAAATTTTTAGTAGTGATATAAAGTTTCATATAAGATGTCATTCAAATTTTGCATAAAAAATTTCTTTGATATTTTTTTTATAAATTACTTTGTTTTAAAGTATTTTTAATTTAGCTGAATTTGTGATTATACTAATGATCAATTTATTTGCATGTTTAATTTAAAAATATTTAAAAACTATGACAATAGTATTTAGGATACTTTTGTATTATTGCGGAGGGGGGGGGGGGGGTTCACTGTTATACATTATAGAGTCAAAATCAACTGATAAGTAGGTAAGAGTTAATATTAAGCATTTACTTGTATTAACTTTCAGAATGTTTTTACAAATTATTAACAGCTATATTACTAGTTAATGCTTACATCAAAATCAATTGTAATTATTATATATTAATATTGATAGGAGCTATATGGATATTAATAATAAAGTTTTAGCTTGCAAATATAAATATGCAATTATTTGTTAATAATTTATATTAATTTAAATATATAATAGTAATTATTATATTTTTATAAATGCTAATGTTTTTTTTTTCCCCTTTTGAAATGGACCTCAAAAATCGTCAAGATCTAAAATTAAATACTATAAATGTATCAATTAAATGAATGTTTTAAATGCAATTTTTGGCGACGAAAAAAAGAGACCAACCCCATTACTCTAAGATGAACCATTCTGGAGATATTCAAGTTTTTTAAATTTGGGAACTGAAGACGTTTTCACTGTAGTGAAAAAAACTATTTAATGAAATTTCTTAAAATTTAGTAGTTACCTCTCTTAGATTTTAGCATGATTCGGAAAAATATAACCGACTTTTTTTTTTTTTTTGCGAAATGACCTGCATTGATTTTGGACCTGTGAAATAAATGACCAAAATTGCTGAAATATGTACTTGTTCTTAATGTAATTTTTGACAGCACAACGAATAAGACTGGCCCCGTGGCTTTAGGGTTAACCGTTCTCGAGATATTTTAATTTTTTTTTAATTTTGAAGAGCTGAAGACTAAAGTGCATTAAGTTGACAAATGAAACGAACATGCATTAAAACTGCAAACTGGATATAATATCAGAAAAGTATCCATGTTATTTTTTGCAACTAAACTCAATTTAATGAATTATGAAATAAGAAAATGAATTCGAATTTATAGAGAAAGTCATGTGCTGCTTGCTTACATCAGATTTTTTTTACTTAGCAATCGCTGATGGAGAAAGTAAGACAAGCAAACCATAAGTTGACCTAAACAAATGCAAATAGCGTCCATGGAAATAATTAGGACACCAAATATCTAAGGTGTCACTCCTTGTTCTTATTCACAGTGTCCTAAATTATATATAGCTTATTTATTTATTGTCTTCTACCCTTGTATTGATGAGCCCATATGCTTTTTACTGCAGTGTTTGTGAAATAGAACTCTGTATTGATTTTCTGATATCACTTTAAAAGGTCATTTTCATGATGACTACCAGTATTTTGCGCTATAAATGTTACCTTCAATACTGAACTGAAATGATATTTTGTTTTTATTTTATTGCTCTAAAAAGATCTAAATTTTCGACACTAGTGCCATCTATGTGCTAGATCTACAACAAAATTCCAATTAATTCAGATTTGAACATACAGCGCCATCTATTGAGGGAAATGGAATTCATTGCTCATTTTATATTTGTCTCAAAAAATAATTTCTATTGAAGGAAGAAAGAAAATAATTTTCTTAGCTTATGACTTTCCTTATATAATGTAATGACTGCACTTCTTTCACAGCAAAATAATGGTGTACCGTACAACGGCACGATATTTCTGGAATTGAATTGAACCACTTAAATTGAAATAGGACGTTTGTTACAATTTATGAGACCAAACAAATAGAATGACTTGTTCATATTTACATTAAAAACTGTCAACTCTTTAATTGATATCGGACAAACTTTTTTAAATTACTGTACTTCACCTCCTTGTACGCATGATCCATCAAGAATTACAACTATCTTTCCAATTGTAAACCCCCAGTTGCTAAATTTTAATAAACATTTCATCTATTTTCATACTGGTCACGGCCTATTTCTTGATTATCTATACTATTTTAAAAATTAAATCTACTTCTAATTGCATTTGCAACCAATATGGAGATGTTGATTATTGTATTTTTTCTTGTTCTCATTAAAAAAAAAATTCACTTAACAAAGTTTACTACTATGTGGGTCGGACGGTCTGGGTTTCAACTATAAATCAACCACTATGGCTATTAAAAATTCTATTGATAGAATTAAAAACTGCAGCAAAAGGATTTTAGATAGTGTCAGTTAATTTGTTTATGAGTAGCTTATGCTATAAATGTTGTTCTGATCAATAAATAATTGTTTCGCTATCTACTCTATTCCTTGCTGTCTCTGTGTTTTTATGTTTTATTAACATATATTTTCTTTTGTGTTTTTATTCACCTTTTCTTTCTTCTTCTTGGTTTAGGAATTTTCTTTTACGTTTCTTGTATAATCAATCCTGTTTCATTGTCTTATAAGTATTGTATTTCTATGTATGTCTTGTTTATATGTGTTTTTCTGTCCGCCTCTTGAACTTACTCTACAGTGTGTAGGTGAATTAGACGGTCTGGGTAATAAATAAAATAAATTAAAAATCCTCATCAAAATGTAATGGCCATTTAATTAATATTCTCTGAAATAAATAACCATAGACAAATTCTTGAGCTGCAAAATATAAAACTATTATAGAATTGAAAGTATCTCCTCTCTTGAATGGAACAAAGCGTACTATGAGTTAATACCTAGACATACATCTATATTGATTTACACCTAGGCAAATACATGAGAATGATGTTAACAGATTTGTGGCATCGTATTGTATATGGAAAGTGAACCTATTGGATGATATAAACTACTTTTTTTAATTTTATGTAAATTTTTTATAAATTTATTTGAAAATCATGCATTATCTCAAGAACGGTTCATTCTAGCCATTCTAAAGTTTATCTCATTCATTTTATAATAAAATTACATGTGAAATGATTATTTTTTATCATTATTAAAAGTCCTGATTTTTTAATTTTTCAAAAATTCGTTTGAAAATTGAGGGTGGGGGTTTCTGAACATTTGATTGCATTTAAAATCAACAGGGTATTCATGGATTGTACTAATCAGACGAAATTATTTTCGAAACTATTTCTTCTTTTGTAAGATATTGCTTCCACGGACACCCACATTAACATACATACACACAGATATCACATCATAAATGTTCAATTTGAATTCAAGGATGCTTGAAATATGCTCTTCCGTTGAAAACTTAAATTCAAATTTTCGACCCCATCGCAATACTTTCCCTATACATGCGACCTTATCTATACAACTAAGGAGGAAAGTAAAAATATGGATTGATAGCCTAGTTATCTATTTATATTGCAGGTAGCTTTGAATTTTTTGGTTTAAAATATGATGGGCTGATTATTTTATCAAATTATCGTGTATAATTTTGTTGCAAATTTTATCTTTCTTAAATTTGATTGTTTTTATTCTTTAGGAATCCGATGTTAAACAAGGGGATAGTGAATTGTATTTCCTTAATGATCAGCCTGTAAGTTGAATGTTTTAGAATTTCTTTTTATTTATTAACCTTTTTTGTATCTTTATATTTAACATTTGTTTATTAATAAGTTTCTTTTCATGAATTTTGTTTTGCTTAAATTTTCTACATTCTTTTGTACTTCAATTTTGCTCTCTTCTATTTTATTTCTACATATTTGTTTTAATCTAATATTCCCCTAAATTCAGTTGCTTTTCAGTATGTTTTAGGGAAACTTTCTTGGTGTAAAAGAAATAAAGATGATTACCTAATCTAAAAAGTTTTATTTAAACAAAGTAATTTACATGTTTGCATGTTCTTTCACAATTAATAAAATTACTTTCTGGAAATGTAAAAGTTTATTATGCTTAATTATAACTATTATATTGGCATATTGTTTTGTCGAAGAAAAATAGGAAGGTATATTTTAATATTTTCCAATAGATTTGTACTTCAAGTGTAGCAAGCAACCAGCATCTGTGAGCTGGTTTCACACTTAAAGAGTGACTAGCTTATCAGCAGTAAATAGCTGTTAACTGAAATGTCAGTTTTATTGTTGCAGAATAGTCAAAAACATATATTTTAGAGTGTCAATTATAATTCCTGTTTTTTTTTTTTTTTTTTTTTTGACAAATGTGTCTGTTCATAATTGTCAAACTTTTATATATATTATACCTTAAATTTGCTCAATATTTGTTAAAGTTGGTAATAATAAAATGCATATCAAAAATAAAAATGTGCATTATGCTTTTTTTTTTCTCCAAACAGAAAAAGTGTTTTTATGGACATATATAAATTATAGAATCAAATTTGATTAATATTAAAATTTGTATATTTGAGTAATTTAAGCATAACAATTCTCTGGATTATAGCCAGGTGAGTCATAGTTATAAAACTAATTTTTCTACTTAAAATTTTTCTGTAGCATGTACTCTTTTCTGTCTATCCTACTCTTTTCCTAATAAATCTCACTGTAACTCTTATATTTGAACATTCTCTCATTTTCCTCTTTCATTTTCAGTATTTACCATAACTATCTCTGGAGTGACTAACTATTCAGTAACCGCTTTTCTATCGCATTCTCTTTCTTGCACTCTCACTAATGCATTATTCTGTAAATTTGCAATAAAATAATATAACTATATTTGATGCCATGTTTCTTTATGAAAAGGATCATATTGATAAAGTATGATAATTATAGAAAAATTGTTTAGAAATTGAATGCTTGATTTTCAGGTTTAGTTATAAAATTTCATCTGTATTTGTATACATGCATTGTATTATTAATAAATTTGGGTAAGTTATATTAATTTAAATATGTTTTAAGATATTAACAATTTAAATGCAATTGTGTCTAAGTGTTATTTTTAGTAAACATGTTTTCAGATTTTTCAATGTTATGTTTTAGGTAACATACAACTTAATTCCTCACCCCCATCTACATCTGAGTTTTAAATTAATTATAAATATGTTTGCATTGCATTTTATTCTATTTCTATCAAATCAATAGAAACTTGTGATGTTTTTAGAAGTTTGGAGGTACATCATTAGTCTTTCTGGGAAAAGATTATTTAAAAATTTTTGCAGCATATATCAGGGCTGACCATACAAATTTTGAGCTCCATACAAACATTTATCACAGGTCCCTCCTCCATATTTAATTTCCCCTCTTTACGAATTTTTCAGGTAGCCAGGCCCCCTCTGACATCAATCCCCTCCCCTATGGCTAGTACTGCATATATAAAAACAACATTGAATTTGAAATTTGATTACATTTGATTGAAACTTTTTTACATTTGATTACTCTAAGAAATTTATAGGAAGAGCATACTAGTTATAATAAATATAGTAATTTAAAATCTTAACCATTAACTTATTTTTAAATCCTTCAGAATACAGATTACTTATAGATTTTGTTGGATTAAGCTGTTCTAATGAATAAAGTCAGGATTACTGGCAAAGAGTATCAAGATGGGGTCTATGAAAAGTCAAAAATTTTAGTCTTTTGTTCAAAAATTTGATTAATATATGTTTGTAGTATTATTATTATTTATTATTAAACCATATTTTTTGGTTTCTCATATTTTTCTATTTTTGTATTTAATATAATTTTAATTTGCTTTTTCTATGCTTCTAATATTGTTTTCTGTAATTCATACTCGAGAACAGACAATCTAAAACACTAACCTTTTCTTGACAAAATATGGTCCTTACACAGTTACGTATAAAGCCATATTTCTTGGCATCATGACCATATCTAGCCCTCACCTTAAAACAGACTCAAATAAGTGTAATCCATTGGGATCATTGTAGGCGGTCTTAGCAATTAATAGAGGATAAGCATTTTTGGAACTTTTTCACCAGGGGAATGTTTAAACGGAAGCTCAAGGGGTACAGACCTGGAATTTATCATGTAATTAAAGAGCCCAGGGTTTGATTCTAAGGTCGTTGCACAATATGTGAGCATTATATCATTGAGCTAAAGATATCTCATGCTCAAGGTATTTAATACTACTTCTTCATTTTTTTTTATATGTACTTCTCACAATATTTAAACCATATTTTCAGTATTGATCCAAAATTAGCTGCCACTATCTGTACCCAAAAGGCGTAGAGATAAAGATGGCCCTATTGTTGAGGAAGCATGAAAGTAATTACAAGAGAATGCAAAGCTCAAGGGGCCCAGACATGTCATGTTCAATGCCATCAAATGTAGTGTATCTGAGTCAAACACGGTCTTGGGCTAACATTATCACACTGAGCCTTATTACTGCTACTCAGGGGGATTTAATAGTCTTATATTCCCTTGTTCTATTTATAAATTTACTTTAAAATGTCTATTATGGTTAAGACTAACCTAGACTAGGTCAGATAGAGACTGGGCCATCTCCAGAATAACATATGTGTAAGCTAATAAATAAAAAAAAAGTTCCAGTGCTATACACATTGTCCCTAACTGGAAATTTTATGGGGGGGGGGGGTGAGAGCTGCATAAAGAATATTCCCATATTGTCTAAAAGTAGTTAGTTTGGACCAGGAAAAACTGTCTTGTAGCTAATGAGGATCTGCAAAACCACATAGTATTTAATTTTATATTATACAATTGCTAATCATAATTTTAATTGCAGGTTCAGTCTTGGAAGTATGGTATAAAAAATTAACTATTACAGTACCATGAAAATGTAAAATTTCCCATTTAAAGGTGAGCGTCAGTAAATTTTCTGCCCTATCCGCGCTTTGTTAACTTTCGCGGCACACATATTTCGCCGAAATTCTGCTCAAACAGTTGCGAAATATTTTCCTATAGATAAAATGCTATGCTTAGATTATATTAAAACTAAATTTAGTACCCAATAAAACATAGAATATATGTTTTATTTTAAGTTAAAATATTTTTGGTGCTGCCATCTGTTGCCGTAATTTAATTCATACTGACTATTTTTATTTTGTAATGAGCATTTTTATATGTCTAGTCCTTCTAATACGCTATTAAATACAACAACAGATCATATATAATGCCATAATCACGGAAACGTAATTGAACTTGGACTTGAAGACAAAGGAACTTGAAGACAAAACTGCAGTGCTCAGTGATGTATATTCAGATCCCTTATCAAATTTATAGAATGATAAATTACCTTTCCGTGATTATGGCATTATTATATATGATCTGTTGTTGTATTTAACACTGTATTAGAAGGAATAGATATTTTCATTAAAAAATAAAAATGGTCGGTATGAATTAAATGACGACAACAGATGGCAGCACCAAAAATATTTTGGGTTAAAATAAAAAATATATTCTATGTTTTTTGGGGCATTAAATTTAGTTTTAATATAATCTAAGCATTGTATTTTATCTTTCAGAAAATATTTCGCAATTGTTTGAGCAGAATTTTGGCGAAATATGTGTGCCGCGAAAGTTAACAAAACACGGATAGGGCAGAAAATTTACTGACTCTCACCCTTAATGTTTTAATAATGTTAATTATTGTGTGTTATGTGTTAAAAGATTTGTGCATTGAAAAAAAAAAAACTAATTAATATCATGGTTTTGGAGGGAGGGGTATTATACATTAACTTCCTAAATACAATTTTTATTTTATTTTGAACTAAATTACTGACTATTAAAAGGATATCACATTAGCCACAGCACAATTGAGTTTTCTCATTCTTTTTTCAAAGTTTATTGAATAAGAATATTTCTTGTAAGCTTATTGAATAAAATTACTTCTTTTTAAAATCTGTCATTTTGGAGTGAAATAATAATAATAAATAAACCTCAGTTGATGACCTTCAATTTTGAATTCTTAAGACAACACAATTACTAAATGCCATTTTCCATTGCTAAATTTTACTTCACTCTGAATTGTGAAAATACATTTTATAAATTCTTAAACTCCAAATATTACTTTTTAATAACCTAAAGTGTACTTATAGGGCAATCCCATTGTATGGCATATAAGCTTGCTTGTAGATTCAGTCAGCATATGTACTTAAGAGATACATTTGTGGTTGTTTGAGAACTAAATTTATGCCAACCGCACATTGCATTACATAAAAAATATGTTCCGCCTCCTATGGATATAAAATACATTTTGATAAGAAAATACAAAGTATTTATAACCTCATATAAATTACTAAATGTTAAACCACAAAGCGCTTGATTATTTATTTTTAAAAGTTACTGAAACTTGGTGGCTATTTACAATTTTTGATTTCGACAGCAGCTGTTAATAGCCAAAGTTATGCTAATTCTTTTATTAAGAATCAGCAAAATGCATATTTTTTTTATTAAAAATTATGAAAAATATCACTGACAGTGTGATCATGGAAAACTGCTCTGGTTAAGGCTCCTAAATATAGGGTATCTCAAAAGGATTGAAACGTGCTTTAATTCTTTACCTATTGGAAATAAGTGGGCAATGTAAATTGCAAAAATGTTGAAAGTAAGGTAGGAAATAAGCCTATGTTAATGAAATAGTCCTATTAATTTTAAGAAAGTTACACTTTTTTAATTTTTATATGACCCCCTTGGGCAAATTTGATCAATCAGAAAAATTTTATTTTTAATGCAACAAGATCATTAAAAAAACCCCACATATCTGTATTTTTAAAATCAACTGAATTATGATAAAGGGAAAAGTCTGACTTATGCCACTTTTCTGTACCATGTGAAAGGCTGTTTCATTAGTGAAAATAGAGATCATAAACAAATTGGCGATGAAAATTGTTTAGATCAAAAATACGTTAATATGTGTTAAAATTTTTTATCACAAATGCATCTAGATAAAGCATTACACAGAGATCATATAAATCAGTGGTACTCACTACGCAGTTGGGTATCCTATGTGTTATCATCCAGTTTTATCTTTTTTTGTGATATGTCACAAATTTACATTTCTAATTTGATATATGGTCCCCAACCACAATATTCAATTTTCAATTAAATATAACTCACTCAATTTTAAAGATACAGATATACAGGTTTTTTTAATGATCTTGTTGCATTAAAAATAAAAAATTTCTGATTGACCATATTTGTTTAAGAGGATCGTATAAAAATTTAAAGTGTTAACATTTTGAAAATTAATGGGAAGACTATTTCATTAACGTAGTCTTATTTCCTACCTTACTTTCAACATTTTTGCAATTTACATTGCCCAATTATCTCCAGCAGATAAAGAATTAAAGAGTGTTTCAATCTTTTTGGAACACCCCTGTATATATAGTAAACAGGGAATGAAGAATGAAAAACTTTAAAAATTCGTTTCAATCTTGAGATACCCTGTATACAGGTTCAAGCCGAACTCCCCACGGCAACCTATGTGGTTTATGCCAAGGGAAAAAAGGGTAGACAGGTATTCTATCCACTACCAAGTTAGACCACGGCCAGGACAGTAAGGGCCTGCAGAACCATTCACTGGGCAGGATGATTGATTTACCTCACAGGTAAATTAAGATCAGAGCTATGAGGAAGCTAAATTCCATACACCACCATCTTGTGATAGGCCCCTTGTAGAGTGAACCTAAATATACAGGCTGACACAACTGCCATTTTTACACAAACCGGTCGAGTCAATTGCCTGTGCTATTTCAATGGTGTGCACATGTTACATGGCTTAAATTGGATATGTAATTTGGCTGTAAAATGGGTGCTTTTGCTGCCAAAATATAGCACCAATCATTCAAGAAAAATCTAGAATATTTCATTTCCTCGAGATCCCAAGTAAATGACGAGAAAGTAACTCCCTTTATGCCATATACAGCCATCGCTTCGAATGTGAGTAAAGATGGCCGCTGTTGCATTAGCCAGTATATTTAGGAGCCTTAGCTATGGGGCTTGCCTTGTGTATGTATGTCTTATGTCCATTTTTTAAAAATTAATATAAATTAATTGCATCCTGAAATGACTAAAATTATATTTTTTTCTAAACTTTTTATAAAAACCCTATAAATAAATGTTTTCATGTTTCATCAATACATAACATTTTGAACAATCATTGTCTATATCATTCACTAATCATTGACTGTAACATTTCAGTTGATGTCGGAGATTTATGTGCTAGTGTAGGCCGAATGAATGTCACTTATTGGAAAACTACAGCGAAATACTCCATTTTATTCTGAAAGTCACCCATTCCATGCAAAAATAAAAATAAATAAATAAATAATCTTCAGCCTCATATCCATATTTGGTTTCCAGAACTTATGGCAAGCCTACCTTTATACCCTTTTCCCCATAGGAGAACTCAAATCTGCCAGACTGTGATGTTCTTTATGTTTGAAACATCAACTTAAATATTTTAATTACATGATCAACTGATTTCAATCATTCAGGGGGATCAAATAGAGGGCAGTGCTCTAGATGAAGAGTTTACAGATTTGGACCACTCTTCTGGGCGAGGTGTCGATGATGAAGATGCTCCAGGATCCGGATTTGGACCTGATGACGATGACGATGATGATGAAGATGAAGAGGACGAAGATGCTGGTTCAGGTGGATGTAAGATCATACATCTTGATGTTGTATTCCTTGGTTATTTTTTTAGATATTTTTAGTTTGTTTGCATTGATCTATTAATATTAGTGCATGTAAGTTCATAAGACATAAATATTTCCTCCCTCCCATGTGATAGCAATAAGCATCTTTTTCTAGTGTTAAACCATGAAGAAAAATTCTAACCACCCCTAAGGGGAAAAAATAGTCATTTGGGGTTCCTAAACATCAAGGTTTAAACTAGCTAACAAACATATTTAGCCTTCCAGTTAAAATCTCAGATACTATTTTAACTTTTTCAAACTTTATTTAAGTGTCAACTTTGAATTAAATATTTTGAAATAAATATTCAAATGAAGTAAATATAAGATATTCGTCTAAAAAATTTTATTGTAATAAACATATTTTACACTAATAAATGGACCAGTGACATGACTAAGAATGTTAGTCCCTAAAGCAAAATATGTAAAAAGGCCCCCAAAAATAAATGCATCTAAATAATGCTTTCATTTAAGGGGGTGGGGGAATCTAAAAATTTGGACACCTGAAAAAAATATTTTTGCCAGAATTTTATTTTGTACCCCTAAAAATCATAAAATAAATTATAAAGCATTCAATAAAATGCTTTTATTTTTGAGGGACCATTTTCATTAATGAAAATATTTTTAAATTATGGTATTTTTTCATGTATCTTCTTTTATTTTGCTTTTCTTTCTTTTGAAGCTTCACTAGTTTTACTTCAATTTTTGTCAGCCATAATAAATTGAATGAAAAATATTTTCAAGTGTGCTAAAATAGTTTTTAATATTCACTGCTGCAGCTTATATTAAAAACTATTAGAACCTTTAAACTATTTTCACTTCATGCACTGTTTCCTACTGTAAAGGGAAGGTAAGATGGTAATTGAAAAGTAAAACCAGTGTTAAATGCATGCCTTTTCCTAGCTCTTGCCTTACAGACTCCTAGCTCTTGCCCATGTTTTTCAAACTTTGAGAAACTTAATTTTTAGTAATGGAACAGTTGTAATGAATTTTTTAGTATTGGAATAGAATAACAAGTAATGGATATTTTATATAAAATACTTCAATTTTTCAATAAAATTTTGGAGGAAAACATTGTTTCGTTCTGGGTGTTTCAAATATCCCAAGTACCTGATATCATTTACTAGCCCTTACAAACTATATATGAAGTTTGTGTGATCATTATAAGCATTAATTATTTTATATGCATTGAGAAAATATTTTCATTTCTCCATGAATCACCTGCAATTATTTCTATAAAATTGAAAATTTTACATACATTGTAAAAAAATTTTTATTACAAAAGAAAAGTTCTGTTTTGATCAAATTTTCCAACAGGAAACACTCTCAAAGCCAAAATTTCATGCTAAAACTCATGATTTTATATGCAGCCTTGGACACAGTAATTAGGTCCATCATTACAGCCTGATTACCGGGAGTTTTATGGAATTTCCCCCCCCCCCCAATTTTAAACTTTTAAAAATGTTGTTTATAATAGTTAATGTTATTTATAATAGTTATATTTTTCAAATTTGTCTTATTTCACTAACTATTTACTGCTGAAGTATTTAAACTACTAACTTTTAGCACCACAAAAAAACCTAAAATTAACTACAAGTTTCTTTAGGCGTTGAAAGTCAACAGATAATTATTAATTTTGGCATTACAAATTGTTACTCCATAGTTAAAATAAAAGTTTTATTAATAATAAAAAAGGGAAAATTTAACAGCTAAATTTTACATAATAAAAATGTTAATTTAAAAAAAAAATTATAACAAATTTTTATTTCCATTTGATGCAAATGTTCTTTTTAAAAAAAATCCAAAATTTCCAATGAAAAATAACTCTAGAGCACTAATTTCTAATAATACCACTATTCCCTAAATATAAATTAACCATTTTTATAATGTTTATTCAGCCACAATATCTCTTAAACAAATTGAGCAAGTTAGGGGAATTTCCTTTAATCAGTAAACACTGGTGAAAAGTCAAGAAATTCAACATGTTGTAAAATTGCATGCACGATAGTAACAAGATCAAAATTAGGTTCTTTTGTTTTAAATTCAAAATGTCATTATATGGCCACAGTCTTAAGAAACTTTCATTTTCCTTTAAGCATTAATATATGGCATGTTGCCACTTTAAAAATATTATCTTTGTTTTGATGCCTTAGCGATATTGATGCAACAACAATTTGATCTATATTAACAATGTAAAATGTTTGTTTGCCTGCAGTTATATTTTTAATAATGTAAAAAAAATAATTTTTACAGATGGCAACATTTCAGAAATGATAGTTGGTTGAAATCATATCAAATGTTGCTATTCAAAGACTATGTTGTTAAAATTCACAGAATAATTTATTAAGGACATGATGTCCAATTTAAAAGAATAAATGTATCTAATTTACAGACAGCAAACTTTAATTTGATAAGTGATTTGTATTTTTGTGTCAAATATTATCCAAAGTATCGGATGCAATTAAAAAATCTTACAAAATGCATACATTGATGAAAGGCTTATTGATTTTTAACGAGATCAGACCAAAGGGAAAGAAGAGGAAAGACCTTCAAATTTGTAACTTCTCTTTTCTTTTTGAAAATATTAAAACATTTAAAAGATAATTCTGACATGTACTACTGAATGAATAGACATTTTATATTTTTATATAGCGATTTTGCACCTTAGTCAAAAAACTCTAACAAAGTTCATGCATTTCTTGCATATTCCAATTGAGAGTCAGTAGCTATGAAACTGCTCAAGAAATGAAAGAAAAGTAGAAAGGAATTGCCATACATTCTATTCTTTGATGATATTCAATTTGAAATAGAATTGACTATTTGTGTCCCATGTTGAACCCATTGTGGTTATCACAGAATAAACTGTAGTGACCATTTAGCTGCATGCTTTTTTAAATGGTTTGGTGTTGTGAATTTAAAAAACAATAGTATTTTTTTTTTGTGAAAAATGTCTTTTTCTCATTAAACCATTTTTCTATTTAGTATCTCCTATGGAACATCCCCAGCATCCAGTTAAATCAACAACAATGTCCACAACTACAACAATTAAAGCCAGGATACTGGATGGGGATAAGGTAATACATATTTCTGTACTTTATTTTTTCTTTCCTTTGCTTTTTAGATTTATTTATTACTAGTAATTTGTATCTACTTTATATATATTATCATGCTTTTATTGCAGCTGGTGTAATAATTTTCTATAGTTAAATGTATAGCTGGTAAAATTTTCGTAATTCAACTTACTAAATTTTATTTACATGATTAGGTGCATACTTGATAACGTTTTCTTCCATTATTTAGCATTACTCTCTTTCATTGTAAGATCACTTGAATTTTACATTGAAAAAGAGTAATTCTAAATATTTTCATTGTAAAATAATTGAATCAGTTGATCTGTTAATAGAAAAAAAAAAAAAAACAGGATCTAATGCTTATAATTTTTATTATTGGGCATTTAATAGATTTACTAGCTAGTTAATGAAATCAACTTAATTTTTTTTTTAATTTATTGAAAATATAAAAAGTTATATTACACAAACAATATTAGGATTGTTTTCCACTAAAATTAGCTTTACTGTTTTACTTAATCCTTTTTTATTTCATTATGATGGCTTTGATCAGTATTTCCCAAACATTATCCAAAATCTATCAGTTTGGCTCTACAAGTAATACTAGCAAAAATAATTATTTAAAACAAATCTATAGAGCCTGCTATAGTCAAAGGACATTTTGAGTAATTATGATGAGGGTAAAACAAAGTTGTTACTCTTTCTACAATGCATACTTGATTTGTAGGGTATGTATGGTGATCAGGTAGAAAACTAGGTATGAAGTTTCTATTATTAGTAAAAGGGGAAAATATAAATTTGTAACAGATTTGCAAATAATATTTAAAATTGCTTTGTTAGATAACTTTTACTTTTTAATCTCAGGAGAGTTTGAATGTCAAAATTTAAATAAGTACACATCTGTAGAATGGTGACCAGGAATTCATTTTTTGAAAGTTTGTTATATGTATTATCATTACTTTAAAATTTGAATTTGGATCAATTTAAATTTAGCAGTAATGGTAAATAGCACATATAACTGAAATGCTACATTGAGAGGATTTTTTTTTTATTAATTCAATCAGCTGCTTTATTCAGTCAAAAATATCTTGTACCAGCGTGATTTAAAAATGCAGCATGCTGCATTTATTATTCAGCATTCAAAAATAATTAGATCTAGATTTTTGCTCTACAAATTTCTTACTTTAATTTATGGCACATTTCTTGATGGAACAAGTATCCTTTGTCCATTCTAAATTTGACATGAATATATAAAATCGTAGAATATATTACATCAATTATCTTTTTTAATTCATGCCCTTAAATCTTATTTTCCTCTGAACTGTATATGCAACTATCCTTATTATATTCTTATATGTGAATTATGCATAATGGGTCCAAACATGGTTAAGCTGTTAAGGTACTTACTAACTGTCAAATTAGAGAGAGTTGTTATGAGTTCAAGCTTATATGGATATATTGATAGGCTGTATGTTATGTTTCCATGGTTTTTCTTAAACCTACCTGTGACTGAATGGTTAGTGCTCAAACTAGAGCCAAATTGCTCTTACTAAATAGTGTTCTAACTAGAACCTAGCTAGAGCTAGTCTGCATGAGTCAAAATGTTAGACAAACCTGACTTGATAGTACCAAATGCAACCCGAGCCCAAAGACATTTTTAAATGTAGAATCCAAGCCCAAATATGACCTGAAGATTTTTGTCTCATCTCAATGTGGGTTGAAGCATTTTTTTTATCCAAATGTATCAAAAACATTATTTTGTGCTATTTTTATGCTTAGACTTATGTTAAAAGTTTTTTTTTAAATTTACCTTCCAGGTTTGAAGGTAGACTTAGTTTTTATAACAGTTACCAGTGCTCCTACTTTTCAGTTTTTCCATCTTTGTTCAGTGTTATCATCTTTTGCATCCAATGTTACCATTTTGTGTGTTAATTAATGTGCCCAGAAAAAGTAACCACTATCTATTGCAATTAATTTCTGTATCAAAGCTTTACCAAGTTGTAAACTCTTTGAGTCAGCCTCTCACTAACAGTGGTGCTTGGCAAACTGTATACAAAGGCCAAAGTCTATACAACAGTGGTAACTTGGTCCTTACATAGCTAAAATCAATAAAAATGATTTCATTTCTGTATTTAAGGGTGAGTGTCAGTAAATTTTCTCCCCTATCCGCGCTTTGTTAACTTTCGCGGCACACATATTTCGCCAAAATTCTGCTCAAACAATTGCAAAATATTTTCTGAAAGATAAAATGCAATGCTTAGATTATATTAAAACTAAATTTAATGCCCCAAAAAACATAGAATATATTTTTTATTTTAATCCAAAATATTTTTGGTGCTGCCATCTGCTGTCGTAATTTAATTCATACCGACAATTTTTATTTTTTAATATCTATTCCTTCTAATACACTGTTAAATACAACAACTGATCATATATAATAATGCCACAATCACGGAAAGGTATTTTATCATTCTATAAATTTGATAAGGGATCTGAATGTACATCACTGAGGACTGCAGTTTTGTCTTCAAGTTCCTTTGTCTTCAAGTCCAAGTTCAATTACGTTTCCGTGATTATGGCATTATATATGATCTGTTGTATTTAATAGCGTATTAGAAGGAATAGACATTTAAAAATGTTCATTAAAAAATAAAAATAGTCGGTATGAATTAAATTACGACAACAGATGGCAGCATCAAAAATATTTTAAATTAAAATAAAACATATATTCTATGTTTTATTGGGTACTAAATTTAGTTTTAATATAATCTAAGCATTGCATTTTATCTATAAGAAAATATTTCGCAACTGTTTGAGCAGAATTTCGGCGAAATATGTGTGCCGCGAAAGTTAACAAAGCGCGGATAGGGCAGAAAATTTATTGACGCTCACCCTTAAATAAATAATTTTTCAAACATAAATATGTTTGACCTTACCTGGGCTAGATTTTTAAAACTGAGCCTGTCTCATTTCAAAACTGTCTTAAGAAAAATCCAGCATGCATGTTAAATTAGGCCTGAGCCTGTGCAGAGTTCTAGCTCTAATTTTTGCATTTTTATATATTCATCATTTGTTTATTATCCCACTATGGAACTTAACCTACATTTGAAGCTCACTGTACTTCACTCAATACATAGCAACTGTCCTTTTATTGCCCTTGGTCTGTTATCTGATACTCTTTATCTCTAACTTTTCAACCTGTTTCTGACATGCCTTTTTGCGGTTTACCAATTGGTGGGTATAAATATTTTTTTAGTTACTAGACTTAGGACTCTTCCATTTGTATCATGTCCAGCACATTTAAATCTCTCTCTCTTTTCTTGTCTTCCAATGTCTTGTTCTTTGCTACAGTTTATAAGCCATATAAAATAATAAAATCTGATGTGGGCAGCACATGACTTTCCCTGCACACTTATATTCATGTTCTCTTTATTTAATTAAATTTATTTCACTTTTAATTCAATTTTCGTTCTCATTCGGTAACCGGACTTATTTTCAAAGGTGGCGTAGAGAAATTACGAAAAACTAAAATATCTCGAGAACGGCTAGTCCTGGTGTAATGGGGTTGGTCTTATTCTTTTCGTCATTAAAAATTACGTATTAAACGAGCATTTAATGGATATATTTGAGTTTACCTAGTTCTTTAGTTTAGATTTTGATGATTTTTGCGGGCCATTTTGCAAAAAAAAGGCAGGTTACTTTTTTCTGAATCGTACCAAAATCTAATCAGCACCAGGGTAACCCACAAGTCACTCATTTACTGAATTTGGTAAAATTCGGTCCATTAATTTTTCAGTTAGAGTGGATACAAGCTTTTGCGGGCCATTTCACAAAAAAAAACGTTTTTTTTTATCACGAATTGTACCCAAAACTAATCAGCACTAGATTCGCCCACAAGTAACTTACCTACCAAATTTTATGAAATTCGGTCAATTACTGTTTTAGTTAGAGTGGATACAAAATCTGCACACAGACAGACGTCATGCTAAAAATAGTTTTTTCGTATTCTAGAGATCTCGAAATGTATAGATCCGTCGAAAACTCGAGTTGTGATTTTCGGTATGATTCCAATACTTTCCCTATACATTACCATGTATTGCAGAGAAAGTAATAATATATAATAAATCATCACAAAGAATTATGAAAATTACCCTAGTTGAGTCTGAGAAAACGTTGAGGGCAGCTAAAAATTCCAATGGTCATAATTCAAATCTGAATGCATTATTTAATATTTTTGGGAAATCTGTCAGTCAGGCTTTTTATTTAATAAAAAGAATGCTAATTAACAAAGTAGCTTCTGCAAACAATCTGAGTAAATATATAAATTTGATTATTACAAATATGGCCATAATTCAAACCTGAATGTGTTTTCGTGTTAATCAAAAATATTGATAAATCTGAAAGTCAAGTCCCTTAAGCGTGAGCGTCAGTAAATCTTCTGCCCTATCCGCTCTTTATTAACTTTCGCGGCACACATTTTTCGTCGAAATTCTGCTCAAACAGTTGCGAACTAATTTCTGAAAGATAAAATGCAATGCTTAGATTATATTAAAACTAAATTTAATACCCAATAAAACATAGAATATATTTTTTATTTTAATCCAAAATATTTTTGGTGCTGCCATCTGATGTCGTAATTTAATTCATACCAATTATTGTTATTTTTTAATGAACATTTTTAAATATCTATTCCTTCTAATACAGTATTAAATACAACAACAGATCATATATAATAATGCCACAATCACGGAAAGGTAATTTCTCATTCTATAAATTTGATAAGGGGATCTGAATGTACATCACTGAGGACTGCAATTTTGTCTTCGAGTCCAAGTTCAATTACGTTTCCGTGATTGTGGCATTATTTTATATGATCTGGTGCATTTAATAGCGTATTAGAAGGAATAGTCATTTAAAAATGTTCATTAAAAAATAAAAATAGTCGGTATGAATTAAATTACGACAACAGTTGGCAGCACCAAAAATATTTGGATTAAAATAAAAAATATATTCTATGTTTTATTGGGTATTAAATTTAGTTTTAATATAATCTAAGCATTGCATGTTATCTTTCAGAAAATATTTCGCAACTGTTTGAGCAGTATTTTGGCAAAAAATGTGTGCCACGAAAGTTAACAAAGCGTGGATAGGGCAGAAGATTTACTGACACTCACCTTTAAAAGAAAAAAAAGCTATAGAAATCGGCCAAAGAGATTCTGAGAAATTGCATGCAAAAACTAAAAATTCCATTTGGGGGGTGGTTTTGAAAAACACCAGTTTATCAATGACTCCCTATGATTCAATATCATGATCAACTATGATTCAATGACCAGCAATCATATGGCTATGGATTGGCCATGAAAGGATTTGGTGTTTTTATTTTACATAAATTACAAGTTATGGCTATAGTTGCAGTATTTTTATGTAATAATCAATATGCTTTTAAATGTTTTTCTCCAAATTCCTCAGAATAATATTTTATTTAAATGAATCAGTGTTGATGTTTTAGAGAAATGTATTATCTAGAGTGGATATTAATTTGATAAATGTATTTACAGTTTATTATGCAATTGGTATTTAATTCCTTATTGATATTTCTAATCATTTTCATATCATGAATCTCTTTGCAGAACCCCAAAGAAATAATCTTGAATTTTTTTTGTGAATGATTTTCACAATAGATAGATGTGTGCAGAAATGGGAAATATTAAAATTTGTTTTCAAAATTATATTTTAAACTTCTAATGCAGTTTGCTAATGACTTTACTGTTACATCACATTAAATAGTTGCAGCTCATTATTTATTACTGAATACTTTGTCACTCCAGCACCTTTTTGTTTTTAAAATGTAATTTTCAGTTGGTGACCTATCTGTATTTTTTTATTTAAAATGCAACCCATTACAGAACAATGGAAAATATCCTCTTCCTCTCCCTGATGAAGAAAACAGAATTCCTGATGCCGTAGACCCTGTAACCCATGAAACATCAACAAAACACAATATCCCAGATGCTGCGCCCACAAAATTCACAGATTCAAACACGCATAGCAATGAAGTTCACATCATGGGCCAGAAACAAGAAGAACGCCAAACATCATTCTTTGGCCAGCCAGGAATACTTGCAGGTAAGTCATATGATAATGTGTTTTATGGCTGAATATATGATTATCAATTTTGTGGCCCTTGAGCTCTAAAATAATAAAAAAGATAGATGTTTTTTGCAGTATTTGTTTAAAATACAATTTGTTCTATAAATTTTTCAACAGAAAAGTACTTTCCAATAATATTAAATGTAGTTATGACTTGATAAATTTGTCATTTGTTAGTGTTCCCCAGTGATGAATTGAGTTTTCATTGCCTAATTACATTGGTAAATATTTATAAATAAATCAGTAAAACTTAAACAATGATTTTTAAAAACTGTAACAATTAAAAACTGTAACAATATTATACTTATTTTTAAAATCTGTAACAATATTATCTTGTGAAATTGCTGTTACATGTTTTATCCCTGAGAAATCGACCACATTACCATACCTGTCAACTTTTACGTATTATGCGTAAAATTTACGCATTTTAAGTGCTCTTTATGCTTTTACGCATGTATTGCTATATTTTACGCATTTCCTCATTTATTTGAATTTTTTAACATTACTAGGAAATCAATCTCCAGCGAAATTCTCCGGCATTTTATGTTTGAAATTTACCAATTAACTAGGCATAGTATAATTCCTCAGAAACGCCGCATTTCCAGCACTAATATCCACCATTTCCGGGATCGTAGCAAATCCATAATAAAATGCAGGGTAATGCCAATCAAATTAACGGAGATTTACTGCCGCGTGTAACGCAAATTAAGATCTCGATCGCTTATTTTATGAAAGGAATAAATATACTTCTTCAAAGGTTGTCTAATTCAGCATAAATCGCTAAAATGTTATTTTGTTCATTAATTTCACATAAACACTGCGATTGCGCAGTTCAGTTTGTTCTCATGAATCGCCGAGAGTACAATAGTATATTTTTCCACCCATCTCAATCTTCTAAATATTGCATTTTTGATTGACTAAACTAACTTATTTTCATATCCTAAATAATTATTACTGTTAATTTCTTAATTATTTTCGCATAAACAGTGCGATTACGCAATTCAGTTACTTTGTGTGAATTACTGAGCGTACGTTAGTATCTTTTTCCATCCATCTCCATCATTTAAATGTTGCATATTAGATCGACTAAACTAGCTTATTTTCATATTCTGATTAATTATTACGGTTAATCTCTTAATTATTTTCGCATAAACAGTGCGATTGCGCAATTCAGTTACTTCACGTGAATTGCTGAGTGTAGGTTAGTATCTTTTTCCATCCATCTCCATCATTTAAATGTTGCATATTAGATCGACTAAACTAGCTTATTTTCATATTATGGCTAATTATTAAAGTTAATTTTTTAATTATATTTGCATAATATAAATTTTCCTATTTAAAAAATGGGTATGAACTCTGTGAAGGGATATTTTTCAAAAAGTGGTATTAAAGCAATGATTTAGACAAATAAAAGGGAAACCATTTTGGCCGGAATATAATTCAGTGCTATATATTTTTTTTTATTATTAGAGATCAATATTTGTTAAAGTGAAAACCTGTGTTTTGCCAAACATAAATATTTGTCTTCATTATAAAGTAATTCTCACCGAATAAAACCTTTGTATATGTTTTGCTTTATAATTTATTGTCCTGAATTTTCATATTCTAACAGTAAGCCTGATATTTAATGCAATATTTTTTAATTCAGGTACTTGTACATAGTTGAATTCATTAGAAATGTTGTTTGCGCGTGTAGTTAAAAAAAAAAATCATTGTAAATGTTATTCACGCAAAATTTTACACATTCCAATTTTCCCAGGTTAGCAGGTATGTATTATGATGCTGTCCGAAAATCATCCTTTTCATTCACCTGATGACAGCAGCAGTGATTTTAAGTCAAATTAAGAACAATGAGTTTTGTTCCACATCGGTTTAAAGCTTCAGAACTTTGGTATTAACAGTCAAGTGATAAATGCAATTTTATTACTCATTTTTTTATGACTATGTTTATTATCTGTCATTCCTGACACACATTTAATTATTATTAACATGAAATGAAAATTTAAAAGTACTCCTGTTAGTACTTAAAAGCGAGTTAGGCATAGTGCATACTTTGTTTCCCAATATTAGTTTCAATTTTTGTGTGGAACAAAATCAAACCCATATATGGTTTCTGTCATGGTCATTTCTGACACTTGAATATAATGAATATGCTTTAAAATTCCATTAATCATGTTAAACGGCTCTGCCATTCTTTAGAAATCCTAAAAGATATTTCAAAGAACTTATTCCAAGTAAAAATTTCTAGAAGCTATAAAGTTAAAAAACTTTGAAAGGGAAAATAAAATATAGAGGGGCAGGGGAGTGATAAATATTTGTAGGAGAGGGATGAGACTTTTTATAGCTGGCCCTGTATTTATATTCATAATGATCAGAATATGTATTCACTGTAGGTTGTAGAGAATTTTTAGCCCACCATTGCAGAAAAATATTGAGTGCCAAAATTACTCACACATACATGTTATGTTTTTCAAAATATCTGTGCATTATTATTAATGGACTTCCAATAGATGTTTTTTTTTTATTTATTTATTTGCTCACAAAGCCTTTGTTGTTTAATATGTTCGGGATTTCCACAGTCCTTTAAAATCGCCTTACTTTTATTTATTTCATTTAAAGGGTCCTTATAGTACTTACTTTTAGCATTACTCTTTACTTTTAGAATTAAGTTCGTAAGAACTCCATTAATATTCACATAATCAGAAATGTTTAGAACATAAATTAGGAAGTATAAAGTAGTTTATTTCAATTTATGTACCGAGTTTTTTCTCCACTTCTTCACACAATTCTTAAAAACTCTTTAATTTTATTCATTTTATTTAAAGGGCTTTTAAAATGCTTAAATTTAGCATTGAGTCTGTAAGAACATAATATTCAGATGTCCAGGAATTTTTAGAACTTAATTTAGTCAAAGTCATTTATTTCTGTGTATGTACTGAGATTAATTTTTTTTTTTTTTTACGCAATCTGTAAAAACGTCTTAATTTTATAATTAAGGGCCATTAATAAGGGACTTAATGCTAGCACTGAATCTTTAAAAACTCCAGAATATTCAGGTGGCTATCAATTTCTAGAACATAAATTAAAAAGTATAGTAATTTGTTTCTATTTATATACTGAGATTCGTTTTCCCATTTATGTGTGTTCCTTCGTTGATTTGCAGCTAGGATTGTTTCTTAGTGGGCATTCAATGAAGAAGTTTAATGTGGGCCCTTAAAACGCCCAATTCCGTTTATTTTGTTGCAACTATATTTTCATTGTTTATTACATTATTTTACATGAGATTAACTCAATAAGTAAAAAAGATTAAAAATAAATAAATAAAAACTGGGCAGAACAGTGTGGGGTTTAAAATGTGATTTCTAAAGTAAACCTATTGTAAGGGACACACAGGAAGCACAACTTGCATTCATGAGAGCTAGATCAGCATCTGATGTTGAACTGTGTATTGCTTATGTGCTCTAATGAAAAAGGCTATTTATTGCCTTCAAAACTGTTTGACACTATATATTTTGTGTTGTATGTTGCTTTTAATGAAATTATTTTAGTTTATAATAGTAGCAGTTTGAGCTGTACATATAACTTATTTATTCAAATGATGAGGCATTGCCAGAAACGGTCAATAATTATGCAGTTGCCAATCAATACAAAAGAAAATGAAAATATTGAATTGATGGTAAAGGCTTTGATAACCAACTTAATACTTTTAAAATTTATGGCATTTGATGCAAAAGCACAATAAAGATTAGCATTCTAGGCAAAATAAAAAAAAAATTCCAATCCTAGGCACCCATAGTTTAGTAAACACGTAATTGTAGAAAAGGGAACCTAGCATACATATTGATAAAATAAACTAATTTTTCATTAAAAGAGTTGTTAATTTGAGTCATTGCATGATTTATCATATTTTTAGATATTTTTATTTTGGAAAATTCATAAATCTGAAATTTGTTTAATTTTTTAATATGAACAGCATAAAATACAAAGCTTTTTTGTCCCCCCTTAAAAAAATTAAACATTTAGACAATGCAGCAGAATAAAATTTACTTTATTATATGCAAAATGTAAAAGGTTCACCTTCAGCAATGATGAATACTTACCCATGTGTAATAAGATATCTCTGTGTATTTTCCAATGTTTCTACATTTACATTGTTACATTTAGATTAACAAAATCAACTTTATTAAGGGTGAGCGTCAATAAATTTTCTGCCCTATCCGCACTTTGTTAACTTTCGCGGCACACATATTTCGCCAAAATTCTGTTCAAACAGTTGCGAAATATTTTCTGAAAGATAAAATGCAATGCTTAGATTATATTAAAACTGAATTTAATACCCAATAAAACATAGAATATATTTTTTATTTTAATTCAAAATATTTTTGGTGCTGCTATCTGTTGTCGTAATTTAATTCATGCCGACTATTTTTATTTTTTAATGAACATTTTTAAATATCTATTCCTTCTAATACAGTATTAAATACAACAACAGATCATATATAATAATGCCACTATCACGGGAAGGTAATTTCTCATTCTATAAATTTGATAAGGAGATCTGAATGTACATCACTGAGGACTGTAGTTTTGTCTTCAAGTTCCTTTGTCTTCAAGTCCAAGTTCAATTATGTTTCCGTGATTGTAGCATTATTATATATGATCTGTTGTATTTAATAGCGTATTAGAAGGAATAGACATTTAAAAATGTTCATTAAAAAATAAAAATAGTCTGTATGAATTAAATTACGACAACAGATGGCAGCACCAAAAATATTTTGAATTAAAATAAAAAATATATTGTGTTTTATTGGGTATTAAATTTAGTTTTAATATAATCTAAGCATTCCATTTTATTTTATCTTTTAGAAAATATTTCACAACTGTTTGAGCAGAATTTCGGCAAAAAATGTGTACTGCGAAAGTTAACAAAGCACAGATAGGGCAGAAGATTTACTGACTCTCACCCTTAAAATTGTTGGACAGTTATTTTGTAGTTTTTGTTGTAGGACCAAAATGTTTAGTACTAAGTTTGCATTGCCCTACAACTTTAATTACCTACAATTTATTTGTCCCCTATCTCTAACAATAAGTGAAATAACCCCTGATACCCCTCTAAAAAGGGGGGTCAATGGTGCCACATGATGAGGCAATGCACCTGCATAAAAATATATGATAACCTTAATTATTGAGTTATTAGCCTGGTCCATGACTTTTCTTGACAACCTGTGTATTGTTCTGTATGTTACATACAGGGTGTCCCATAAACATTGACCTCAGCTTTTATTCCTTAAATATTGATCTATATTGTATATATATAGATCAATATTTAACGAATCAAAGGATCAATTAAGGATCAATATTTATATATGTATATTGATATATACATATATAATAAATTACAAAGTTGCGTAAAAAAAAGGTACAGAATTTTATGAAATCGATTAAAATTTTCAAGGGAATTAAATTTTAAGAAATACAAAATTTAAATTTTTATACAGCCCCCGTACAAAAAAATTTCCAATGAGTAAAATGTGCCCCAGACACTAATAAGGTGATGTACAAAATTTCAGCATTTTATCATAAATAGTCCCAGAGATATGAAAAGACAAAAAATGCTGACTTAAACCACTTTTCAATGCATCAACATGGGTTCTCAGAGGGAAAAATCATGTCAGCAGATCGCGTTTCAGGGGTCATACACAAATTATGAAAGAAAACAGTGATTACATAAATAAATAATTTTGCTATTTATTGGTACAAAAGTATCTACACTGTGTAGAAATAATAACTTTACACAAAGATTACAAAGCTTGTTCAAAATGTTTTCCATCCATGCCAAAGATCCATTAAAGATATGAGGCAGATATTATTTGCCTATGATGCATTTCTAGGTTGCGTCATTTGCACTCTTGCTGTAAACATTTACATTTTAATTTGGGATTAATCCCTCACCAACTGTGTTTAAACATATCTCTGGGACTTTTTATGATAAATGGCCGTATAAAAATTTAAATTCTGTATTTCTTAAAATTTAATTCCCTTGAAAATTTTAATCAGTTTCATAAAATTCTGTACCTTTTTTTACGCAACTTTGTAATTTATTATATATGTCTAAGATCAATATTTAAGGAATAAAAGCCGATGTCAATGTTTTGGGGACACGCTGTATATTGCAAATTATTCTATTTGTCATAATGCTGAAACAACTTTTCTGTACCCCTTATAGCGGTTATTGGTGGTGCTGTTGTTGGACTTCTCTGCGCCATCCTTCTAGTGATGTTCATCGTGTACCGAATGAGGAAAAAGGATGAAGGAAGCTACGCTCTAGATGAACCTAAGCGATCTCCAACCGTCAATTCTTACACACGCAGTAGCAACAAGGAGTTCTATGCTTAATATAGTTGTCAAAAATTTGTAAAATTTGGATAAAAATACAACAAAAAAACTTCCAGGTGGGACATTTTTTAATTTAGGATAAGAAAGGATATTTGTGATGAGAGAAAGCAAGTTCTACCAACCTCTCAAGTGCATGCAGCTAGAACTCTTTTTCGATCATTACGAGCCGCCATTGCTGCATTTGCACTGAACCAAATAATGCCATTGTCATTCTTTTTTGTTCATTTTCTGTTTGTTATTTGTTACTGTTTGAACTGAGTTGAGTTGTAGCGATCACCCCCTTTGCCGATCACCTCCCAAGCAGTGCTGGTGGAGAGAGGATCACCTCTTTCGGCTGCACCTTGTTTATAGTTGGCACCCCTTTTTTCAGGCATCAGTCATTTAAATGTTGTAGGTGTGCATTTGTAATGAAATTTCACCCATTTTTCCCTCTCTGACGTAGCCATTACTACAGGGGTGGCTGTTCTAGAAAAAAAAATTATGTGTACCAATGGATACTTCTATCTCTTGCTGTTAATAATGAAATTAAAATGTGTAAATTCTGATTTTGTATAATTTCTCATTTCACTTGTATAGTTGCCATTTAATACAGTGATTACTTGTATACTTAGACTAACTAACGAGTAGAATTGAAGTGAATTTCATATCGACAGCTCTTGTGGATCAGTTTTTCATTGCTAGGAGGGGGGAGGTCACCCCTGTGAAGAGATTGTTAATTATAAACCAAAGTTATATTTATTACTGCTTTTAGTAATACTTTTTCTTGTTTATATTAACAGTATAAATTGACATTAGTTATATAACTTAAATTATGTTAATGGTGCAGTACATTCCAAGCATTTCTTGTAGTTAATATATTAAATGCCTCTCAATTAATATGTCCATGTTGTTTCCGGACCGTTTTTTGATCTGACATTTAAATTAAAATGTCTGTACATGATGCAAGTTTTCTACCACTTTTTGTCAGTGTCGAGCATATTATAAAGAACTGTTTAGCTGTCTCAATTTGGGAAAGAAACATCTTTGCTCATTTTTTTACTGTCATGTATTGTTAACTATATACCGATGCAGACATTTTGGAAGTTTCTGATCTCGCTGTTTTAACATGAAATGTTGCAGTCCTCTTAACAAAACGCCAAGGATTCTGATGCTCTTTATTCTGATTCTTATATTACAGGGAGGGGGGGATTAGTATTGAGTGTGTAATATTGTAAATCAATACAGTAAACTTTAAAATCAAAGACAACCAAAAATAGGTTTAAAAGTCTTTTAATAAAATCTCCTTTCCTTGACGTACAAAAATTACACAGCCAAAGCACTTTCAGCCATCACTATAGCCTTCATCAGTGGCGAAGTGAAAATACAGTGCAAACAAGTGCTTACATATAGGCCATAACCACCAGGTATTTTTGCCTGGTGGTTATGGCCTATATGTAAGTGCTTGTTTGCATTGTGTTTTCACTTTGCCACTGATGAAGGTTATAGTGATGGCTGAAAGCACTTTGGTCATGTCATTTTTGTACCTCGAGGAAAGGAGATTTTATTAAAGGACTTTTAAATCTATTTTTAGTTGTCTTTGATTTTAACGCATAATTAAAGTTGACGTGTATCAGTACTATTTATTACAATACAGTAAAACGTCAATAATCTAGACTGAAGTAAAATAAATTTAAATGAACTGCATGTTATTCCATAACTGCAAATTATTCTATATGTCATAATGTTAAAACAAACTCTTTAGTGGTAGGGATTATAATTCAGATTTATAAAAAACTACCAAAAAATTATATTGTCCATGCATCAGACAAGTGTTCTTTAAAGCTGGGGTCTGTAACCATTTACCTTCAGCGAGTACCGGTATATAATAAATTTTTCCACAGAGCACTAAGCAAATAAATTTGTATAGTAAAGAATATACATTTTTAAACCCACGTGAGCATCACTGTACTTGCAAGCAAAAATTTAGCGTGGTCTGTAACCATTTACCTTCAACGAGCACTGGCATATGATAAATTTCCCCAGAGAGCACCAACCAAATGAATTTGTATATTAAAATATATACATTTTTAAACCCACATGAGCACCACAGTGCTTGCAAGTAACAATTTAGCAGACCTCTGCTTTAGAATATGCACTATTACTTGAAAATTATATTATTTAGAAATTAATGAAACAGATAGTGAACTAGTTGGTCTTGTACCTGAGCAAACATCATCTAAAGGTGGACAGAGTTTGAAGAAGCTTTTGAACTTCAATCTTCTCTTATGAATTTTTAATTGTGAGAAAATCAACTCTCCTACTGTGAGATTCAGTTTTTACATGTTAATGTATGTGTAAAAACTCTTATCTTATTTAGTATTGATTTTTTTTTCCCCTATTCTTGCATAGTTACTGAAAAGAGTAAAGTTTATGCATTTTAAAAATTCTGTCAACTGATTAGAAACATTTCTATTATTTATTTAAGATGTATGTTATTTCGATAAATATTAGAAATATTTGTAATTGGTGTATATCAATTAAAAACAAAAGCGAAAAACTTTCTCTTTTTGGAAACTATGCTTGAAACATGTCAAAGGAAAAGTATGTGGCATACTTAACTACTATTTTAATTGTTCCCAATAAACTGAAATGTATGTACAGTGCTTTATATGATTGTCTGAAGCAACAACAATAATAAAAAAAATCTGACATATATCTCTTCGGTGCGTCTTTAAACCTCCCTGTTGAATTTCTTATCTCTTTTTATACATGTTTTTTTAACTTTACTACATCTAAAATAAATAAAAAAATAAATAAAACTGTAGTCCAGATTAATGCAGTCTAAATTATTGAAGTTTTACAGTATTTACTTTAAAATCCAGATATGCAAAATGTATGCTTTTGAATGCTGTAGATATGCTGGAATGGGCACAACCATCAAGAGATTCGATTGTACTATTTTCGCGAAAATGTGAACAAGAATTGTACAAATTTTGTTTTGTGTACTTGTAGATATTCCTAGTTTTGTCTCTCGCATTGTCAGCTCTTATATGAACTTAAATTAAAAGCAGCACAACAAAATTTAACCACTCTTTGTTGATCTAGACTTGTTTTTAGTGTTCTATGTATGTGAATCCTTGAGTTTTTAATGCAAAAATAAAAAATTTGCTATTCTTTATCTTATTACTGTTATGATATATCCTAACATTGCTCTTTTGCTGTCTTGTATAAATATCCAGCTGGCTGGTAAAATTAATATTAATGTACCTAATTTCTAACAAAATTGTTATTGGGAAAAATTTTCTTAATTTTGCTATTTTATCTGAGATTTTATGTATAAAGTAACAGGATTTATATTTCAGGATTTTAAATATCAAGTATATCATAGTTTATTTATATTCTGGATTTTATTACTAACAAACTGTTTAAAATTCCATTAAAATATTTTTACACTATATAGTTTTAATATTTAAACCCGGTTAAGAATGTCTGTTACAATACAGTAATTATTTTGCCCTCTATTAGTAATGGGGATTCTGTTTGCACACATCTTGAATACTGCACACAGTATAAAATATTGAAACAAATGAAATATAATTCCCTTAATATGGTATGATGAATGCTTGGTATTAGCTACTTTTATTTTTTAATAACTACATTTTAAAAAAATTTGTAGCCACAGATTTTATTTTTAAATTTTTACTATATCTATGGTTTTATTTCCTTTAAAGAGCTGTTACTTTCCTCCAATAATCTGAAAAATAAAATAAAATTTTATAAAATTATTTTAACACTATATTAATTTGTTTTGTGAAAATATATATATATATATATATATATATATATATATAAATATATATAATTCTGTATAAAAAAGAGGGGGGGGGGGCAGATTTCTGTTTACAGCTACAAAGTTTATTTTATTTATTTATTTTTTATATATGGTGCTTAAAGTCGAAAATAGTCATTTAAATGAAAAATCCAGCTTAGTTATGTTATTCTTTGTACTCTATAAGTTTGCAAAGTTTCAGACTTCTATGTCACTGGGCTATTTTCTAAGAGTTTGAAAATACTTTTCAACCCCCCACCTCCAATTTTGTCTGCCCAAGAGAAAAATTAAATCTGTGTTATGTTCTGTACTATGTTTTCTTGACCATAAAGAGATTTTGGAAAATCTGCAATAATACACGTACACAATAGGAGATTACTGTATGAATTTTGTGTACATGTCAATATTTTCGTATGATGTATGTCTCGATCGTGTGTGCAGACAAAATTAACATTGCTAGTAGGAAAGAATACTGATATCATTAAAAGTAAAATATTACTCCATTTGTTGAATCAGCTGTGCCGATCATACGTGTAAGATACTGAATGTAAGGATTAGTATTTGCTTTTTATTCAAATTTTGTATATCTAACAGATTTTGGCTGTGAACAAGTGAACAGTGTGTTTTTAAGAAAATGTCCAGAACTGTGAATTAAAGTTTGTGTTATTATAGTAGGTGAGATGTTGTCATACATGTTTTTGGAACTTTATCTGCTACATTAATTACAATTATAGAGAGTATGCTTATTAGTGTTATTAATTTATTTCTATGTTATTAATGAATAAATGTAGTTTATTTCTTCAATAAATTAATTAATTGACATCTTAATTTTAAATTGATGCTTTCCGCAATTTTTTTTTATAGCACTACGTGTTTTGTCCCTACTCTCCAAATTTTTTGAGATATATATATATACATTAAAAAACTTGTCAATATTTTTTCATATTTTGCATTTTTTCTTTTGTGAGGAAGCAACAAAAGCATTTATAATCCTATCTAAATAGAAGAAAAACAAATCTAAACTTTGCATTATTTTGCTATGTATTTTATATGTTTTGTATATGATATTCAGACAAAAAAAAATCATGATGACTTAACAAAATATTGTCCAAGAATAATTATACCTTTATCTTTGGCTTTAAATTAAATTAAATTAAATTCTTTTTACGTATTTTAGGAAATTGATATCAGCCAAAGGGTATATATTGCAGCACTTAGGAAAGCACTTTTTCAGATTAAGAATTTGTTAAGGTGTTATCACCAAAACCAAATTACTACCAGTTTATGCTACCAAGATATGGACTACAATTATTAGCTAAAACATGCTAAAAATGTTCCCGTAAATAATTTCAAAACATTTATATATTTAAACTATTTAAGAATAATTAGATGGGGGACAATATTTGTTCCTTTAAGTGCTAGGTTGAAATTCCATGTTTGAGCATTAATATTACATACTTACTCAAGTTGGTAGCATACATATATTACACTTTTTTCTGACATGGTTTTATTTAAGGTTACAGAAATTATAGATCCTAAAAATATTTTTACACAAAATCAGCCATTTTCATTTACATAAAAGTCCAGTTTTGAGGAAGAATTAATTTTCACTATTTGTAGTCAAGGCTGTCAAGTCTTGTAAGTTGTAACTGCATGTTACAACTAGTACAATCAGTATAACCTTTTTAGCTGCTTTGCTACCAGTTTCATTTTTCTTCAACACAGATATGTAAAATCAGCAGATTTTTATAATTTTCTAAATACTGAAGAAAATATGCTGTTTGCTACTTTTCTCTGCTAACTAAATGTATAATTTTCTGTTCCTTCTACAATGCTTCCAACTGGGGTATAGATCCAGCTCCAATTTAGCTGAAGTAATCATGAATTAGTGGTCCTTTGGTTTTGGATGTGATTTTTATGTGTAAATTTCTTTGTTTTATTGCAGAATTTTCTAAAATGACATTTGATGCTATTGGCTTATTCTATCATTTTGGATTAATTGAAGTGCATTATTTTATTTAATGTTAAATGTATCTAATATTTCTCACAGAATGTTTCTTTCAAACCTGCACAAAAATTGTAAAAAATTGTGGCACAATATTTTATTCTATTTAACATTTGAAAAGTAGAATTCTAAATTTATGACTGTAATTTTGCATGCTTACAAAGTATGAGACACTTGCTTCTATTTGTGGTGAATAAACAAAGTAAAAAATGTGCAGTTGTAGTGTATGGACTTTTAGACTTTTTGTGTGATTTGGAATTGTTGATTGGCCTTTGTAAAATATCAGAAATTATTTAAAAAAAATTATTTGTTACATCTCTTATTAATCATAAATTGTTCTTTTAATCATACTTTTGTTAAATCAATATTTTCCTGAAGTTCTAATAAAATAAGTTTTAACATTTTTTGGATGTATTGGATTTTATACTATTAACATTTTATTTTGGGACAATTTGATTTTCTGTATTTAAAGAAAATCATAATGACATTATTTCAAATTACAGTGAAACCTGTGTTTAAAGCTAATACTGATAGTGATTCTGCCATATATATATGTGTGTGTGTGTGTGTGTGTACTGTATAATATTACCTTTTAATGCCTTTTCGCATTACTGTTATTTATTCCTTGCGATTGGCAACAGTAGATATTTTCTTTTATCCTGTGCGAATGGCAACACTAGTCTCTTCATTCTGGGGGGGGGGGGGGGGGTTCCAATGGTTCAGGCATTATGCATAAGTTTTCTCAGGTATTCTTGTTTCCTTTATTTTTCCATCTTTATGTGTGTTGTCCAAGTAGAAATAGTTTATAGATATAATCTATATATTTCTTCAGAAACATACATATTTTATGTTCATTTTGAGGAAATACTTGGACCCAATGAAGAGTTTTGTCGAAATGAATAATTCAATTATTTAGGCTTAGTCCTTGTCCATGTGTATAACATTAATGCTTGGATTTTATTTGTTTTTCTATTATCAATTCCATACCATTGATATTTATTGATTATCTTTAGCTTGATGACTCGAAATTTGCATTTTTTTTCCGATTGATTGAAAATTCGCTATTTAATACTTCTTTTTATTTTGTAGGTTTTATATAAAGTTAGGATTTTTGAGTTGCAACTTCTCTCTATTCTATCATTGAACTTTCAAACTATTATTATATATATATATATATATATATATATATATATATATATATATATATATATATATATATATATATATATATATATATATATACATATTTTACACAGGTTGTTGCTGAATACAGATGACCACTATTAGATAGAAGTTAGTTTCCTTCACATGCATATTAGTTATGTATCTCTACTTGTAATGGATACTATAATAAGACAAAAAAAAACATTAATATTTAAATACTCCAAAAATGTATTTAATATAAATAGAAAATCTGTAAAACCAACCAAATATATCATAATATTCTTATCGTGTAGCAAATAATTTATTTGGACACATTTCCTTTATGTGGATTGGTCATTGAAGAAATCCCAGATTCACTCAATGATATATTTTCTTCTGCATGTCGTCCAGTAATTCCATTATCAAAGATGCACTTAAAAACAAATGGTTACTTTGAAGACAGCTGTGTCGAACATAAGAATTTAATTTTGAGATGTCATCATAAAAGAAGCTTTTAATGTTGGCCAAGGTTGTGTTAGTAAGTATCCGCTTAAGGCAGATATATTTAACATTAAAATTATTGCACACTTAAAATAATTGGTCAATCCAAGGGGTCAGTGAATGGAGTTCTCCCTTACAGGTTTCACTGTAGTTTGATATGTTGTAGTTTATTTCCAATTTCTTATATTAATGATTATAGGAATTATATAAGAAATAATTATCATTTGAGAAAATGGATTTAAACATCTATTATTAATAATTAATATAGTATCATTAATAATCTATGTACTAGTGGCATAACTTCAAATTTTGAAGCCCCTTTGCTGTAATCACCAACTTTGATTTTCAACTAATAGTACAGCAAAATATTAAACAAAATTAAAGTACTTCTCTTTCCCATCTATATATTAAGGGATAAAGGCTCAAAATTTCTGGAAAAATTAAGCAACATAGGTGCATGTGTTACAATCATGCTAGAACTCATTGTGGTGCAGAACCATGAAAAGAAACCTTAAGAAGGATTTGCATGTCACAGAGTAAATACACTTTGACTTGAAAAGACATTCAGTATTTTTCTACACATTAAAACAACTGCCAGGCGATATCTATAAGGATCCTTATTTTAAATTGAATTGAAACTCAAATGTGCTTGAGTTTGGCGGCACATAAACTGTAAAATTTGAACATTTAACTGGGGGTTTTGTTATTTACCTTGTAAATGGCTATTTAGATTCTAATTGTGTATTGCTAAAATTAAGACAAATAACTACTAATTAAATAAAAAAACCCTACAAAATTTAGAGCAATATTTTTTAAGTATTCTTAAAGACGTTTTAATTAAAATTTCATGTAAATTCATGTGTAAATTGAGTGCACATATTTAAAAGAATTTTTTTTTTCTCTCAGTTTCACTATATCGATGTTATTTAAATATTACTTGTATCTTCTCAAAGAATATATTATTTTCTCTGAAGCTGTATTCTAGAGGAGGGCAATAAAATTTATAGATATTTAAATGTACATCATGTTTCTGGCATGTGACATCTAATATAAATGTTGTGTACTCAGCACTGGAATTTGGAGAAAATTAGATTCATTTATATGCATTTATCACCTTGATACAAATAAAGTATGTGCTATAAAAAAAAATTAACTCATACAATCAAAAATGCTATTTAGACTTATATTTGTAAAAACTATGAAAAAATTAACATTGGTGAATACTAGCAATTCCATTGATTGATTCTATGCAAACCTAATTTTGTCTTTGTCATTTAAATAGTTACATAGTTCATGGATTTCAACAGTCTACAATGTTCTTTTCATTGAGCACATACATAAATTGTAATCCTGTTGAAGTAGATTTTCAAAGAAAAATGTAAAAAAATCAACAAATGGTCAGATTTAAAAAAGTAAAAATGCTGTGCACAGTTATTAGTATTATAGTTATTTAGTAGTATACACAGTTATTTAGTAGTATACAACCATAAGTCATAACCAGTGGTGAGCTGCTAATATTTGAATCAATACTTTTAACAACCAACATGCTTTTAAAAAATGCGATTCATTTCTACTTTGTGTTATCATTCATAAATTTATTTGGCATTAAGTTACATTTTTATTTTCTTTTGATCGTTTTCCATAATTGATTTGAAACATTTTCACAATATAACAACTGATACTGAGATTATTAAAAATATGTATACCAGTTCCAGCACACCTCAAGACATAGCCTGTGCACTATAGGCCTTCATGTGACTGAAGAATGGTGTATTAAAGAAATACTTCTCAAGGGGCTCTCATTTTAGTTATGCCACAATTTTAATTCAATATTTCAACATTCCTTTTAATTGAAAACATGCATAATTTAGGAACTTGCGTACAACTATAATGGTATCCTAAGGCTAAAAAAAAAACTTTATCTTGTATTTCAAATTGATATCTTTAGCTAATCTTGCCATATCATAATTAAAAAAAGTAAAACAAATTGGGCAATATAATGTGCTATGTTGGAAGATGTTTATTTTTGCATCTTTTGGCACAATAATATACACGATTGCCTAAGATAAAAATATCGGAAAGTTTAACCTTCTAAAACTGCTAAAATAAGGGAGTTAATATGGCTAAAAATGTTGAAATTTCCAAAATTTAGAATAGAATAGAACAGTACTGTCTTACTTCTATGTAAACACTGATGTACTCAGATGGGGGGGGGGGGGGGGGGGAATGCACCACCACCACCTTAGTTTTAAAATGTTAAAATTTACTGATGTACAACAAAAAAAAAGAAGTCACTTTGAATTTAGATACCAATAATATCCAATATAAAATTTTCACAAATTTTTATTGGATTAAAAATGTTTGTTCATAATTTTGATGCTGATGACAATTTAAAAAAAAAAAATACTGTTCCAAATGGTCATTGTAAATTTTATCTTTTTTATGATGTATAACAGTCTTGCATTGGTTTCAGTCATACAGAATGCATTCATTTAATTTGCACATTCAGTATATATTTTGAATATGATCAAGTTCATTAAAAAAAGTGAATTATTTGAAAGGAAAAAATTTATTAAAGAATCAATGGAAATATTTATTTATGCATCTCAAGATCATTTCTATGATAAATACCATTGAGTAATTATTAATCTATATAGTCATACACATGTATTGACAAATTAACAATAATTATATATTAATCACAATCAGTGTTTTATTAATTAGTAATATTTGATAATTATAAGCCCCATAAAAATATATCTATGGTCGTGAAGTCACCAGGCCACATTTTGAGTCAAAATTTTTCTGTGGGCCTTTTTTTTCTGCTAAAATACTTTCAATGGGCTGTTTAAAAGTGTCATGCATCATATTTTACCAAAATTATTTAATTTGTATTATATGCCAGGAATTTAAATACAATTTAATTTATTTAAAAGATTAATTTAAGGCATGCCTAGTGTATGGGTTATAAATTCTTTCATTGGATAAATGGGGCTCAGAAGCTACAAGTTTGACAGCCTAGTTCATATAGGCAGGCCCATAGCGTGGGGGTGGGGGGGGGGGGGAGGGGTGTTTAGCAAGGGCTATCCCTGCCCTAATAATTTCTTTGCGCTCCTCCTAAAATTTCCCAAGGCAAAATACTTTAAAACTAGCAATTTAAATGCATTTATAAAAAATTTAAAGACCAAAATGAAATAATTATATTGCATAAAGTATTTTAAGCTGAATGGAATTTATCTATTTGCAGACAATCAAAGTCTCAAATTCACGAATAATAAAAATTAATTTCTGCATCACACCCTGCCATTGGACTAAAAGGGCTAAATTCCACCAAAATGCTGTGTGATGAGGGAGGTTCATTATGGAAAAGAAATTACAAGAAATTTCTTTCCATTCTGTTTTGTAAGCTACAATAGAGATATCACTATAGCATCATACTATAACTTCTGATAAATTTTGCAGCATCAACAAGAAAACTTTTGTTATACAGATATAGTTTTGTGCTATTTATTTCAAAACATGAAAAAACTAGACATAACTATACCAGGACCTAGATGAGATAATTTATGTCCAGGGCTTGCATAGTAAAAGTGCCCAAGCAAAGAGGTACATCAAACTTGAATCATTTTAGATACCTAAACTTTTAGTGCCCACTGTAGGAACAGGGTACAGGCCTCGTGTGGCAAGCAGCCTGTACTTTTGAATTTTTGATATGGCATCTAGATTTAAAGCTACTGATTTGGAATTTAAAATAAAGAATATTTAATATCTCATGATTCTGTATGTTTTACATTGACAAATTTCATATACCTTATGGCATGATTATTTGTATTTCTGCCAAAGTAATATAGATTAATTTAAATGCATAACTTCATGAAATATTGCATACATACTTAATCCCAAAAATTAACTGATCAACTTTTTATTATATTGTACCCCTCAGTGATTAAGATATAATGATTATATAAAATACATGTTAACTCTTTGATTGATCATCATTTATTTATCACTAATGTCTTGTTTTAAGGAACTAATCACTAATTTAGTACGGTTTACTAACATATGCCAAGCTCTGTATATTAATGTGTTACTTCTTGATCAGTTTTTTCTACTTGCATGTTGTTTCTAGGCTTATACTGGGAAAACTTTTAGCATAAATGTGCATTTTATATACCAGGCATATTTTAAATGTTTTGTATTACATTCTGTGTATCACCAGCTTGCCTGAAACATCCATATACAGCATAGTATGTATAACAACCAAAATATGTCAAATTTCTTCTAATTATATATTTTTTTAATAACCCAAATTTCAATCAAAACTGGCATATTAATTTTAAGGCTGTTCCAATGTATAGCATTAAGCAAAACAGGAAGGTCAAATTTTCAACTATTTGGAATATTTTTTGAATTTAAGCTTGATGTCTAGATTGGAATGAAACAGAAGAATCATTAAAATAATAGATAGTTTTACTGCTCCAGTTCCATTACATCAAAGTCTATATAATCTCATTGTAACAAATACGGTAATCCTGGTAATTGGTAATCCTCATCCAAAATGCCACGAGAATTTGAAAAATCTTGCTGAATAAAAAAAAAAAAGCTCAACTTGTCAGCTTTTTTGTAATTGATTAAAAAAATTTTAAATTATTAGATAAGGTTTTAATATGATCTCTATTAATAAAATATCAAGAATTGGTCAGATATTCACTTGATAGTTAAAATTTAAGCAGTGAGAGTTTTACTTAGGAAGACAAATTTCATTGAAACGGGGGAATTTTTGTGGTGGCAAAGAATTCAATTAAAAGTAATGAACATTACTAGCATTCCTGTCATAGGGTTACCAGACAAAAATTTCAGGGGGAAAAAAAAGCCAAAGCAGTTATTAAAATATTGTTTTCTATTAGCAATTTTATGAAAAACATATTAACATAAAATCAATACAAAATGTATACACAATGTTTGTTTGCAAGTAATAAGCCAGATGTAAAGCAAAAATGTTTTGTCCTTTTTTTATTAACAGTAATTAGTAAAAATAAATAAGCTCTTGCAATATATTTTTTAAAAGTATGAGTTAATTATTATTTATGAACTCTACTGATTTAGATGTCTATTTTGTAATTTACCCCTGTCAAATCTAATATGTGTCTGCTGGTTAGGGGTTCAGCCAGATTTAACAAAATATTTCAAGGGTTTCTCCAAACAAAACAGGTTGTTAATCACTGCTCTAATTAGAGGATGATGAATCTGTTAAAGTTTATCTTTCATTTCATAACTTTAAACTTGAAATTTAATGCAGAATTGTACATGACTTTTTTTTATGAACAGTGATTGTATTATTTCTAACGAAACATATCTTTTTTTAACTTTGCTTAGTACTTATACATTCGAACAAGTCTTAAAAATATTTTATTTATTTCTATGCACAAATTCAGTGTGCTAGATTGATGTTTTGATTGATATTTGCCAAATAGAAAGGATCTACATTATTTACAGTGCTAATCTGTTATTGAAAAATAGATAAAAAATTAGTATCAGTTATGAAAGTAAATGTGTTCCTTTATATAGCTGAAAAAAAAATCATATAATTGGCTTTATTATACTATTAGGTTATTTTATAGTTTTAAATGTTAATGTTCTGGTTTTGAAAAACCTTATTTTTACAAATTTATAGGGCAGTTTTTCAAGTAAAGTACAATTTGTAAATTATGCAAAACAACATTCATTATAGCATTAAAAATATTAAATCTGTGAATATTGTTTGTCTCTTGTCTTTTATATATGGTATTTATCAAATATTTTTAATACATATATATTTCATTGGGTGTTTCATGAAGAATATCTTAATTTAAAATCAATGGTTAATCATAGGAGTAAAGTAATATGTGAAAAATAATTAACAAATGGAGAGGAATTTAGCTATGATAGTTGCATCCACCATCACTTAAAATTTCATAGAAATGCTACATTTAATGTTTTATATGCCCCCCCCCCCCCTAATAAAAAAAAATTATTAATTAGTAAAATTTGCACCTAGCTTAATTAGAGTAAAATATATTTAGCCAGTACTTTTGATAAAAAAATTCCATGAGATCAATAATTATAATTCTTGACTTGATATTTGACTTGATATTGAAGTGTGGTGTAAATTTCCCTAATAGACAATTATTTATTTGGGGGAGGGGGGGTATAAAATATAAAATTTCACATTTTTATGAAATTACTAGTTCTGGGAGTACAACTGCCATTGCTGCAGCAATGGTTTATCCTACCTTTTTGTACTTTCAGGCTATATTTGGGTTTGGATTATATAAAAGAAATAGTTGCATGTATAAAGTAGTTAAGTAATAGAAGCTGAATTAACTTTTTAATACAAGGTTTAAAAGTGTGTTAAATATGGTTAAACATTTTAGTACCACCACAAACACTGTTAGTCAAGTTAGGAAGTGAGCTAGAGTCAGAAACTCGAAAAAAATGCTTATTTCTTCAGTTTTTTCGAAAATATCTTGAAAACAGTCAACCCTAGTAAAGATCTTTTTGTATACAAAATGAAGGAGCATTAAAAATCCTATTAAAAAGGTCCTCTTCACTTTTTCGTACCTCTAATAGTTTTCAAGATAATCGCACTTGAAAAATGGCATATTTTTCAGATTTTGTCCTATCAAAGTTTTTTCCCATGAAAACGAGCTTATATGTCATGAACTGTGTCTGGTACGATAAAAATGCTCATAATCAATATTGTAGAGCATTTGAATGCTCTACACATTTTATAGAGAATTTAATTCTCTATAAAATGTGTACTTTGCGATTTTTTTCTCCAGTGAATTTAGTCCGTTAAATAGCTATAGTCTGTCTGTATGCCAGCTCTCTTAAACAAATATCAGGGCAAATTATCAAGTAATAATTCAAACAACATTTTTAACTTTTCAATTAATTTATTTAGGACAAAAAAGACAAAATGAGAAATAAAAATAAGAATAGAAATTAAATAATTAATAATAATAATAATAATAAAATTAATAATAATTAATTAATTATTTTTATAAATTGGATAATAAAAATTTGTGAAATAATTTTTGACATAAATGAGACGGATAAAAATGTTATTGTTAAGCATTCTCCCTCAATCACTCATCCTCCTCTATCAGCGGTTGATGTTCAATTCAAGGGATGAGTAGTGTAGTTCCTCCTCTTCTTCACCCTTCAAGAGGAATCCCATTTATGCAGTCACCTTGGCAATTGTGACAAGCAGAAGTGCAGTGCATTATGGCTTTTCTGCATCCACATTTGGCTCCACATCCTGTGGTGCGTCTGCAAAAAACTAGGCCCAAACTTCCTCAGAGGCGATGGGTTCCTTGGTCTGAATGGGTTTCAAACTGGTCTGTTTGAATTTCCAACCCCATTGTTCAGGTGGTAATTCATTTCCTGAGCCACAACTGCACCTGGTGGTACACACGATAAGAGTGCTGCCTGGCGGCTCCCTCTGTTGGAGGCAGTGCACAAATATCAGGCTTTACTTTGGACACTGATTTTGTGAATGAATTATGTTGTGTTGTTGTTGTGTTGTGACTTATCCCCCGTGGTGAAGAGTGCCTAGCAGCACGTCCACTAGACCCCTGGTCCCATGGTGAAGGGGAGAATATGCAACTTCACTTTTATTGAGGCTCCCCAAGGGCAGAAGTCTGACTTTGCCTCGACTACACAACATCCATGCTCACTGGCAGGATTCAAACCCAGCAATCCAGCGATGAGACAGAAATGCATGCCCCTGACCTCTCGACCACCAGATCGGCGAATGAATTGTACCTGTGATAATTGAAGTAGGTTTCCTTTGAGGATGCTCTGTACAGGCGAAGGAAATATCTGTAGCCAGCTTCTGCAACAGCCTCGTGTGTGAAATGTGGGCTGTTGAACACAATAGCAAGATCAAGCAGGTTTTGATACTTCTTGATCAGTTTGAAGCATGTAGCTTTTTCTTTCCTGTAAGAAGTAGTATCACAGCCACTGATGGCATGGAGGAAAAGGATGCTGTTCTTTAGTCTCGATTCTTGTAACTGTTTGAGGAGAAGATCTTAGTTCCCACTTTACTATGGCTTGGCTTCACACAGTGGCTTACTTAGGATTAGGTTCTGGGGAGGGGGGGGGGGTGCCCACACCATGACCAACATCCCCACATTTTGGGAAGGTTGTAATATATACATATACTCTTTTGAAAAAAAAAAACTGAAACACCATGAAGAAAGTGACTGTTTTTATTGAAATTAAATATGCGTACGGCTCATACATAGGTAATGAAATGATTACAAAATCAAGGCCTCAGGACCCATCAATGATTAGCAATTGCACATTGAATTTTCAAATTAGTAATTGGTGAAACCCCCTTTGGCGGAAATGCATTCTTGTATACGTCTAGATAAGGAGTGATAAAGTTTCCTAATGTCAACCTGTGGTACATTCTGCCAGGCATTCCTCAATTGTTGCTCTAGATCTGCTACATTTCGGGGTGCCCGAATCTGGCAGCCTAGCATGTCCCATACATGCTCAATTGGCGAAAGGTCTGGTGAACTTTCTAACCCAGGAACATGCATCAACAGCAAGAAGATAGTCCACAGATATCCGAGCCGTATGTGACATGGTATTATCTGGTTGGAAAATGGCCCCAGAATGACGTACCATGAAGGGCCGCAGGATTTCATCAACACGTCGTTGAGCTGTTAAAGTTGTACGTAGAATGACTAGGGGCGACCTGCTGTCGTAAGAGAGCACCCCACACCACCACACCAGAGGTAATGGCTGTGTGCCTGTCGAAAACCCAGACCACCCGACTCGCCTTAGGGCACGAGCAGCAATTAGAGTGGCCGGGAACGGTCTGTGTGCTTGCGTAAAACAAAGGCTGATTGGGACCGCTGGTCTTGGCGCCTCCGCACACGTACCCAATGGTCATCTGCTGAAAGATTGAAGCGTGATTCATCGCTGAACACTGCGATGCCAGTCTGTGGTAGCCGTGATGCTCGGCTACGACACCACTCCAAACCACTCTGTTGATGTTGTGAGGTTATCGGCAGATGTCTTAAAGGCCGCCGTGAGCGTAACCCCATCTCAGTCAAGCGCCGTGAGATGGTGGAAGGTACCACGAGTGGTATGGAGGAGGCTGTAGCACGTTGGATGGCGCACAATGATGCCGTTGGACCAGTTCGGGTCTGTCGCACAATCTTCCGATCTTGCCTCGCATTCGTGCACCTTGGCCGCCTAAAGCCTTCATTCCGCCGATGAGTTCCTTGCAGCAACCATTGCTGCCAGCATTTTTGCACAGCACAGTGTCTGTTCGGTACAGGTGGCTGCCTATTGCTCGGTATGACCAGCCAGCTTCATGTATCCCGACTATATGACCACGTTCGAACTCGTCTAATTGCTTATAAGGTCTTCGGGAACGTTGTAACGGCATTATTGGTTGTGTCTCCATGGAACTGCAACGCCAATAACAAGCAAAGATAAACCGTCCACATTTTAACCTGTTTTATAGGATGCTAGTTGCGCAGCAGAAACGCGCGCTATGACAGAAGTTAACACTAATTGGCCTTACAAATTTAATCATTTGCATACTTAGTATAAAGGAATTTGTATGCGAAATTTTGAGATGATCGGATTATTTTTAGGGGTACTTCGTTTTCTTTGCAAAAGAGTATATATATATATATATATATATATATATATATATATATATATATAGTTTAAAAGTCCAATGATAGAAAAGTGAGAAGCTGCAACACGAAAAACCTAACTTTATAACACACCTACAAAATAAATGTATAAAACAGCAAATCTTCAATCAAATGGAAAAAAATACAAATTTCGAGTCATCAAGTTAAAGATAATCAACAAATATCAATGGTATATATACTATATGTATATACAGGATGCCCCAAAAACATAGACCTCGGCTTTTATTCCTTAAATATTGATCTTAGACATATATAATAAATTACAAAGTTGCGTAAAAAAAGGTACAGAATTTTATGAAATCGATAAAAATTTGAAGAAATACAAAATTTAAATTTTTATACGGCCCCCGTACAAAAACATTTCCAATGAGTAAAATGTGCCCCATACACTAATAAGGTGATGTACAAAATTTCAGCATTTTATCATAAAAAGTCCCAGAGATATGTTATGTTTAAACAAAGTTGGTGAGGGATTAATCACAAATTAAAATGTAAATGTTCACAGCAAGAGTGCAAATGACGCAACGCAGAAATGCATCATAGGCAAATAATATCTGCCTCTTATCTTTAATGGATCTTTGCATGGATGGAAAACATTTTGAACAAGCTTTGTAATATTTGTGTAAATTTATTATTTATACACAGTGTAGATACTTTTGTACCAATAAATAGCATAATTATTTTTTATTTCTGTAATCACTGTTTTCTTTCGTAATTTATGTATGACCCCTGAAACGCGATCTGCCGACATGATTTTTCCCTCTGAGAACCCATGTCGATGCAATGAAAAGTAGTTTAAGTCAGCATTTTTGTCTTTTCATATCTCTGGGACTTTTTATGATAAAATGCTGAAATTTTGTACATCACCATATTAATGTATGGGGCACATTTTACTCATTGGAAATGTTTTTGTACGGGGGCCGTATAAAAATGTAAATTTTGTATTTCTTCAAATTTAATTCCCTTGAAAATTTTAATCGATTTCATAAAATTCTGTACCTTTTTTTACTCAACTTTGTAATTTATTATATATGTCTCAGATCAATATTTAAGGAATAAAAGTCGAGGTCAATTGTTTTGGGACACCCTGTATATATATATATATATATATATATATATATATATATATATATATATATATATATATATATATATATATATATATATTTATATTTAAAAAATAATAAGAAAGTAAAAGGAGGTGAAAATGCAAATCCACCAAACTTAATCAGTAGACACCTGGTGCCTCTACGTTTTTTACTTTCTTTAATGATAGCTTATTTATAGCACTTATTGAAAATTTGAGCACAATGTAACAATATGCGAGGGTACAAAAAAAAATATTGAATTTTTTGTAAAGACTTCAAACTTGATTATCTCAGAATTACTATGTTGTGGGATAGGCTACTTGTAAGCTAGCTCATCGCCTCATATATAAACAGAAGTTGATTTGATTCATGTACCTGCTGTTGCGATTCCGTAAATGAGCCAATGTCCAGATGGAAGAAAACAGGATCTTTCTCTCCTGCAGCAGAAATTTGCAAACTTTCATATTTTTCTGAGTTATCATCTCGAGTCCCGATGGAGTTGTCACTCTGAGACTCGATGGAGTTAACATTCTGAGATACGATGGAGTTATCACAGTGAGATTTAGAGAAGTTATGACTTCTATTGTTAACCATGTCTTCTGCTGTCAGCCTATCATTCACGTTTTGTTTTTTACTAACGGATATAAATTTTAAAAATCTGATGTGGGCAACACATGACTTTCCTTATATAATGTAATGAATTTACTACTTTTACAGTAAAAAAAATAGGTTTTTCTTATAGTAGATACTAATACTCTTTCCAAGATATTGAATTTTCGACAATTAGTCGTCATTTTTAATGATTTAGCGTCATTTTTATCCATTTGGCGAGATTTTCGTTAATTTGGCAACATTTCAAAAAAGTCGCCAAGTTGGCGACATTCCGCCAAATTCGTCGCCAAAATCTCGCCAAGCGTTATGCACTAAGAAATAAGTTATTGTTACAGCAGATAAATGACTATTGGCTTTCAAATACAAAAGTATTATTCAAAGTATCTTTTTTCATGAATGGAACGAGCTAGATCCACGAGAATGATGTCACTCAATTTATCGCATGGTATTACATATGAAAAGTGAACATGTTTCTCAATAGGAAATATTTTTTTTTTATTTTATGACTTTTTTATAATATTTTTGAGAAATGTACAATATCTCGAGAACGGTTTATGTTAGCGTTCTAAAATTTATGTCAATCGTTTTCTAATGAAAAATTACATAAGAAATGTCTATTTGCGTAACTTTATTAGTGGTTTTGATTTTTTGACGATTTTTTCAAAATTTCATTCGAAAATTTAGGGGGGTTCTGAACATTCGATTGCGTATAAAAACAATAGGCTTCCAGTGTTTACGGATTGTGATTTTTGTACCAAATTTGGTTCGAATCGGTCCATTCGTTCGTCAGTTATCGTCCCCACAGACTCACTGACACACACACACACACATCACTTCAAAAATGTTTGATTCGTGATCAGGGATGCTTGAAACGTGCTCTCCCGTCGAAAACTCGAATTCAAATTTTCGACCCCGTCACAATACTTTCCTTATACATTATGTATATAAGGAAAGTAATAATTACTGCACCCGTTTGACAGTACCTTCGATGGACAGTACTACCATTGTCGTCGCGAGGCCTTGTTGTCCCAATATCTGACTAAATGGGTTCCCAAAAGCAATCGCTGTGTGCAAGTGGTGTGCAGACCCCGAATGTTAAAGGCGGGCATCACAAAAGGCATCGAAAAACTAAACATATGGTGGACATTAAGTATTTTCTTGATACGTCCTCAGCCCAGTTGCTCAGATCGACAATGAGTCAAAACTAAGTTTCCTGGGGCCTAAAGGGTGCGTCAGGTTTCGACTACATCACTGCACAATGGCAAAAGAAAAGGACGACGGCACATTGACCCCACGCTATTTGTTTATACTTCCACAGTAGTTTTTCTCAAAATTACATTTTTTGGCTCTTGGGGAGAGGGCGTTTACCCTAAAACGCCCCCTCTGGGTGCGCCACTGGCTTCATAAACAGTATTTCTCGATCTGTTAAAGTTAGCGTAGTTAGCAAAACCATAAGGTCGACATCCTCTCCAACTATTGCCACATTGCTACCTGATGACGATTTATCTATGGCAGTTCTAACGACCAAGATGTCTGCATCACCTGGACTTTCATGGCATTCTATGCTGCTTTCTCTAAGTTTGGCTGTTAGCATTGATATTAGCCGTGATTTGTAGTTGTCATTTGACAGAAAGAGGTCTTGTTACTTTCCTTATATACATAATGTATAAGGAAAGTATTGTGACGGGGTCGAAAATTCGAAATCGAGTTTTCGACGGGAGAGCACGTTTCAAGCATCCCTGATAACGAATCAAACATTTTTGAAGTGATGTCTGTGTGTGTGTGTGAAAGTATGTGTGTGTGTGTGTGTGTGTCAGTGAGTCTGTGGAGACGATAACTGACGAACGAATGGACCGATTCGAACAAAATTTGGTACAAAAATCACAATCCACAAACACTGGAAGCCTATTGTTTTTATATGCAATCGAATGTTCAGAACTCCCCTAAATTTTCGAATGAAATTTTGAAAAAAATCGTCAAAAAATCAAGACCTCTAATAAAGTTACGCAAATAGACATTTCTTATGTAATTTTTCATTAGAAAACGTTTGACATAAATTTTAGAAGGCTAACATGAACCGTTCTCGAGATATTGTACATTTTCAAAAAAATTATCAAAAAGTCATAAAATTAAAAAATATATATTTACTATTGAGAAACATGTTCACTTTTCATATGTTATACCATGCGATAAATTGGATGCCATCATTCTCGTGGATCTAGCTTGTTCCATTCATGAAAAAAGACACTTTAAGTAATACTTTTGTATTTGAAAGCCAATAGTCATTTATCTGCTGTAAGAATAACTTATTGCTTCGTCCATAACACTTGGCGAGATTTTGGCGGAATGTCGCCAACTTGGCGATTTTTTGAAATGTTGCCAAATTAACGAAAATCTCACCAAATGGATAAAAATGAAGCTAAATCGTTGAAAATGACGACTAATTGTCGAAAATTCAATATCTTGGAAATAATATTAGTATCTACTATAAGAAAAACCTATTTTTTTTACTGTAAAAGTAGTAAATTCATTACACTATATAAGGAAAGTCATGTGTTGCCCACATCAGATTTTTTAATCATTATCTTTGTGTTTCCAACAAAAAGGATGTCAACTGACGTATTCACTTTATAGCTTCGATGGTACTCATCTTTTTTTGTGCTGTAGACAACATTTGAATATCCATCAAAAACTACTACACAACTTTTCCCAAGGTAATGTTTCAACATGTAATTTACGTAGATTTGGCAAATGGATGAAGTAGTACCACCTGTGGGCTATATGACTTTGTGTAGTAGGAAACCACCATCAACAACAGTCATAGTTCTCCAAGTCCAAGTTCTCCCTTGTCACCTCGAACATATCGTGCAGGGCTGCTTTCTTGGTTTTACGCATCCCAGTTTCGTCGAAGAGAGCTAAGGGAAATGGAGGCAACTCATACTGCATATACGTGATCAAGTCTTCCTCTGTTTTCTTTTTACCTATCGATATCCTCTGGAAAAGTAACAAAGGATCAATAACTGCGCTATCAGAGGCGAACTGCCTCTGAAGCGAACCTTGCTCAATCGCTCCTCCCCCCAAGCAAAGTCCATCCTCAGTGATTCATACAAAAAGAGCAGAAGAGATACAACTACAGCTACAGAACTGTCCTTTTTCTCTTTTCCATAAAATTTACGTATTTTTTGGTATTTGTGATAAATTCTGAATACTAATAAAATCCTATAAGAGTACATAAGATTATGTTAAGATAGCCAATCATACACCTTCTATGTCTACTTACTTTAATGTACTGGTAATTATTATATTCACCATCAACAGTAGGGAGTCAGGTGAAAGTTAATCAGCAAAGTGAATGTACAAAACTGCACTTTGCTTTACGTTCTTTAAAAATTGACACTTCTCGCTTTGGACGTAGCAAAGCGAGTGATTATTGGATCTATATCGAGATTTTTCGCCCTTAATCGTTCAATCAAAAGAATGGCAAGAGATGAAAGTCGAAGTTGAGACATCGTCGATCTGAGATACTGCTTGATAAGCTTCAGCTTTTAGAAACTTCTCTCAGATGAAGCAACAGTGATGGAAAGTGTGAAAAATAACAAACTAGTTGTTATAATGTCGGTGAACGAACTAGCCGCTTTGCTGTAGCACAGAAGCATCTCTGTAACATCTCTGATAGATGCCTTAGTTTGGAGTACAGATGCAAAGCACGTTCTGAAACTACTGAGCTGAGTTCCCAGATTTGGCGATATGTCAAGATGGTAAGCGTCAACAAGTTTATCTGCGATCTTAATTATTTCGTTGTCTGACATACTGCTGTCTGTCAGAACCTTTGGTGTTAAACACTGAAAATTTGCAGTTACTTCAGTGATTGCCTCAAAACGAGCCTTCAGTTGCGCCAGAACACTATCTAAATTTCGGACGAAGACTTCAACTCTGAACTGCTGTTCCGAATCTGATAGTCGTTGATCAGATATTAATTCGCCATCTATTTGCTTTACCCGAGTTGCTCGTTTTTCTTTCAACTGTGACGATACGCCCTAGACTTTGGCCGAAGCACCGACTTCACCTTTAACGTCATGCCAACGTTCACGCAACAGAGTCAATTTATTGACTAGGGAATCTATCAGTTTTGAGGCCTTCTCTATGTCTTCCTTTTTGCTTTGAAGAAGTTTTGAAATAACGTTGACACTACCAAGAATATTTGATTGCACAACAACAAGAATCACAGTCGAGAGGTCTTCGAAATAGTTCAGAACAGACGCTGCACTGTTTCTCTCCTCCGGAGATTTACTGAATACAGACAGATGTGTCAACCACTTCACGTGATTGAGTATCGCGATATGAATCATTTTAATACACGTACTTTTTCTGAACAGTCTCTTCTCTAAGTTTAAATATTATCTAAGTTTAAATATTAATTAGGATCATCGGTATATGAGATGGCTGGCTCAGTGGTCATGTCGTCCTCTTTAAATTTCATCCAGGCCCTTTGAGGATAACAAGATGAGTCAGTTTGGTATCTGCACGTTTTCTGATCAGTCTTTCGTTAAAATTAAATATATTAATTAAGATTTTCGGTATATCAGACGGTTGGCTCTATGGTCATGATGTCTGTTTCAAATTCCAGAGACTGTGGGTTCGAGTCCATCCGCTCGCTTTAACTATAGCGTGTTAAATCATTTTGCTATCTTTGCGTTTTCTTAACAGTTTCTCCGTTAAGTTTAAATAAATTTACTAATTGCACCATGTACAAGATGGTTGGCGCAGTGGTCATGCTGCCCGTTTCTAATTCCAGAGACTGTAGGTTCGAATCCATCCGCGTTTTCTTAACAGTTTCTCCGTTAAGTTTAAATAAATTTATTAACTGCTCCGTATATAAGATGGCTGGATCAGTGGTCATGGTGCCCGTTTCAAATTCCAGAGACTGTGGGTTCGAATCCATTCGCTCGCTTTAACTATAGCGAGTTAAATCATTTTGCTATCTTTGCGTTTTCTTAACAGTTTCTCCGTTAAGTTTAAATAAATTTATTAACTGCTCCGTATGTAAGATGGCTGGCTCAGTGGTCATGGTGCCCGTTTCAAATTCCAGAGACTGTGGGTTCGAATTCATCCGCTCGCTTTAACTATAGCGACTTAAATCATTTTGCTATCTTTGTGTTTTCTTAACAGTTTCTCCGTTAAGTTTAAATAAATTTATTAACTGCTCCGTATATAAGATGACTGGCCCAGTGGTCATGTTGCCCGTTTCAAATTCCAGAGACTGTGGGTTCGAATCCATGCGCTCGCTTTAACTATAGCGAGTTATATCATTTTGCTATCTTTGCGTTTTCTTAACAGTTTCTCCGTTAAGTTTAAATAAATTTATTAGCTGCTCCGTATATAAGATGGCTGGCTCAGTGGTCATGGTGCCCGTTTCAAATTCCAGAGACTGTGGGTTCGAATCCATCCGCTCGGTTTAACTATAGCGACTTAAATCATTTTGCTATCTTTGCGTTTTCTTAACAGTTTCTCCGTTAAGTTTAAATAAATATATTAACTGCTCCGTATATCAGATGGCTGGCTCAGTGGTCATGGTGCCCGTTTCAAATTCCAGAGACTGTGGGTTCGAATCCATCTGCTCGCTTTAACTATAGCGAGTTAAATCATTTTGCTATCTTTGCGTTTTCTTAACAGTTTCTCCGTTAAGTTTAAATAAATTTATTAACTGCTCCGTATATAAGATGGCTGGTTCAGTGGTCATGTTGCCCGTTTCAAATTCCAGAGACTGTGGGTTCGAATTCATCTGCTCGCTTTAACTATAGCGAGTTAAATCATTTTGCTATCTTTGCGTTTTCTTAACAGTTTCTCCGTTAAGTTTAAATAAATTTATTAACTGCTCCGTATATAAGATGGCTGGTTCAGTGGTCATGTTGCCCGTTTCAAATTCCAGAGACTGTGGGTTCGAATCCATCCGTTCGCTTTAACTATAGCGAGTTAAATCATTTTGCTATCTTTGCGTTTTCTTAACAGTTTCTCCGTTAAGTTTAAATAAATTTATTAACTGCTCCGTATATAAGATGGCTGGTTCAGTGGTCATGTTGCCCGTTTCAAATTCCAGAGACTGTGGGTTCGAATCCATCCGTTCGCTTTAACTATAGCGAGTTAAATCATTTTGCTATCTTTGCGTTTTCTTAACAGTTTCTCCGTTAAGTTTAAATAAATTTATTAACTGCTCCGTATATGAGATGGCTGGCTCAGTGGTCATGGTGCCCGTTTCAAATTCCAGAGACTGTGGGTTCGAATCTATCCGCTCGCTTTAACTATAGCGAGTTAAATCATTTTGCTATTTTTGCGTTTTCTTAACAGTTTCTCCGTTAAGTTTAAATATATGTTTAGGGAACTTCGGTATCTGAGATGGCTGGCTCAGTGGTCATGTTGTCTGTTTCAAGTTCTATAGACTGCGGGTTCGAGTCCGTTCACCTGCATTAGAAACATTTCGGCAATTGAGTTTTCCCAACACGATTTTTTTTATTTCAGTCTAGGAAATGACATACCGGAAGTGACGTTTAGGAAATGACATACCGGAAGTGACGCTAAGGAAATGACATAACGGAAGTGACGTACCGGACGTGACGTCACTTTCTGGTAGGCAGGTTTTAATGAATGAAAAAGAGATGCCCTGTTTTGAAAATTATATAAAATTTCGGGACTTAGTTATCAGGGTCACGTGGTGCAAAACAAACCCTGCGCGAACTTTGGACGAGGAAGGGTGGGAGAGCGACACCGAAGCCAGCAGGCCCGAAGAGAAACCCCACCAGCAACGGTGTAGCTCAACCACCGCTCGTCCTCCATCTCGCGCAGATAATTTAGTAAGAAATATAAGAAAGTTAAGAGACGTAGGAAAGAAAGATCTAAGACGGCCAAACAAGAATTCCCGACCCCCAAATCCTCTTCTATCTCCCACTCCGCCCGAACGCGATAATAATACAATCTTACCTTTTATACCCAACGGGATTCGAACTCCCAGCCTAATGCCCCGCAACTTGACGCCCCAAGCCTCTCGGCCAAGAAGGCGTCGACCGAAGTTTCGATTTCGGTGTATTTAATTTTAACATGTCCGTTTAAATAATCTGAAAAAAGCAGATAAAATTTGCGGGGACAGAACCCTCAACAAAATCTTCTTCTCTACTCTGTTCTCTTACCGCGGCACGTTACCGCTGTGCCACGAATGGCGCTGCAATTTTCATTTATTTTATCTATATAAGGCTTTCTCCGGATTGGTGATAAAAATAAATCTGGGGCAGAACCCGCACAAAATCTATTACCCTGACAAAATTGCTCATTTTTTTTATTTAAAACTGTAACCGAGGGAGAACGGCGTTTGAGGTGAGGACAGAACTCGTAATCAAGAGATCTGCAAACGCCCCTGTCCAGCACTTTAACCACTACACCGCTCGAATCACGACAAAATTTGAAATTAGGAAATATTTAAGTTTTTATTATGAATATATATTAAAAAAAGGAGCTAGGAAGCCCTTTAATGCTAAATTTTAATTTAGAATTATATAAGGAGGATAAAATAAGATGTTATATTCAATTCTCATTATACTTTATAACAGAAAATTACAAATACACTCAAATCTGTTTTTGTGCGGTGGATAGGCACTGCGTAAAAGAAAACGCATAAAAAAAATCGCACAAAATTTCACAAGTAGCTATAAAAAATAGCTTTCGCAACACAATTAAAAAGTATTTTTTTTTATGCGGTGAATAGGGGCATAAAAAAAGTCTCACGTAGAAAATAACTCAAAACCTTATGAAATAACGAGGAATTTACGTTTTGAAATGAACCTTATCTCAATGGTCCAGGAATGTGAAAGCACTTTGAAGGACGTTAATTAATATTAGATTTAAAAATTAAAACATACGTAATATTCTTTTTTATTAGATCACTTTATTTAGCGGACTTGTCACTTGCGCAGATCAGAGACGAATAAAAAAATCAACTCTTTGCTCCCCTCAAGTAAACTTCTTCTACCTACTCGTTAAAACAAACAAAACAAAGCATGAGACTAGTCGCCAACTATCTCATTAGCAAAAAAACCAACTCAGCGATCTAACGAGACACGCAGTCCGTTTCAGGAAAACCCGAACTAACACGATGCAGATGTCCTTCAATGTTTATTTGCGATCAATGCATTTTTGCTTTGCTACGCAAGAATTCCATCGCAATATGCTATTGCACATTTCATTTATTTACATGGAAATGCTTGTGCGTTCAACAATTAAATTATGCGATTATAGAATTCAATACATATGTAATGTAATTGGCTGACGCAATACTTATGTAATGTGATGAAATACATATCAAAAATCGAAAAAAACTAAATGGCCGATCAAACCTACTAATTTTTTTTTATTGATAACTTCGTCAATTATGTTCCAATTTGATTGAAATTTTCATATACCGCACAAAAAAAATGCATAAATAAAAAATCGCACAAAAAAAAGACCGCACAAAAACAGGTTTGAGTGTATTACATCAGATTTTTTACCTCTTACATATAAAATTCTAAATTGAAGCGTAGCATTAAAGGACCTCCTGGCTCCTTTTTTTTTTTTAATCCTCAGGAGGTCCTATAATCCCCAGATTATTAAAGGACCTCCTGGCTCCTTTATTTTTTATTTTTTTAATTATGAGCTATATTCGTCCTGGAAAAGCTCAATTATCATCTGATATGGAGTTTTTATTATTCAATTTTTCAAAATCCATTGAACGGATTTCATTCTCTTGTTTGCTTGTTTGTTTGATAGCTGATACTTTCCGGATGAGCAGAATATATAGAATAACCTTCAAAATCCCAGATTTTTAAATGGGGTGGTAAGTAGATTCTTTAATCTAATTTATATTGTTATGGAATGGATGGTCGGTATGATCTCTGCAGCGCAGTCGAGAATGTATCGGCCTAGTAACAGGATTTCCGGGGTTCGAAACTCGTTAGGCGCGAACTGTGTGACAGGTTTCCTGCTCGGAGAAAATTTACATTTTTTCATGTAAAATTAATAAAGATTAAACAGGGCGGCACGTACATTTTTCAAATTATTTTATTGTTATGAAATGGATGGTCGGCATGATCTCTGTTGCAGAGTCGGAAAAGCATCAGCTCAGTAACAGAATTTCCGGGGTAAAGTTTCTTATTTGGAGATCGCTTGAAGAAAATTTACATTTTTTTCAAGTAAAATTAATAGATTTGAGATTGGGCTCAGCTTCTAGCTACTTTTAAAACAAAAGCATTTTTTTTATCACCCAGTTTCTGAGGAACTATTGAACCAATTTTAAGTTTTTATTTTGTGCAACAGATGATATTTTCTGAATCAGTTAAAGGTTAATAACATATACTTTGCCAAAGAGTACAGACAGCAGCAATTTTGAGGGTTTTTTCGTATGACATGCTGCGGATTTCCGCTGACTAAACTTCCCTTTGAAAGAGTTATTAGGAACAGGATTACCCCCCCCCCCCCCCGGATAAGTTTAAATAAATGTATTAACTGCTCCGTATATAAGATGGCTGGCTCAGTGGTCATGGTGCCCGATTCAAATTCCAGAGTCTGTGGTTTCGAATCCATCCGCTCGCTTTAACTATAGCGAGTTAAATCATTTTGCTATCTTTGCGTTTTCTTAACAGTTTCTCCGTTAAGTTTAAATAAATTTATTAATTGCTCCGTATATCAGATGGCTGGCTCAGTGGTCATGGTGCCCGTTTCAAATTCCAGAGACTGTGGGTTCGAATCCATCCGCTCGCTTTAACTATAGCGACTTAAATCATTTTGCTATCTTTGCGTTTTCTTAACAGTTTCTCCGTTAAGTTTAAATAAATTTATTAACTGCTCCGTGTATGAGATGGCTGGCTCAGTGGTCATGGTGCCCGTTTCAAATTCCAGAGACTGTGGGTTCGAATCCATCCGCTCGCTTTAACTATAGCGAGTTAAATCATTTTGCTATCTTTGCGTTTTCTTAACAGTCTCTCCGTTAAGTTTAAATATATGTGTAGGGAACTTCGGTATCTGAGATGGCTGGCTCAGTGGTCATGTTGTCTGTTTCAAGTTCTATAGACTGTGGGTTCGAGTCCGTTCACCTGCATTAGAAACATTTCGGCAATTGAGTTTTCCCAACACGATTTTTTTTATTTCAGTCTAGGAAATGACATACCGGAAGTGACGTTTAGAAAATGACATACCGGAAGTGACGCTAAGGAAATGACATACCGGAAGTGACGTACCGGACGTGACGTCACTTTCTGGTAGGCAGGTTTTAATGAATGAAAAAGAGATGCCCTGTTTTGAAAATTATATAAAATTTCGGGACTTAGTTATCAGGGTCACGTGGTGCAAAACAAACCCTGCACGAACTTTGGACGAGGAAGGGTGGGAGAGCGACACCGAAGCCAGCAGGCCCGAAGAGAAACCCCACCAGCAACGGTGGAGCTCAACCACCGCTCGTCCTCCATCTCGCGCAGATAATTTAGTAAGAAATATAAGAAAGTTAAGAGACGTAGGAAAGAAAGATGTAAGACGGCCAAACAAGAATTCCCGACCCTCAAATCCTCTTCTATCTCCCACTCCGCCCGAACGCGATAATAATACGATCTTACCTTTTATACCCAACGGGATTCGAACTCCCAGCCTAATGCCCCGCAACTTGACGCCCCAAGCCTCTCGGCCAAGAAGGCGTCGACCGAAGTTTCGATTTCGGTGTATTTAATTTTAACATGTCCGTTTAAATAATCTGAAAAAAGCAGATAAAATTTGCGGGGACAGAACCCTCAACAAAATCTTCTTCTCTACTCTGTTCTCTTACCGCGGCACGTTACCGCTGTGCCACGAATGGCGCTGCAATTTTCATTTATTTTATCTATATAAGGCTTTCTCCGGATTGGTGATAAAAATAAATCTGGGGCAGAACCCGCACAAAATCTATTACCCTGACAAAATTGCTCATTTTTTTTATTTAAAACTGTAACCGAGGGAGAACGGCGTTTGAGGTGAGGACAGAACTCGTAATCAAGAGATCTGCAAACGCCCCTGTCCAGCACTTTAACCACTACACCGCTCGAATCACGACAAAATTTGAAATTAGGAAATATTTAAGTTTTTATTATGAATATATATTAAAAAAAGGAGCTAGGAAGCCCTTTAATGCTAAATTTTAATTTAGAATTATATAAGGAGGATAAAATAAGATGTTATATTCAATTCTCATTATACTTTATAACAGAAAATTACAAATACACTCAAATCTGTTTTTGTGCGGTGGATAGGCACTGCGTAAAAGAAAACGCATAAAAAAAATCGCACAAAATTTCACAAGTAGCTATAAAAAATAGCTTTCGCAACACAATTAAAAAGTATTTTTTTTTATGCGGTGAATAGGGGCATAAAAAAAGTCTCACGTAGAAAATAACTCAAAACCTTATGAAATAACGAGGAATTTACGTTTTGAAATGAACCTTATCTCAATGGTCCAGGAATGTGAAAGCACTTTGAAGGACGTTAATTAATATTAGATTTAAAAATTAAAACATACGTAATATTCTTTTTTATTAGATCACTTTATTTAGCGGACTTGTCACTTGCGCAGATCAGAGACGAATAAAAAAATCAACTCTTTGCTCCCCTCAAGTAAACTTCTTCTACCTACTCGTTAAAACAAACAAAACAAAGCATGAGACTAGTCGCCAACTATCTCATTAGCAAAAAAACCAACTCAGCGATCTAACGAGACACGCAGTCCGTTTCAGGAAAACCCGAACTAACACGATGCAGATGTCCTTCAATGTTTATTTGCGATCAATGCATTTTTGCTTTGCTACGCAAGAATTCCATCGCAATATGCTATTGCACATTTCATTTATTTACATGGAAATGCTTGTGCGTTCAACAATTAAATTATGCGATTATAGAATTCAATACATATGTAATGTAATTGGCTGACGCAATACTTATGTAATGTGATGAAATACATATCAAAAATCGAAAAAAACTAAATGGCCGATCAAACCTACTAATTTTTTTTTATTGATAACTTCGTCAATTATGTTCCAATTTGATTGAAATTTTCATATACCGCACAAAAAAAATGCATAAATAAAAAATCGCACAAAAAAAAGACCGCACAAAAACAGGTTTGAGTGTATTACATCAGATTTTTTACCTCTTACATATAAAATTCTAAATTGAAGCGTAGCATTAAAGGACCTCCTGGCTCCTTTTTTTTTTTTAATCCTCAGGAGGTCCTATAATCCCCAGATTATTAAAGGACCTCCTGGCTCCTTTATTTTTTATTTTTTTAATTATGAGCTATATTCGTCCTGGAAAAGCTCAATTATCATCTGATATGGAGTTTTTATTATTCAATTTTTCAAAATCTATTGAACGGATTTCATTCTCTTGTTTGCTTGTTTGTTTGATAGCTGATACTTTCCGGATGAGCAGAATATATAGAATAACCTTCAAAATCCCAGATTTTTAAATGGGGTGGTAAGTAGATTCTTTAATCTAATTTATATTGTTATGGAATGGATGGTCGGTATGATCTCTGCAGCGCAGTCGAGAATGTATCGGCCTAGTAACAGGATTTCCGGGGTTCGAAACTCGTTAGGCGCGAACTGTGTGACAGGTTTCCTGCTCGGAGAAAATTTACATTTTTTCATGTAAAATTAATAAAGATTAAACAGGGCGGCACGTACATTTTTCAAATTATTTTATTGTTATGAAATGGATGGTCGGCATGATCTCTGTTGCAGAGTCGGAAAAGCATCAGCTCAGTAACAGAATTTCCGGGGTAAAGTTTCTTATTTGGAGATCGCTTGAAGAAAATTTACATTTTTTTTCAAGTAAAATTAATAGATTTGAGATTGGGCTCAGCTTCTAGCTACTTTTAAAACAAAAGCATTTTTTTTATCACCCAGTTTCTGAGGAACTATTGAACCAATTTTAAGTTTTTATTTTGTGCAACAGATGATATTTTCTGAATCAGTTAAAGGTTAATAACATATACTTTGCCAAAGAGTACAGACAGCAGCAATTTTGAGGGTTTTTTCGTATGACATGCTGCGGATTTCCGCTGACTAAACTTCCCTTTGAAAGAGTTATTAGGAACAGGATTACCCCCCCCCCCCCCCGGATAAGTTTAAATAAATGTATTAACTGCTCCGTATATAAGATGGCTGGCTCAGTGGTCATGGTGCCCGATTCAAATTCCAGAGTCTGTGGTTTCGAATCCATCCGCTCGCTTTAACTATAGCGAGTTAAATCATTTTGCTATCTTTGCGTTTTCTTAACAGTTTCTCCGTTAAGTTTAAATAAATTTATTAATTGCTCCGTATATCAGATGGCTGGCTCAGTGGTCATGGTGCCCGTTTCAAATTCCAGAGACTGTGGGTTCGAATCCATCCGCTCGCTTTAACTATAGCGACTTAAATCATTTTGCTATCTTTGCGTTTTCTTAACAGTTTCTCCGTTAAGTTTAAATAAATTTATTAACTGCTCCGTGTATGAGATGGCTGGCTCAGTGGTCATGGTGCCCGTTTCAAATTCCAGAGACTGTGGGTTCGAATCCATCCGCTCGCTTTAACTATAGCGAGTTAAATCATTTTGCTATCTTTGCGTTTTCTTAACAGTCTCTCCGTTAAGTTTAAATATATGTGTAGGGAACTTCGGTATCTGAGATGGCTGGCTCAGTGGTCATGTTGTCTGTTTCAAGTTCTATAGACTGTGGGTTCGAGTCCGTTCACCTGCATTAGAAACATTTCGGCAATTGAGTTTTCCCAACACGATTTTTTTTATTTCAGTCTAGGAAATGACATACCGGAAGTGACGTTTAGAAAATGACATACCGGAAGTGACGCTAAGGAAATGACATACCGGAAGTGACGTACCGGACGTGACGTCACTTTCTGGTAGGCAGGTTTTAATGAATGAAAAAGAGATGCCCTGTTTTGAAAATTATATAAAATTTCGGGACTTAGTTATCAGGGTCACGTGGTGCAAAACAAACCCTGCACGAACTTTGGACGAGGAAGGGTGGGAGAGCGACACCGAAGCCAGCAGGCCCGAAGAGAAACCCCACCAGCAACGGTGGAGCTCAACCACCGCTCGTCCTCCATCTCGCGCAGATAATTTAGTAAGAAATATAAGAAAGTTAAGAGACGTAGGAAAGAAAGATGTAAGACGGCCAAACAAGAATTCCCGACCCTCAAATCCTCTTCTATCTCCCACTCCGCCCGAACGCGATAATAATACGATCTTACCTTTTATACCCAACGGGATTCGAACTCCCAGCCTAATGCCCCGCAACTTGACGCCCCAAGCCTCTCGGCCAAGAAGGCGTCGACCGAAGTTTCGATTTCGGTGTATTTAATTTTAACATGTCCGTTTAAATAATCTGAAAAAGAAGCAGATAAAATTTGCGGGGGACAGAACCCTCAACAAAATCTTCTTCTCTACTCTGTTCTCTACTCTGTTACCGCGGCACGTTACCGCTGTGCCACGAATGGCGCTGCAATTTTCTTTTATTTTAACTATATAAGGCTTTCTCCGGATTGGTGATAAAAATAAATCTGGGGCAGAACCCGCACAAAATCTATTACCCTGACAAAATTGCTCATTTTTTTTATTTAAAACTGTAACCGAGGGAGAACTGCGTTTGAGGTGAGGACAGAACTCGTAATCAACAGATCTGCAAACGCCTCTGTCCAGCACTTTAACCACTACACCCCTCGAATCACGACAAAATCTGAAATTAGGAAATATTTAAGTTTTTATTATGAAAATATAAAAAAAAGGAGCTAGGAAACCCTTTAATGCTATATTTTAGTTTAGAATTATATAAGGAGGATAAAATAAGATGTTATATTCAATTCCCATTCTACTTTATAACAGAAAATTACAAATATTACATCAGATTTTTTATCTCTTAGATATAAAATTCTAAATTGAAATGTAACATTAAAGGACCTCCTGGCTCCTCTTTTTTTTTTTTTTTTTAATCCTCAGGAGGTCCTATAATCCCCAGATTATTAAAAGACCTCCTGGCTCCTTTATTTTTTTAATTATGAGCTATATTCCTCCTGGAAAACTCAATTATCATCTGATATGGAGTTTTTATTATTCAATTTTTCAGAATCCATCGAACCGATTTTCATTTTTTTTTTTTGTTTGTTTGTTTGATAACTGATACTTTCCGGATGAGCAGAATATATAGAATAACCTTCAAAATCCCAGATTTTTAAATGGGGTAGTAAGTAGATTCTTTAATCTAATTTATATTGTTATGGAATGAATGGTCGGTATGGTTTCTGCAGCACAGTCAAGAAAGCATCGTTCTAGTAACAGGATTTCCGGGGCTCGAAACTCGTTAGATGCGAACTGTGTGATAGAAGGTCTCCTGCTCGGAGAAAATTTACATTTTTTCATGTAAAATTAAAAAAGATTAAATGGGGCGGCAAGTACATTTTTAAAATTATTTTATTGTTATGAAATGAATGGTCGGCATGATCTCTGTTGCACAGTCGGAAAAGCATCAGCTCAGTAACGGAATTTCCGGGGTTCGGAGCTAACTGGGCTTAAAGTGTGTAACAGAAGGTTTCTTATTTGGAGATCGCTTGAAGAAAATTTACATTTTTTTCAAGTAAAATTAATAGATTTGAGATTGGGCTCAGCTTCTAGCTACTTTTAAAACAAAAGCATTTTTTTATCACCCAGGGTCTGAGGATCTATTGAACCAATTTTAAGTTTTTATTTTGTGTAACAGATGGTATTTTCTGAATGAGTTAAAGGTTAATAACATATACTTTGCCAAAGAGTACAGACAGCAGCAATTTTGAGTTTTTTTTCGTATGACATGCTGCGAATTTCCGCTGACTGAACTTCCCTTTGAAAGAGTTATTAGGAACAGGATTACCCCCCCCCCCCCTCCCTCGGATATATTTTTATATTAACTTAGTTTCAATTTATGTGACAGCATTTAGATATATTTATATGGGGCAAATAGAAAACTCCCCCTCTCCTAAATTTTCATCCCCCTGACCAAAAAGCCCTGAAAGATTGCCTGATTAGGAATAGGATCGTCGTTAAAAGTAAGGATGTTTTTTAACACTGAACAACATAGTTGAAAAGTGTTTATGACTTTATTCATTCATTCTGTCTGTCCGGACGATAACTGCCGTAAAAATGACTTTATCAAAATGAAATTTTAGTATGTTGTTGAGACGGTTTGTGGGACATATGGGAATGTAAATGAATATCACTCAATTAGTTTTGGATTGAACCTGGGTTGAAAAAATTAAATACATTGAACCCCATGGGACCCTATCTTTCAAACATTTTTTAAGCCAAGTTAAAATTCATAAATTACTTCGAAAATTTTAGAAAATATTCAAATTGTCCCATAAAATATATATAAAAACTTTCAGCCATATAAATAAAAATTAAAATAATAATGACACCCATATAATATGAAGAGATCACTTGATCCACTTCAAAATAAAATATATGGCATACATCTTTATTTTCAAGAGAAAAAATCGTGACTTTTAAAATTTATATTTAGTGTTGCATCCGTCCTAAAACCGCTTTATTTTTGGTTATTTTCTATGCACCTATATTCTGCGCCAATGCAATTACAATATTTTTGAGTATAAATGATCATCAAACTTTGATTATTTCTGCAATAAATTCTAATTTTAACGGATGCAGAATGTAAACAAGAGATTGTAAGATGAGTTGCATAAGAATTGCTGAATTTTTTTTCACGCAAAATTAGTTAACTCTAGAGTCTGGAATAAAAGGGTATGAATGAAATATTCATTGCTTTTACAGAGAGTCAGACGATTTAAATATCGATCACGCCATTTGAATAAAGTTCATTTTTTTCAATGAAGTTTCAAGTTTTCAAATATAATAAATTATTGTGGCACTGTAATAATTTAAAATATGTCAGCGCTGAATGTATCGCGTTTGAGAGATGTTTAAATAAAACTGTATTTCAGTTGGAAAGTGTTTCATAACCAATGCTTTATGCATGATTGATCTTTCTTGTTCACTATTATATTTAACAGAATTTGGAACTTTTAAATAAAGCTGAATACCAAGAAATTTCAGATACAATTGATTTTAATTCTAACTCCTATTATCTGCGATTAAATGAATTGTGCTGCGCTGTGATTTCCTTGAATGTGGCGTAACTAGACTCAAGAAGATAAACTATTTAGAGTGAGAAACAATTTTAAGGGCTTCACAGTACAGTCAAACCTGTTTGAAATGGCACCTGTAGGAAACGGAATACTGTAATAAACGGAAAGTATTTTTATAAAAAATACAGGAAATTTATGTTATTTTTTCCTGTGCAAAACGGAACCCAGCGCTGAAACGGCCGGCCAATTTAAGATAATTTGTTAATAAAGCAGCTGTTGTAACGAAATAGGAACGGAAAAATCATCTAACTATTTCAGCCATTTATTTCTAAGAGAATCATTTTTCACAGTTTTCTATTAAATCATATGGCGATTTTCTGTAAGCTGTTTGAGAACGTTTTTCAGAATTTTTAGTTTATTTAGGAATTTATCTGGAATGCTATAAATATTAATCAATGCATGATTTTTAACTCAAAGCGGCACCATAAATAAGACATATATCCAAGAAATCATGTTGTGTTATTTTAAAAGTTCATCAACAAAAAATACTGTGATTTTATTTTTATCATGGTAAGTAGTATTATTTTGCCGCTATGTCAGTTCCTCTGTAGGTTTTAAGGTATGGATATTACTTTCCCTGCAATACATGGTAATGTATAGGGAAAGTATTGGAATCATACCAAAAATCGTAACTCGAGTTTTGAACGGATTTACACGTTTTGGGACCTCTAGAATACGAAAAAACTATTTTTAGAGTGACGTCTGTGTGTGTGTGTCTGTCTGTCTGTCTGTGGAATGCATGTATCCACTCTAACTCGAAAATTAATGGGGAGAAATTCATGAAAATTTATAAGTAAGTCACTTGTGTGTGACCCAGGTGCTGATTAAATTTTAGCATGATTCGAAATAAAAGAACCTGCCATTTTAAAAATCGCATCTATCCACTCTAGCTCAAAAAGTCAGATCAAATTTAACAAAATTTGGTAGATAAGTAAGTCACTTGTAGGATAACCCTGGTGCTGATTAGATTTTGGTAAGATTTGGAAAAGAAGAACCTGCCTTTTTTTATGAAATGGCTCGCAAAATTCATTAAAATCTAAAAATTAAAAACTATATATGCTCAAATGTATCCATTAAATGCTTGTTTTATACGTAATATTCGCCGAGGAAAAGAATAAAACCAAACCCCTTCCCCCATTACTCTAGGACTAACCGTTCTCGAGATATTTTTGTTTTTTCGCATTTTTGTTGCGTCGCCTTTGAATAAATGTCCAGTTACCAAATAAAAACAAAAATTGAATTAAAGGGGCATATCCATTGTTATTTTGTGCAATTAAGTTCAATTTAATAAATTATTAAAGAAATAAAGAGAACGTTAATATGAGTATGCAGCGAAAGTCATGTGCTGCCCACATCAGATTTTTACTTTCCCTGCAATACATGATAATGTATAGGGAAAGTATTGGAAACATGCCGAAAATCGCAACTCGAGTTTTCGACGGATCTATACGTTTTGAGACCTTTAGAATACGAAAAAACTATTTTTAGCGTGACGTCTATCTGTGCAGATTTTGTATCCACTCTAACTAAAAAACTAATGGATCGAATTTCATAAAATTTGGTAGGCAAGTCACTTGTTAGCGCATCTAGTGCTGATTAGTTTTGGGTACGATTCGGGATAAAAGAACCCGCCTTTTTTTGCGAAATGGCCTGCAAAATCTTGTATCCACTCTAGCTAAAAAACTAATGGACCGAATTTCACAAAACTCGGTAGATAAGTCACGTGTGGGACACCCTGGTGCTGATTAGATTTTGGTATGATTCGGAAAAAATAACCTGCCTTTTATTGCAAAATGGCCCGCAAAAATCGCCAAAATCTAAAATAAAAAACTACGCATGCTCAAATATATCTATTAAATGCTTGTTTCATACGTAATTTTTAACGAAGAAAAGAATAAGACCAACCCCATTACACTAGGACTAGCCGTTCTCGAGATATTTAATATTTTTAATATTTTCTCCACTCCGCCTTTGAAAATAATTCCAGTTACCAAGTGAGAACGAAAATTGAATTAAAAGTGAATTAAATTTAATTAAAATAAAGAGAACGTGGAAATAAATCTGCAGGGAAAGTCATGTGCTGCCCACATCAGATATTTTTATATACGTATATTCCTGTGATCGCAGTAGTATGCAAAAATGCACGTATATACATATTTAAAATAATTAAGTTAGCTATTATGGTATAATATAGTATTAATCGGATGTATCTAAATACACTTTTGAGAATTTTTAAAGTCTGCTATATAGGTAAACAATGGGAATAATTGTATTTCAAGCTAAACCTTAAACTTTGCTTTTCCTGAAATAACCAGCAGGAAACGGAAACCTTTTCAAGACGGAAAATTCTTCCCTTCTCTTGAAATTCCGTTTAAGGCAGGTTCGACTGTATTCCATTTTGTTTTTGAGTCTCACTCTCTGAATCCTTCCTATGATAAGTCATTTAGAAGAATGAACGCCGAGAGATTACAAACTAACAGCTTACAGATTTTAATCCGGATACCTTGTAATCAGATAGGGTGTTCTGTGTTTTCCTGATTCTCCAAAACTGCATAGAAAATATCGTAAATCCCACTGAACCTTCCAACTTAAAAAATCTGATGTGGGCATTACATGACTTTTCCTACAGAATTAAATTCATTTTATCTTTGTTCCTTTAATAATTCATTAAATGGAGTTTAATTTGCACAAAATCACACTGAATTAGCACTTTTAATTCAATTTTCGTTATTTTCCCTGCAATACATGGTAATGTATAGGGAAAGTATTGAGATCATGTCGAAAATCACAACTGGAGTTTTCGACGGATCTACACGATTTGGGACCTCTAGAACACGAAAACACTATTTTTAGCGTGACGTTTGTGTGTGTGCCTGTCTGTGCAATGTATGTATCCACTCTAACTCAAAAACTAATGGACCGAATTTCATCAAATTTGGTAGGTAAGTCACTTGTGTGTGACCCTGGTGCTGATTAGTTTTTGGTAAGTTTTTGGGATAAAACAACACGCCTTTTTATGCGAAATGACCCGCAAAAATTGCCTGTATCCGATCTCGCTGAAAAACTAGTAGATCAAATTTTACAAAATTTGGCAGATAAGTCACTTGTGGGTTACCTCGGCGCTGATTAGATTTTGGTACGATTCAGAAATAGATAATCTGCCTTTTTTTTTGCAAAATGGCCGGCAAAAATCGCCAAAATTTAAAAAACAACGTATACTCAAATATATCAATTAAATGCTTGTTTTATACGTAATTTTTAACGATCAAAAGGATAAGACCAACCCCATTACACTAGGGCTAGCCGTTCTCGAGATATATTAGTTGTTTCGTATTTTCTCTACGCCACCTTTGAAAAAAAGCCCTGCTACCAACTGAGAACGAAAATTGAAATAAAACTGCAAATTCAGTGTCATTTTAAATAATTATGGACGTTATTTCGTGCAATTAAACTCAATATAATGAATTGTTGAAGAAATAAAGTGAACGTGAAAATGAGTCTGCAGGATAAGTCATGTGCTGCCCACATCAGATTTTTTTTATTAACATGATTAATTTCTTCTATTTCATACTAGGGATTCAATTAATAAGATCTTTCTTTCAAATATTTTTGCATTATAATACATAAACATTCCAGCAAGACATTCGTTTCAGATAAGTCTTCTTATGCAGCCATAAGCACAAATGGAATGAAAATACCTAATCCATACATCCTCACTGATTCATATATTTGACATAGTTTTTATATCGCATCTATATAAACTAAATTGTCAGATTTGACTGAGTGAAACTGTGATTAAATTTTTAGAACACTTATTATATAAAATTATGATGTGAAAATACAAAAGTAAAATTAATTATAAACAAAATTACTGACTATGTATAAATATGTCTTCTTATTTCAGTGGGATACTTGGACTTGTTTCTATGAACACAACTTTTTACATTCATTATATGCAATAATGTATAAGGAAAGTATTGTGACGGGGTCGAAAATTCGAATTCGAGTTTTCGACGGGAGAGCACGTTTCAAGCATGCCTGATCACGAATCGAACATTTTTGAGGCGATGTCTGTGCGTGTGTGTCAGTGAGTCTGCGGAGACGATAACTGACGAACGAATGGACCGATTCGAACGAAATTTGGTACAAAAATTACAATCCGTGATTACTGGAAGCCTATTGTTTTTATACGCAATCGAATGTTCAGAAGTCCCCTAAATTTTCGAGTGAAATTTTGGAAAAATCATCAAAAAATCAAACCCTTTAATAAAGTTACGCAAATAGACATTTCTTATGTAATTTTTCATTAGGAAACGATTAACATAAATTTTAGAACGCTAACATGAACCGTTCTCGAGATATTGCACATTTTTCAAAAACATTATCAAAACATCATAAAAAAAAAAAAAAAAGATTTCCTATTGAGAAACATGCCCACTTTTCATATGTAATATCATGCGATAAATTGGGTGACATCATTCTCGTGGATCTAGCTCGTTCCATTTAAGAAAAAAGATACTTTGAGTAATATTTTTGTATTTGAACGCCAATAGCCATTTATTTGCTATTTTAAGAATATTTCTCCGTCCATAACGCTTGGCGAGATTTTGGCGACGAATCTGGTGGAATGTCGCCAACTTGGCGACTTTTTAAATGTTGCTAAATTAACGAAAAACTCGCCAAATGGATAAAAATGACGCTAAGTCAATGAAAATGACGTCTAATTGACGAAAATTCAATATCTTGGAAAGAATATGAATATCTACTATAAGAATAATCTATTTTTTTTTTTTTTACTGTAAAAGTAGTAAATTCAATGCATTATATAAGGAAAGTCATGTGTTGCCCACATCAGATTTTTTATATCTGGGTCTATGATCGAAAGAGCTATGCGCAATTCATGATCAATACTTTTCAATGATGATCTCTTGATAGTGAGCATAGAAAAGGAACTTTGTTCACACATGTATGTTGGCTCTCTGGTAGGTCGGGCGGTCTGGGTCTCAACAACAACACATGTATGTTGTATCAAATGATAAAATAATGTTTATAGCTTTTCCGCCGATGGATGGAAACTCATTTTTTGCAGTTACCCAGAATTGAGATGATGGAGCATCCTTAAACTCAATTTCAAAGGTACGATCACTATTTAAGTCTAATAGCTCCTCTTTTTCTTTTACTGATAACTCAAACTCAGTGTGATCTAATAAAGATGCAAATGGATTCCACAAGCCCAATCGAATTTCTTTGTCACTATTAAATCAAAGTAGTGATGAAGCTTTCTCTCTCAAGCATGCATATGTTGATCTACATGTTCTAGTAGTTTTTTTTTTTTAGGATTCGAACTACAACATCGACTAAACATTTCAAGGAAACCATTTCTTACCACATCTTTCCAAAGTTGAATTTTGTTTTTGAATTCATTCATTTTGTCAGTGAAGGTTATTATATTGTCAAGCATTTTTCGATTAAGTTCATTCGGGTATTCAGATATGTCGGCTAAGTAGGCCATTTTTTGCAACCAGTAATTGTCTTCAAATGTAGCTGAATCCCAAGAGTTGCTCTCATAAAATACTTTTAATTCCTCTTTTAACTCATGAACACTGAACAGAACTTTCCCTGTCGACAGGTAACAAACTTCAGTATGGAACGACAAAGATGACGCTCTGATCTCATTCCATACCATAAAATTGAAAAAAAGATGTGATTGAAGTGGTCTACTTTTGACCACATTCACCATTTTACTTTCCCTGCAATACATGGTAATGTATAGGGAAAGTATTGGAATCATGCGAAAATCGCAACTCGAGTTTTCGACGGATCTACACGTTTTGGGACCTCTAGAATACGAAAAAAACAATTTTTAGCGTAACGTCTGTGTGTGTGTCTGTCTGTCTGTGCAATGTATGTATTCACTCTAACTCAAAAACTATTGGACCAAATTTCATAAAATTTAGTAGGTATGTCACTTATGAGTGACCCTGGTGCTGATTAGTTTTGGGTACGATTCGGGATAAAAGAACCCGCCTTTTTTTTTAGAAATAACCTGCAAAAATTGTCTGTATCCACTCTAGCTCAAAGACTAATAGATTAAATTTTACCAAATTTGGTAGATAAGTCACTTGTGGGTTACCCTGGTGCTGATTAGATTTCGGTACGATTCGGAAAAAAATAACCTGCCTTTTTTTTTGCGAAATGGTTCGCAAAAATCGTCAGAATCTAAAATAAAACTTTCTCAAATATATCAATTAAATACTTGTTTTATACGTAATGTTTAACGATAAAAATAATAAGTCCAACCCCATTACACTAGAACTAGCCGTTCTGGAGATATTTTAGTTTTTTCGTATTTTCGCTACGCCATCTTTGAAAATAAGTGCAGTTACCAAATTAGATAGAAAATTGAATTTAAAGTGAATTAAATTTAATTAAAAATAAAGAGAACGTGAATATAAGTCTGCAGAAAAAGTCATGTGCTGCCCACATCAGAATTTTTATAATGTAATAAGTGTGGACTTCAATTCTGGAGGTAAACTATTTGATACAAGAGCTTCTCTGTGAATAAAGCAATGTATTATTTGAACATCAGGGTTTTCAGACAGAACTTCGGACGCCAAGCTTTTAACCCTTCCTATCACTGCAGTAGCGCCATCAGCACATAAACTCGCGCAAATTTTTCCACAAAATTTTGTTTGTATCAAAGTATTCATTGATCACTTTAAAGATTTCTTTCCCAGTTTGTTTCTGAAGTTCTTTGCAAAGTAAATAATGTTCTTTCAACCCTTTCTGATCATAAATTGGAACAAGTGCAATTAACTGACAACAGTTGCTAACTAATCTGTTAAATTCATCAGCCTTGTGGGGAAAATTTCTTAACTATATAAATTTTCTAATTTAGTGTTCCTTTTGAAGCAGAGTAATTAATGATCGTCTGAGTAGTAGTAGATGTAAAATGCGAGGGAGGGAGTAATGGAAGGAATGGCATTCTGGGAGGTAGCCTTCCATCGAGGTGAAATATAGAGCATGGGCACGTGACGTCACAATTTTGCCTTTACGTTTTTAAAATAAAATACTCGTCTGCTTAGCAATATGGGAATTTACATTATTACTTTCCTTATATACATATAATGTATAAGGAAAGTATTGTGACGGGGTCGAAAACTCGAATTCGAGTTTTCGACGGGAGAGCGCGTTTCAAGCATCTCTGATCACGAATCAAACATTTTTGAGGTGATGTCTGTGTGTGTGTGTGTGTCAGTGAGTCTGTGGAAACGATATCTCATGAACGAAAGTAGCGATTCGAATGAAATTTGGTACAAAACTCACAATCTGCGAATACTGGAAGCCTATTGTTTTTAAACGCAATCGAATGTTCAGAACCCCCCTAAATTGAGTGAAATTTTGAAAAAAATCATCAAAAAATCAAAACCTTTAATAAAGTTACGCAAATAAACATTTTTTATATAATTTTTCCTTAGAAAACGATTGATATAAACTTTAGAACGCTAGCACGAACCGTTCTCGAGATATTGCACATTTTTCAAACAAATGTATCAAAAAATCTCACAAATTAAAAAAAAATATTAACTGTTGAGAAACCATGTTCACTTTTCATATGTAATATCATGCGATAAATTGGGTGATATCATTCCCGTGGATCTAGCTCGTTCCATTCATGAGAAAAGATACTTTGAGTAATACTTTTGTATTTGAACGCCAATAGTCATTTATTTGCTATAAGAATAACTTATTTCTCCGTCCATAACGCTTGGCGAGATTTTGGCGACGGATTTGGCGGAATATCGCCAACTTGGTGACTTTTTTAAATGTTGCGAAATTAACGAAAATCTAGCCAAATGGATAAAAATGACGCTAAATCAATGAAAATGACGACTAATCATCGAAAATTCAATATCTTGGAAATAATATAAGTATCTACTATAAGAAAAACTTATTTTTTTACTGTAAAAGTAGTAAATTCATTGCATTATATAAGGAAAGTCATGTGTTGCCCACATCAGATATTTTTCTGTATTAAAAACAGTTACTTTAGAAACTTAAAATCGTTTAACCTCTAATTTTAGTAGGATATATCTAAATTTATCTTCTTTGATGGATATTTTCAATTAACCGAAAAATAAAATATTCACTTTTATTAAAATATATACACGTGCTTTTTTTTTTTTTTTTTAAAGAAAAATCATTATGTATCTTTCCCTTCTCGCTGGCATATACATTGCAGAATTTGCTAGTAGATGTATACATCTTTAGAACGCTAGTTAGTGACTACGGTAAAAATGAGTAGTAGTGCATACATTCACTTAAAATGCATTTTAGCAAATGAAATCTTTAAATATATATTGTTATTCTAGTATTCTAAATAAATTATTTTCATCACAAAGATACATTTCGATGTCTAATGGGTTTAGTTTCCATTTTTATTTGCCATCAGCGTCCGTTTACCATTACAAGTTATGGTAAAAATAATGCCCTTATGTTTCTGCGCATTCTACTACGCAGGTTGTTTATCCGCTCTGGAAGTGGATAGGCTATACACAATATACCTACAAGTGCGGTTGCGGAAACGATGTAATTTGGCTACCGTCAAGTGTGGACGCGCATTGAGCTACCTGCCAGTGGGTTACCCTCAAATTGACCGGATGGTTGTTGTCTTACGGAAGTCACAAATTATATTTCGTTTACTAACGTTAGACGACAGTGTTATTTAAATTATAATTCATCAAATATATTTAAAAATAAATTACTGACAAAAAGAGTCGAATTTTACGGTTTCTAGCTCGTACAAATGTATATATAGCATTAAAATAGAGCTTGAAGAATGGAGCGATTCCTTTTTTCCACTTCTATTTTTCTGAAAATAAAATATAATAATCTTTACAAACTTTTTAAGGAACTTGACAAGAAGTATTTGATCATAAAATTTTCTAATTAATAGACCCGAGCTGGAACTCCCCCACCCCCTCGGTATGCTGGGGTACCCGGCCCGGACATGGTACACATATATGGGGACGGGGGCCCGGAGAGGCCCCTCCACCCCCTCGCTTTCCACGAGCCTGCATGTATGTGCTTTATTTTGAAGAAAAAGAATAAGAGAAAGGTACAAGTGACATTTCCTCAGACACCTTCTCAGAAAAACGCTGGTAAAGTTGTGAAGAAAAAATGTAAAATATTTGCGCAAGTACTTCTACTGAAGGAATATGATTTAATAGCATTAAACTTATGCTTAACTTATCTTTCAGCAAATTGTCTCTTCAATTTCATAATATTCAACCATTCAATTACAAGCAGCTATTTTTTTTTAATAATTTTTAATATTATATATAATAATATATTCTTAAAAAATATTTAATTATAAATCGGTTTCTCATTTTTTTAATTATTTAATAATGCACTTTTTATGTATATAATAAACTGAGTAAATTGTTTTTTCTTTTTGTTATTAATTTTATTTTTTTCACAAGTAGCATAAAGGTTTCCCATCTGTAAGTATTTAAAACGAATTCTAATATAATATATTTTTCAAAAGCATTTTTAAATTTGTTCTTATAATTTAATAATTTACTCTTATTTATTATATTTAACAATTTACGTTTTAAGAATTTTAAATTATTTTTTCCTAATATTCCTTTTGTATAATGCTTTAAATGTATCATTAAAAAAATCCTGTTATAGATAAAACATAATTATTTTATGAATTTTCTTTATCAAGAAAGAAAATATTTAAAAATAAACTACTTTAAAAAATTAAAAATATACTATTTTTAGATCTCACCAATGCATTTTCAAGATCTATAACATTAAAATAGATCTTGAAAAATAGAATTTTTTCCTCCTATATATATATATATATATATAGAAGGGAATTGGGTGGGGGGGGGGGCTTTGATTTTATTGAAATTATTTTCATTATTACATGTTAGCTGGAATAATATGTCCAATGACTTTTTAAAGTATTTATTCTTATATTACAGCTACAGTCAAACATATATTACACAACATAGCTATAAAAAAGGATTTGAATTTAAAAAAAATCTGATGTGGGCAGCACATGACTTTCCCTGCAGACTTATATCCACGTTCTCTTTATTTCAATTAAATTTAATTCACTTTTAATTCAATTTTCGTTCTCATTTGATAACTGGACTTATTTTCAAAGGTGGCGTTGAGAAAATACGAAAAAAACTAATATATCTCGAGAACGGCTAGTCCTAGTGTAATGGGGTTGGTCTTATTCTTTTCTTCGTTAAAAATTACGTATTAAACAAGCATTTAATGGATATATTTGAGCAAACGTAGCTTTTTAGTTTAGATTTTGACAATTTTTGCGGGCCATTCTGCAAAAAAAGGCAGGCTATTTTATTCTGAATCGTACCAAAATCTAATCAGCACCAGGGTGACCTATACGTGACTCATCTACCGAATTTTGTGAAATTCGGTCCATTAGTTTTTCAGCTGGAGTGGATACAAGCTTTTGCGGGTCATTTCGCAAAACAAAATGCGGGTTCTTTTATCCCAAATCGTACCCAAAACTAATCAGCACCAGACCCGCCCACAAGTGACTTACCTACAAAATTTTGTGAAATTCGGTGTATTAGTTTTTTAGTTAGAGTGGATACAAAATCCGCACAGACGTCACGCTAAAATTGGTTTTATCGTATTCTAGAGGTCTCGAAACGTGTAGATCCGTCGAAAATTCGAGTTGCGATTTTCGACATGATTCCAATACTTTCCCTATACATTACCATGTATTGCATGGAAAGTAATATATAAAAATTTCTTATTACTTTCCCTGCAATACATGGTAATGTATAGGGAAAGTATTGGAATCATGCCGAAATTCACAACTCGAGTTTTAGACGGATCTACACGTTTCGAGACCTGTAGAATACGAAAAAACCATTTTTAGCGTGACGTCTGTGTGTGTGTCTGTCTGTGCAGATTTTGTATCCACTCTAACTAAAAAAGTAATCGACCGAATTTTCATAAAATTTGGTAGGTAAGTCACTTGTGGGCGACTCTGGTGCTGATTAGTTTTGGGTACGATTCGGGATAAAAGAACCCGCCTTTTTTTTTGCGAAATGGCCCGCAAAAGCTTGTATCCACTGTAATTGAAAAACTAATGAACCGAATTTCACAAAATTTGGTAGATGAGTCACTTGTGGGTTACCCTGGTGCTGATTAGATTTTGGTACGATTCGAAAAAAAATAACCTGCCTTTGTTTTGCAAAATGGCCCGCAAAAATCGTCAAAATCTAAATTAATGAACTAGATATACTCAAATATATCCATTAAATGCTCGTTTAATACGTAATTTTTAACGACGAAAAGAAAAAGTTCAACCCCATTACACTAGGACTAGCCGTTCTTGAGATATTTTAGTTTTTCGTATTTTCTCTACGCCACCTTTAATAATAAGTCCGGTTACCGAATGAGAACGAAAATTGAATTAAAAATGAAATAAATTTAAAAATAAATAAAGAGAACGTGAATATAAACGTCTGCAGGGAAAGTCATGTGCTGCCCACATCAGATTTTACTTGTATATTGCAGTCAGCATAATATCGACCTAAATGGAATATAACGCTACTTTCCACCGGAAGACAACCGTCCGACTAATTTGACGAAAGCCCACTTGCAGGTTTCCTACTACAACTCTATCCGCGTCCGCACTTGCAGGCAGCCTAACCACAGCCCCATGCTCTGCCTCTGTATCTCTGGTCGAAGTCGACTTCACATGTACGTAGCTAGTAAAGAGCAATAAAGCGAAAAGGAAGTCCTGTACCGTCCTGAAGTTTGGTACCGTCGCCCCAATCAGGACTCGGCGGTTAAATTTTTCGCCGCTCACTTCCAGTCTTTTCGCAGCACATCGGTTGGGAAGCGTTGATCTAGAACACGAAAACGCTATTTTTAGCGTGACGTCTGTGCAATGTATGTATCCACTCTAACTCAAAAACTAATTGACCAAATTTCTTAAAATTTGGTAGATAAGTCACATGTGGGCGACCCTGGTGCTGATTAGATTTTGGTACGATTAGGGAATAAAGAACCTGCTTTTTTTGCGAAATGTCCCGCAAAAATTGTATGTATCCACTCTAGCTGACAAACTAATTAACCAAATTACACAAAGTTTGGTAGATAAGTCGCTTGTGGGATACTTTAGCGATGGTTAGATTTTGGTACGACTCGGAAAAAAGAATCTGGTTCTTTTTTTTTTTGCGAAATGGCCCGCAAATCTAAAATATTCGATCTAAAATAATATACTACATATGCTCAAATGTATCAATCTAATCACATTACTCTAAGATGGTCCATTTTCGAGATATTTAAATTTTTAATTCTGAATAACTGAAGATGCTTGTCACAAAAACAAAACTATTTAATGAAATTTCTTAAAACTTAGTTGTTAAGTCTCTTAATGATTATCCTGATGTTGATTAGATTTTGATATTAATCGGACTATTTGTTGCGAAATGGCCCACAAAGATAGTGAAAATCTGAAATAAATGACTAAATTTTGATATTAATCGGACTATTTTTTGCGAAATGGCCCGCAAAGATAGTGAAAATCTGAAATAAATGACTAAAATTGTAGAAATGTATTAAGTACTTGTTCTTCGGGCAAATTCTGACAACTGATAATAATATTGCCGGCCGTCCAAATAGTTACTCAAGTCCTCAGGATGAGTCGGACGGTCTGGGTCTTCAACTGATAATATTGACCTCATGACTGTAGTACGAACCATTCTCGAAATATTTTAAGCTTCTTGGAATTTTGAGGACCTGAAGAATTTAAAATGAATTAAGTTGCCAAATGAAATGCAATAAAAAGGCAAATTGGATATAATATCAGAAAACTATCCATGTGTTTTTTTTTTTCTGCAATTAATCTGGTTTTTTTTTCTGCAATTAATTAAATGGAATCTGAAAGTGTTTGAAAGTCATGTGCTGCCCACATTGGGTTCTACAGTTGAACTCGATATTATCTAACATATTCATCTAGCATTGTATGTAAGCATAAAACTTAAGGTAAGTAAAACATAATTATTTTACGATTGCTTAAAATTATTTCTTTTAACATATAACATAGTAGACCCCCCATCAAGAGGATCCAGATCATACTAAATTCCAGGTGTAAAACGATATATTCTTTAATTTAAAAATCGTGATAGTTTTCGTTATAACGATTTATATACAGCATCTGTCGAGTCACCTTTTAACTAAAAAATATTTTAAATGTTACGTACAGATCAATGTTTGCTTGCTCTTAGAATGTTATATTAAATTTAGCTCTTTGAAGGTTCTTAGAAATTCTTTTCTCATTTTGCTCAATTTTTAGATTTCTTTTTCAATGTGCGTTTTCTCTCCCTAATGCTGCATTTATTATTTCTTAAAATAAAAGTATGTATTAATATTAATTCCGCTATTTATGGGTAATTTTTCCTTTTTCGAATTATTCAAATTTTTGATTATCAGGATTTCAGCTAAAGCTTCGTTTAATTTGAAAAGTAACTACTGTAATTTGAATGAGGTAATTTTTAAGACGAAGTTAATATTCAACAGATTCAAATCTCATGGCTTTAAAACCCCTGCTATCATATAAACTCGAATTCTTTAAACGAATTATATCGGATCATAAAATTATCATTATTACCGAGGACTAGTAAAAAAGAATAATGAATTTATTACTCACGAAATACATTAGAGAGAGTTTAGCTTCATATGTTCTTTTTCGAAGTAATCATAATATCTCGAGAACGGTTAGTCCTAGAGTAATAGAGTTGTTCTTATTCTTTTCCTCGTCAAAACTGACGTATAAAACTGACGTATAAAACGACGTATATAAACATTTAATTGATACATTTGAACATACCTAGTCTTTTTTTATATTTTAGATTTTTGCGGCCATTTCGTAAAAAAAGGTAGGTTGTTCTTTTCCGAATTGTACCAAAATCTAATCAGCACTCGAGTATCCCACAAGTAACTTGCGGCAGCAAAGACATCTGATCAAAGATGCTTGGAACCTTTACCCGAATTATAAGAAAGGAGCTGAAGCTAGCTTTTGCTCTATGATTATAATGTCGGTCTTGTAAGCACTAGGGTCCCGAGTTCGATCCTGGCTCGGGACAGGCGACGCTCAATCGCCACAAATTTATCCACCAAATTTTGTGAAATTTGGTCAATTAGTATTTCAAAGAGTGGATACATGAGATTTTTGCGGGCCATTTCGCAAAAAAAAAACCGGTTAGTTCTTTTTTTCCGAATCGTACCCAAAACTAATCAGCACCAGGGTCGCACCCAAGTGACTTACCAAATGTTATGAAATTTGATCCATTATTTTTTGAGTTAGAGTGGATATATACACTGCACAAACAGACAAACACATACACACACACACATAGACGTCACGCTAAAAATAGTATTTTCGTACTCCAGAGGTCCCAAAACGTGTAGATCCATCGCAAACTCGAGTTGCGATTTTCGGTACGAGTATGCAGCTCAGGTTGTTTTTGTTGGATATGTCTGCAAAACTGTCAAAAACAGGGTTTTCAAACCTGTTACGTATTACTGGCCAGTAACAGTTGTATGCTCAGGCACTGCATGTTGACAAACCAGTCCATGGTAATCAAAGAAAGAACTTACCATTATTTTCTTGCAGACTCTACAACTTTAACGAACAGGCTCCATTTTCCGTAGTCGAGAAAGAACTCGCCTTGTATTTTCGTTTTTATTCCAGCCAAATGCATTGCCAGATTTACTTACATTTTTTCCCCCCAAGCAGACGATATCCGAGCTATTTGCGAAGCTTTATTTCGCTGCCGTATATCATATGCGGTTTTGAAAATAAATTCATTCTCAATCTTTTTTACTATCCTCGTATTATATTCTGTGTTTAAGTTATGGAGTAGTAATTTAATAGAATATAACATTCTTTGGCATTTGAGTATTTATAACGAAAGCTAATAGAAAAAAATTTAGTTTTTAAAATTAATTGGAAATTAATCAAACTTCATTTTCTAAACCAACTCTTACATGTAGAGCTCCAATCTTTTTAATTTTCATTTTTCCATTTTAAGTCATTGGAAAATGAAAATGATATCGTCTCCACAGACACACACACACACACACAGACATCACCTCAAAAATGTTTGATTCGTGATCAGGGATGCCTGAAACGTGCTCTCCCGTCGAAAACTCGAATCCGAATTTTCGACCCCGTCACAATACTTTCCTTATACATTATGCATATAAGGAAAGTAATAAAATGTAACGTGGATCTAGTAACACAGAATCTAGTAACATCCTAACTATGTTCAAAATCTAATTTCACTTGGTTCAGCAGTTTCTTAGAACAGCAGGGTAACTTGATTTGGCGATAGGCTCACCAAATGGCAACAAAAAACGAAAGAGTAATTTTTCTTTCTTTCTGTAATCAGTCCCTTCAAAAGCGCACAGATCTTTAAAAAAGATAGGTGCGAATACTTCTATTTAACGAGGGAAGTAAAATAAATATGACAAGAGTTACAAAAATATCCTTTTTATATGTAATTTTTTTCCTGCAACACTTAGGAAAGGAAAAGTATTGTGATTGGGTCAAAACTTGGACTCTCAGATTTCGATCAATTTATCAGTGTTGAGCACCCTTGTATACTAATTAACCATTGTTTGTCTGTGCAGTGTTTCAGGATATTTTGTCTGAAAGGGGGGGGGGGGGAATGGAACCTCAAAAGGGCAAGTTATCTAATATAATTTTAACTACTATATGGAAGTAATTACTATATCTATACATATATAGAAGTAATTATTATATATACACTAGCAAATACTTATCTAAACATTTAAAAAAAAAAACTCTCCAGCTAAACGAAGGGATGGATTTCAAAATAATGTAAATTGAACAACACAACAGCCACAAAATTTCATTTAGAAAATAGTCAATTGCAAATTAAAATTATAATAATGATCCAAATGCTGCCACATAAGTGGAAACTAGGTTATAATATGGCAAATTTCCCACAAATAGTATTTTGTGAATTTCTGAATTTATTAGTAATTGGTCCGGTGACATAAAATATCTCCGGGGCGGGGGACGTTTTCATGAGGGGCTTCTTCCCCACACTGATGTATTCCTACAAGAAACACCGAGCCCTTGGCAATGATATCTGTATAATAAATAAATAAATAAAATACAAACGGGTAAAACTGTTTCAATCAATAAATGTCAGAGACTTTATTAATTTTGGGGGTAAATGGAACAGAAGAAAGCCATCAATTTTTCAAACATTTAAAAGCAAAAATAGGATGAACATGAAAGAGTATAATGTTGAAAAATGTTACAAAAATAGATACTTTAATTGAATTTTCATTTAAATGCAAATATCATTTCATTTAAAAGCGAAAATATTAATAAGAAAGAAACCGAAATAAAATCCTTTTAAATGTATACAATATAATGGTGTGTTTATAACTTCAAGTGTGCCACTTTGTGTCAGATCTTTTTGTAACTTTTGAATATATATTTTTGCAGTGCATTCTCTTTTTAACTGCTCTCTCCAGAAGTGTATAAACTAAAACAGTGCTTTCCTGTAGTAAGAACAATAATTTTGGAAATAAAATAAAACATCGAATGAAACATCGAATGAAACATCGACAATGAAACATCGAATATTCGAATCTTTATGAAACTGGAAAATAAACATTTAGCATTAGAAAAAATATTTAAATGTGTCAGCTGACTTTGGAGGCAAAAGAGAGCCCCCTTCCTTAGAATAAATGAGACAGAGCAGCTACTTTGGCAAATGCAGAAAAATGTTGAATTCAGTCTGTTGAAAATGTTATTATTAACAAAGTGCTTATGTTACAATTATGTTCCACAGTAGTTTCAGCAATTTAATTGATCTCTCACTCTCCATGAAAATGGTAGATCAGGTACATTCTAACAAAAACTTTAAAAGTGTTTTTGTGTGACATGTAGAATCATATTGGAGAACACATTTTAATATAGGAATATGTTAGCAAAAAATGTCAGAATTCAAACGAGTATAGGCACAATTTTTTATTAAAATTAAAATTTAAGAGGAAATTAAGCATAATATGGCACAAAAAATACAGCATGGGTCACATGAAATATAAATAAATTCTTATATAAATAACTAAACCACAACATAAAATGCTGTGAAAATAAAATGAATGCAGACTAACATTTCAGAAATGCTTAGATTTCTTTCTTCATACAACTTAGCTGAATTTTAGTAATTAAATCACTTTTTATTAACAGTCATAAATTTAAAGTTGTACAAACTGTTTCATTAATTGAAGATATGCAAAAATTGACCAATGTTAATTTAAGGAAAAGGAAAACTGGAGCAACGTATATATACACCAATAACACAGAATACAGCTGTTTCGAGTATATGCTGGATCCAACAAACCCAGTCCAAAAGAGGAAATTTTGGGTTTGTTGGTTCACTTGCACTGATGAAGGGGATCCAGCATATCCTCGAAACAGTTGTATGCTGCATTATTGTGTTATTTGTGCTTATATACATTGTTTTCAAGTTTTCCCTATCCTTCGCACAAAGTGTATTTTACTTATTGATTTCATTGTTAATTTTCCTGTCATCAATGGAGACTGATAATTGGCTGTTGTGGGTTTACTGGAAAGCACTAATTTTGCTTGTCTAGATAAATTAATAAAGAGGTGCTTCTTTATTTTTTTGCCACAATACATTGCCGAAGCTTACTTGGCTCATGTTCACGTGAAGAAAATCTTGTAAGAGAAAATTTTACTTCCATTGGTGAATGTATTTTTCTCTCTATAGCAGGGACTGAAAACATTGCAGCTTGAAATGCATTTCAATATGAATGGAGAAATGGGTGTTACTTTAATAATGCATATTAGTGTACAATAACATTATGTAAATTTTTAGCAAGAGGACATATACCCCTACGCTTCTTAAGAGGATTGCCACTGACTAGGTAATTTCAATCATGAGCTTTTGACAAACCATTTAAATCTTGATTTCTTTCATAAAAATAAATAAATTTTCAAATGATTAAAAGTGTTAATTTTCTGAGTGTGAATGATAAAAATCTAAGCAGATGTCTAATAATTATACTTTAAAATCAAAGTAATGATTTTAGAACTTGTAAAATCTTGGGAACAACATAAAATCGCCCAATGTTTGATTTAGGATCAGCACATTCCTTTAATAATGCTGACAAATTTGTTTGAGCATCAACATTTACCGGTATGTCATGTAACAAACCCTTTGTAGAATAATATGAATGAGGAACGAGAAGACCTTTACAAACTGCATAGTAATTATGATCTGATAAGTCATGATTGCAAAGATCTTCAAATGAAAAGTTCAAACAATCTTTGCAAAATTCTCCTTTGCTTCGATGAAAATCCCCTATATAGTTTTTATCTGAAACAAAATATATATATATATATAAAAAAGAATTAGTGCTGTACAAAGAAAGTACATGTAAAATTATAGCATCCATATATCATCAAGTAATATAATTTTGAGAGTGAGTAATTTACTCAAATTATTATCGTTTGCCAAATGGCAATAAGTATATGCACACTCCAAACCAGATGTCAGTGACATGGTCAAGATGGGATTCGATTAATTCAAAGAAATGATATTTGAAAAAATGAGAGACAAAATTTTTGGTTCCCCCCCCCCCCCCCCTCCCCTAAAAAAATGTTTTTCTAACGACACTACAGCTGGATGCAACATATGTTCGACAATAAGAGTATATGTTATTTGCTTTTGATAAAGTAGGAAATTATACATTATTATAAAATAGCTATTTATAATATTAACACTCCATACACAATATTTTTATCCTGTTTTATAACTATTAGTTGATTAAAATTTTATGTAAAATAGAACTATCATATATTTACTGGATATTCCTCAAAAGCATATCTCATACGCCTAACAAGCACTTACATCATCCACCATTATTCTATGGTCACTTAAGGAAGAGAATATTAAAGCCGATTTAATGTAATAGAAAATGTAAATATTATAACAAAAATGATTTACAGTGGATGGAATGAAACTAATATAGATATTGCAAATATTTCATGGAAATGTAAAAATGTATCACTTTTGTTTAAAAATATACCTCAAGCAGCCATGCCAACATGGTAATGATTCATGATTTTAAAAGCTGTTTACATTTTCAGTCATCATCAAACATAATTTTGAGCCATTTTACTAAGGTAAATGGTACTATATAAGATTTATACTAAAAATATTCTTTTTGAAGATATCTTTGACATTTAAAAAAAAAATTAAACAAGGATTTTTCTCATTTATTAATTTTCAGTGAATAAAAGTTTTCCGATGATTTATTATAAGTACTCAGTATCTTCTTATAATAAATAAAAAGGATTTCATTTCAATCCAAATATCTTGTGACATAGAATAATATTTTTATGCTTAACCATTTATTATAAAATCTATATATTTTCTGAACATTAAATGACATGCATAATAAGAAAATAAAATGTCATTTGAAATAAGTCACTTAAACAATGAAAATAAATTGATTGCTTTAAAAATGTTTACCAGGTCATATTCATGCTTTCTATTCTTGATGACGCATTTGTCTCCTTTGCCTTTTTATGTGCCTGTATACTTCAGCCTCAACCTTTATACTAATTTCCAAAGATAAATCTAGCCTCAACTTTGAATCTGTTCGCCGACCAGTCAATACATTTTTTTAAAAGTTACTACTTGTAAAAAATGTTTACCAATTTTCCGAGAATAGGTATTTAATATATTAGTTGCCAGTGTGATTTATCCTACATTGGCTAAATAAAAAGGGTATTAGAAGAATGCATCAGATTATTATAATTGATTATAAAATATATAAATATGTTCAACTAAATGGAGTAAATCAATTTTAGGGAGCAGGGTGAGCATTATAAATATAAAAGACCTCCATCGCTTGCAGCTGAATACACCTATTCTCATAATACAAAAAAGCATCGTTTAAACACTTCCCAAAAAACTAGTTAAAAAAGTGTATAACTGCAAAAATGTATAATCAAAACTAATGTCAATAAATAGGAATGTCTGGAGACTAACAGGAAAAAACGTATAAATGATAGAATAAGCATATAAACAGTACTTTAGTTGCCATCTTTAGTTATACCGAATAAATATTTTGACCAATTGATATTGCTAAAATTAACTGCTTCTTATTGAGATAAATCTAGAAGAACTTGTGTAGAGGGTGTTTCAGAATTCAAATTCAGGGATTTATCTCATTAGTGGTTGTTTTCAAACCTATACTTTCAATTACAATAAGTAAAAATCATCAGCAAGGACAGTTGCATCGTATCATGGCATTTTACTGTAAGGGGGTGGTATTTAAAAAAAAAAACTTAATTTTTGTATGGTCTCCTTAATGAAAAAGGTTTAATTACAAAAAGTTGCACCTCGAACTCAAAAGTACAATACAACTGACTTCACCTTTCTAACCAACTTTGCTAAGATAGTAGGATGATAATTTCCAAAGTTTTTAACATTTCAAATTTGTTGTATGACCACCAAGCAGTTTCTATCAACTAGGGGTTGACTGAAAATCATGATATTTGCATTGACACATCTTGATTTTCTACGATTATGAATTCCCTTGATAAAATCGGCATTTCTGCGCACGGATTCGTTTTTACACAATTATCCAATTAATCGACAGTCAATTCAGTTAACCAAAAAAGTTAAAGAAAATATTAACAATTTCACATTATATCCTTTTCCAGCTAAATGGGTATAAACTTTAGTACCCAGTTAACTGAATTGACTGTCAGTTAAGCAGGTAATTGTATAAGAACTAATCCACGTGGAGAAATGTCAGTTTTTCAAAAGAATTCATAATCCAAGAAAATCAAGACTGATGCAAATATTGTAATTTGTAGTCAATCCCTAATTGACAAAAACTGCTCGGCAGTCAAATGACCTTTCTACATGCCTGAAATGTTCAAAATTTCAGAAATTATTATCCTAATACCTCACCGAATTTTAGAAAGGTGTGGTCAGTTTCATTGTGTCGGTAATAAGTTTGAGGTGTAACTTTTTCTAATTAATCCTTTTTTGCAAGGACACTGTATAAAAACTTATATCCCCTATTTTTTTGGTAATACCAACCCCTTGCAACAAAATGTGATGACATAATGCTACTGTTCTTTCTGACAATTTTTTTTAACTGAAAGCATGAGTCTGTATGCAACCACCGATGAGATAAACCCTTGAATGTGAATTTTGAAACACCCTGTATAGTTGTTGTAATCTGCTTCCCCCCATTTCTAAATAATATTAATTTAAATTCCATTTTTTAAAGCACAATGTTGAAATCCCATTTCATTCTGTAAGGAACTAATTTTGATTTTAGCTTAAATTCCACTTAGTCACTTCTGTCTGGACATAATAACCTTAGAAGCAGAAGATACATTTTTTTCTTTTTAATTTGAACCTGGATTTAAATTTATATAAAAACATACTACAGACTTAAGTACTCCTTTTGTGGGCCCTGAGCCGGCCTTGGGTATCCCCAATGACCTTGTTAGAAGAACTGTCTATGACATCTTCAGGAAGCTTCAATGTAAGAACTGGCGTAATACTAAGGGACAAAGGCAAGCGAAAATTCTCAACTACAATTGCCCTAGAACACGTCAAAAAGAACTTTTCAGGCTCAGCAGAACTGGCATCAGGAGGGCTGTTGCGCTCCTTATTGGGCACTGCACCCTCAAGAGACACCTTAACATTATGGGTATCACTAAAGATTCGCTTTGCAGAGGCTGCAATTACAGCGAAGAAACTGCTGCTCACATTCTCTGTGAATGTGAGGCTTACTCTGCTCACAGATTCGAGCACATTGGTCGTCATGTGATTGAACCCTGGGAGCTGAATGACATACCTGTCAAGTGCCTGCTTATTTTTGCATCGGCTACTGGTCTCTTTTCTTAGAGATCTTTCTTTTTCTGGGGTAATACAATAGACCTCTGGTCGATGTGCTGGGCTCTTCTGGAGCCACTCACCTTCATTTCATTCATTGATTCATTACTACAGACTTTTTTATTGACATCATGAATTGAGCACACTTTCATTAATTTGGTGAGATTATGTAAAAAGTATATAGTGTCAGATAGCCTAATGGGATAATCGTGTTCCTGCCCTCGGGACAACAATTCTGTACAAAATCGACATCAATATATTAAACTATTCATGAATGGTAAATAAATTGCTGAACACCATGACAAACTTGTGGATTCCCTTTAAAAGTTCTCATCGCAAAATATCTACAAATTAAGCATGATGAAAATATCAGAAATGTCGTAGCTTCAGCTTTGTTTCAATTTTTGAAATTCCCCAATGCTTAAGACATGAGCAACTGTAGAAATTATTGTATATTGTTACAATGTTGGCTGCATATCTTATCTCAAATAAAAAAATTAAAGCTGTTTGAGCTCCTCAAGTGTGTGATCTTTTATCGTTTCTTGGAGAATGAAGTTGAATTACATTTTGGCATTAACCTCACAATCATGCTCGTTTCGTTCCTCCCCATTCACCATACATTCAAGCACTCAAGTATCCAAATAACACAATGTGTCACTTGTCTTGTCTTCAGTTTTTTTTTTTTTTTTTTTTTTTTTTTGAGCTCATCAAGGAGCCCTCAACATAGTTACACTCAACAAAAGTTCTATTCTTGATACTGGACTGGAGAGAGACTGGATTAAAAATTTCAAAATCAATCTAAATGGTGGTATTACTTGCAAAAGTATATCAATTCCACTTTAGAAGCATAAAAATTGAAGTCCCGGAAATTGCTGAATGTTACTCTGCTATCTTTGAACTGAAAGATGGCAAGCTGCCAAATTACACTTGCTCCATAAAGTTATGAGATGGGGTGAAACTGATGCTTTTGGAAGCATGTCAATTGCTGTGTGCCCTAATAGAAAAATGTAATATTGAATTGAAATAAATTACAAAATTAAGATGCTATCAAAGAAGTAGGTCATTCAGGGTGAGGTACACTACTCGTCATTGTTATATAAAATCTATACTTATAAGCTGATGAAGAAAATTTGAAAATTCAGACAATAATCTTGATCAACAGTTTTTAACAATATTATTTTTATATGTCAAAACAGCATCAAATGAATTTCATGAAGTCATTGGGGGAAGGATGTTGTAATAAGTTACAAAACATTAATTTTTTTTATTTATAACTTCACCAACAATTTATTTTCCTTTTAGCTAAATTATCCTACACAACATTTAAAATCCATTATTTTCAGTCAAGTCTTATTGCACAGTGCCCATCACCTTGCAGGATTATAAGCAGGTTATCAGAGGCATACTAAACCACTTGTTTCTGCGAAGATGCGAGTTTTCCTTCTTAGCATAAATGTTTAAAAATAATAATGCAATTTATGGTAGTTTTTAGAACAATTTTGACTACTGGTCTATTTTAAAAACTTAAAATCTCCAAGACTATTTTCAGAGTGGGTTTTTCAAATTTTCGTTCTGTTCAATTAGTTGCCCCTTCAATTTGAGTTCATGAAGGTGAAAATCATAGCTGAGAACTGCCTTGTTATTGCATTCTCGCCTTTTTCTTTAGCTTTATCATAAAATTTATATTTTGTTCATGTTTGTGTTCAAATATATTTAAGAATCATAACTTTTAGTATTTTGATTAGTATATAATGGCTTATTTTAATTTCCAAAAACATCTCATCATGAGAAAAACATTATTTAAAAGAATCAGAATAAAGTTATGTGGCAAATGTATTTAGCAAATATTTAAAATATTTTTTGAATTCTTAGGTATATCAATTATTGCGCAGAGCACCATGACCCATCAAATGATTTATAATTGCCTTGTCAGATAAGGGTTGCATGAACATTGTCCATTGAAATGCTTACTAATAACTTAAACTTATTGCCATCAGTGGCATCAAGTTGTCATCAGTGATGAATCTTGCTTTAGCTTAGGCTCTAAAAATAGTTAAAACTACAGAAGTTATGTTATTGTTGAGACCCAGACCGTCCGACCTACCAGAAAAGTTTTAGGTAACTTTTGGAGGGTCGGGAAGTGCCACCCAATTTAGACCAGAACCGCATCCACAGGGACCGTACGCTCCTTCCCCTATGACCAACCTCTCGGAAGGACTTATGGACCCACATATTTAATGTGATCATACTCCGCGTGAACACGGCGGCAGTTTTGGCAGTGGTTGGAATCGAACCTGGGCCTACCGAGTGCAACTCCAGCATGCTGACCACTGGGCTATCGCGCCCATACAGAAGTTATGTGACAAATGGAACAATCCAGTCAAAGGTTTTGAACAACACATAGCCTGAACACAAGGCATTATGGTTAGGGCAGTAATTATTTTGAGGTGTAAATTTCCATGAATTTTAGGGGGGTTTCTAAACTATCGTGAATATCAAATATATTCATAAATGTAAGCTTTTTTCTTATTATTGCCTAATTTTTATCGTAATTTTTTTTTATAACAAGAATTTATGGAATTTCTTTTTTGAATATTAGGGTTTTCTCAGAAATTTCATGAATATCAAATATATCAAGTCCTCAGACCTTCTAGACGAATTGTTTACTTTTTCATTCATATAAAGTGAGTGTAAAAGAACTTTGTGTCAGCAAAGGTTTATTAGATTTTTGGAATATGAAAAAAAAAAAAAATTCATTTTCCTAGCTACATAAAGTTTTCATTCTCTGTCAATATCTACAGTGTCCATGCTGAATGAATCTTTTCTTATTTTAAAAACTTGTTACAGGATAACAGACACTGCATTAAAGAAGAACATCTGTGCATGTACAATATAATGTATTAAAGTATGTTCCACTTAAATGAAAATTTTAATCTTATGTAGTGGCATTCATAATATTGACTGAATTTGAACGCTTATAAGTATTAGTTTAAAAAATAATTGTAATATAATTCTTAATGATTTGTGTAGTAGTTACTTGTACTAATGCTTCATAACTAGTAGACTTTTCTTAGAAATGTTAGTGTAAATTGTTAGCTGTGAAATTTTTGCAAAGTTCCTCAAAATTTCACTATTTATCCCATGATTATCCCCTCCCCCCTGAATTTTAGTTTTTTTTCCTACAACAAAATTCCTGCCCTAATTATGGTTTGAGAATTGATCAGCTATGATAGCTGCTCCATTCTGGTATGCATTCAAGATATTTAACAGCTTAGTGTCATATTGCTGAAAATCTTACAACCTGTTGCAATCTCTTATATGGCTGGTGTGAATAATGATGTAATTTAGCATGCTAACACTCATTCACACACAGCAAATATCCCATGGAAATGTTTATGACTTATCAACATGCTACTATTGCTTGACATAACACAGATTAATTATTAATAGAAAATGTCTGTAACATTATGGAATGCTATCTATAAGCTCAACCACAGCTACTACAGACAATATAAAATATTTTTTAACAAGTGGAGTAAGTATGGTAAGCAGTACTCATATAACATTTGTACGATTCAATGCCATGATGGGTAGCAACATACATCACCAACAATAGAGGAGTCATCTAATACTAGTATGGCCATGCAAGCCATTTTGCGCATAATAAACATCTTATTTTTTTCTGGAAATTTTTTTGTCGTATTTACTACTTAATTAGTTTTGTTTACAAGTTTCAGGCGAATCACACCTTTCCTTCTTGGTGCTGCAATTTCACTGAGTGTATTTTGATTTGTGCTAGAACATTTTCTTATTGCTTGCTTTTTGCAATTAAAATTTTTAGATTTGCAGAATTTTTTTAACTACATTATATATTTAATAAAAGTCCTGATTGGCACACAAAATTGAATCCTATTTTTGAAGAATATAAATTTTTGTTTTCTAACGAACTCTTGGATAGAAGGGTGAGAGGGAAGTCAGCATGAAACAAAAATCCCAGTAAAAATGCCTTTACAAGGTACAAGACATTTATATATATACATTATACGATACTTACCTTAAAATGCACATTTAAAAATCAGAATCAAATTATAAAATGAAAATTCATCAAAATGTAGTTTTCAGTATCATTTAACATGTTTTATGGCTATTTTTTAAAATGGTAGTCTCAGAGATCAGGCTGCTTGAATAAAATATAACTGATGATAATCTATTCAAATATATATTGGATATATATATATATATATATATATATATATCCAATAAAAACAGCTCAGAATGAAGTTCAATGTAAACCTAATTGCCAGTTTAAGAACATTTGATTTACAACTTTTCAACTTCAGAACCTATACCTATTTTAATCTATACTAAATATTACAGAGTCTAAAGTAAAAATAAACCTCAAAGTTGTTTAAAAGCTTTTAAAATTCATGAACTCTAAATTAACTTGATATATTCTGGCATAAATGCCTACAAAAACAGTAAATATTAATTTAGTAAAATAAATCAAACATTTGAAATGTGTTCGGCAATTAATGTTGACAAAAGCATACTATCTATTATCAAATTTTCATAAATGTATATAAAAATAAATTAAGCAATTTTAAATTTACCTTTTCTCAGATTCAACCTGTCAACTATGACAATATTTTCAACATCAACGAGCAATAGAGTTCCATCTGGTCTTACAGCAAAGTTGTGCTCATTTAAATCAGTCATATATAAGGCAAAATCAAGATTATTTTCCGTCATCATTTGTGATATCTGTAAAAGCTGGTATGCAATATCCATTCTTTGTTCCCATGGAGAGTCTTCAAAATATACTAAGGATTTTCCGACATACTCCTCAACAATAACTCTTCCACACGATCCATAATAATGAGGAAATGGCCAACCTTCTGATTGTGGAAAGGCCTAAAAATAAAAACCCCAACATTAATAAATACAATAAATAGTTTTGTTTGAGTGATTAAAGGGAGTAGGCTATAAAATATTGCAATTTAAAAAAAAAAAAGACTGTAGCTCCAGTTTTCTGGAGCAGAAATGGTTTTCTTGTGAAGAACATTTTGCAAAATAAAACTCCAACAAAATTCAATTAAGTTTATTTGACTTTTTCAGACTCATTTGTTTTGTTGGCTTTCAAAGCACAACAAACTCTCTAACAGTTTATAGCTAGCTAGCATTTTTAGTTTTAAAACCCTATTTCATCTGGACACTTTGATCATAGACTTCACATCAAAAAATGAAATTATTATAAACTTGCACATTCAAATCCCTCTGTACACGTACCTTGAGGCAGATAAATACGTACCTGAATATGTATATTTTCATCTATTATGTTCAAACCTCACTAATTATTAAGCATCTTTAGAATCCTCAAGTTCATTTAACCTAATAATTTTAAATAAAATATCTCATACTTATGTACTAATATTTCACCAAAGAGTAAGTAAACAGATTAAGCTGCAGCACTTGCGACATTTTAAATATTACAGCTTTCCTACCCATTAGAGAACCCAGGTAAAAATGTTATCTACTTCAACTTCATTTCGAATCACAAGATAATGACTCAAAAACTGAGTTTTTAAAAAAAATATAGATTTAGGAACAAAATTTCATAACGCATATTTTTGTCATTTATTATTTATATCTATATTTTATAATTTTAAAGGTATTTTGAATGATAGTAATAAAAATGATAAAACATGCACTTATACACATACATTTTAAATGTTTTTGGAAAAGAAAAATTCAAAATATTAAACTTATTTTTTAATCTGGACCATATTTCTAATAAAATAAGAAAAATGATTTTCCTTTTTATGTATTAAGTTTGGAGTTATAAGTGTTGGATGCTTATACCTCTGAAATGCTTACATTTTTTGTAATGTTCTGTTTACTGCAACAGAAATCCCAAGCATAGATATTATTCACATTAAAATGTTTTAAAAGCATATAGTTTGGAAGAATTAAAATGAATTGAAAAGCTCATTTTAGTACCTCCTAGTAGTTGTTTGTGCATCTATTCTAAGAAAGATGGGTATAGGTAGGATCTCAGAAGGAAGATACAGTTAAAGATAAAATAGAGGTTTATAAAGCAAGATTTCATTTTCCTATATGGACTCTTGAGTGTAACTACTTAAGAAATGAAGAGTTATACATAAACCCTAACTCTTCTGCCTATTGCACGGGGGCACAAAAACATGTAATATTCAACATTCATTTCAGATTTTGATTATTTATTCCATTCTCATTTATTATGCATAAAAAACGATAATAAACCAAAGATTGATTCTGTGCCTATTCTTAAGCAGTGACACAAGCTGCCACTGACACTTTCCAACAGTGCCGCTGACAGAATTTTGGGACCCCTATGCAGTAAATATGCAGATTCCTTGGCAAGAAATTAATTTTGTTGGCCATTAAATGCAAGCAGAATCAAACAATTTTGCAGAGATTTCTAAACACTGGACATCTCAACTTAAGAAACATTTTAAAAATTCCCAAAGTAGTTCTTTTTTTAGACATTCTTTAAAAATAAAAATTTTTGATTTGGTGTGAATTGTTATATATGTTGTATGTATTCTAATTCCTCTGTCAGATTTCATTTAATACTAGTTAAAAAAAATAATAACATGATCCTGTTTTATCTATGATAAAAATATATGTATTCAATGTAGATAAAACAAAACAGGTTATAATTAAAAAAATGTTTACTAAGAACTGTATCATAGAATCCCCTACATATGAAAGCTTCATGTTCATTACTGAAAAATATAGAAATTTGAACTAAAATAAGAATATAAGAAATATCTCAAAATAAAAATACCTAACCTGCAGTATAATAGCTTCAGGATTTACTAATAAACTGTACATCATTTCTCCAACTTTATATGTTTGAATATATTCTGACATGGTAAAATCTCTTTGATCAGTATTAACTTTGTTAAAAATATAAGTCAATAATCTTTCAGTTGGACAACGAGATATATCAGTAGAGCTTTTAAAACGTTTCAAGATATTTGCCAAATTGCTGCGATTCCCGGAAATTACGGAATTTTCCACCATAAGCTTCACAGCTTCATCAACTTCACAAAACTCCCCAAGATTCATTGTCAAACATATCTGCTTATCTGCTTCAGCAATTTCCCAATCATGAGCGAGTTTCTTTAGAATAACTCGCTCTTTCCGTAGCTTGCCAGAGTACACATTTTTTTGGTTAAAGAACTTAAAGTACTTTAACTTACTAGCTCCTATTAAAGAGACCTCACCATGATAAAACGGTGGACATAAAGTGTTACCAAAACAGGCAGGACAAAGTTTAACACCTGTAAAATTATCATCTGATGGGTCTAAATGAATATGAAATATAGCTTTGACAAATAACACTATAAAAATAGTTAGGACGGATAAAAAAATTATCTTCCTCTTACCCATTAGGTATCAAATGATACAGTATTTCTGGGTAAAACATACCACAAACTTCCTGTCTCAAACTCTTAATTGAATTAATTCAAATATTTGAACGCAGAGTTCATATTTTTCTTAACGTGATTTCTAACTCTTAACTACCGGGATATAATGGATTAAATTGAAACATTATTTGTTCGGCCGCTAATCATACCTATTATTTATTTACAATATAGCTACACAAAGTTTTAGGATAGCTTGTATTTGAATGTCATACAACTTCGCAGATTTGATCCATTCACTCATTTGATTGAGAGAACGACAGTTTCAGTTGATTCATTCACCAAAGCTTCCCCTCAAATACCAGCGGCTAGTCTCCGCAATGAACTTCTGGGAAATAACACAAGGTTCAAGGTCGGAGAGATCAGTGAAGTACCCAAGGGAGGAAACTTCAGACTAAAAGGAACGATAGCATAAGAGTGACAGTGCAGAAAAAATAGATAGACTAAAAGTGTGCTCGGGAAGGGGGGGGGGGGGCGAGTCCCGCCCTTCCCTCAAGTCTTCAGAAAAGGAGTGAGCTGGGCCCAAGTGGGTTCCCAGCAGAGAGAAAGAAGGAGAAGAGGAAAGAGGGACGCCCCGAGGGGCGCAGGGACCTTGAACATGAACGAAGCCTAGTAGAGTAAAGGTGGAAGAACTTGCCAACACTACACGAGTTCCCAAAAGCTACTGGAAAAGAAAGCAGATAAAACTATGCTAGACGGCTCCGCTTTTTAGGGCGGAGGTAAATATCACGCACGGGACGCCCCGGCAATAACCTCGGGCGCTTGCGCGCCTTCGTATTGCGAGGGTGGTAACGTGGGATACTGGCGAAATAATACATGATAACATCAGGCAGGAATTTTAGCAGGCTCAGCTGCATATATTGAGACGGGATGTCTAAATTACTACTTACTACGACTCCACCTCCATCCCGCCCGCATATATTGATTCGGTATATCCAAATAACTACGTACTACGGCTCCGCCCCCGACCTCGCTCATAATGAACAAGGAGGAGAAGACAATATGACGTAACACGTTAACGTAACGAGATATGTCAATCAAGAAGGAGAGATATTTATTTTTCTATTTACGTATGCATAATTGTCGAAACTCATTCAAACTACGATTCGTATTAATTTAAGCACATAATGTAATTTTTGAACTATTTCTGCGAGTTGTGTATTTTTCTTTGGATTAGGTGGATTTTAAAACATCTGATTGATTGTAAATTTATCTTGCTCGCATTTTTAAAATCATTTTAATCATCAGTATAATTTTGTGTTGAATTCGAGTTCCTCTTACTTTCAAGTTTTTTACAACATATTCAAAGTTTGCAAACATTAATATCAAATATTTTTATTCTGTTTAAAATGTTGTCTTGCCACAAGTACAAATGATAATTAGTAAATAGTATTGCATGATTCATGTATGTAGTTATAATATCACACAACTTTTATATTTGACCTACTGCATTTTATAAACAAGTGTGTGTGTGTGTGTGTGTGGGGGGGGTCATAGTGGGGCCTATTAATGGCCCCCACTATGACCCCTTAATCTGTTGTTTGTAGTACACTCCAAAATATTTAGTATAATATACCATTAAAGCATTGATAAATATACCACTTAAAGCATTGATAATCTAAATTATTTCATAGGAATTCTGTTGTGAATCTGAGATTTGATTTAAACTTTTATGTCAGCTTTATATGTTCATGGCTGCAGCTATCTAATTTATCTGCAATGAGAGCAGTGTGCAAAATAAGTGGTATCGCATTGCAAATTGTGATAGAAAATTTGTGTTTTGCTATATAAAAATAAATTTGAATCATATTTTAAGTCTTAATTTTAAAAATCACAATAAATGATTCATGCTGAACAAGCCCCCGCTGAACTTTTGCAGAGGAGGCTTTGCCCCCTCTGGAACATAACAATAATTGACACATAAAAATAATTGAAAGAAAACCCTATCAACGTAAATGCCACATTTCAGTTCAATCTTGTTCGCATTTTCCCCTTACCATAGCTCCCTATACTATCTCGCACACAAAGCAAGCTCATCTTTACTCCGAGGAAATATGTTTACGCTAATGACAAAAACAGCTGGTTACCAGAACTTTTTCGACTGACCACCTAATTCAAAGAGAAATGGAATATTTACAGCCATGTTATTGGCATTTCCAAAAAATAGTTGTTTCCCTCCAGTAATAACTATAAATGATTACCACGAAGTAGAGATGACTTATTTTGTCTACCTAATCTTATCTGTAATTACTCCTGGATTCTACATACCAGTGCTGTCTTTACAGGTGGCATCCATTCCGTTTGAAGCTGCAAACCCTGCGGGTGATATCCATTCCGTTTGAAGTTGCAAACCCCGCGGGTAGTTTTATTCCTGGTGAGCACCGGACGTGTGACAGAGCACCGTAGTCAGGCAAGGGCCAGAGGTAGCTAAGCCTCTCCACATACATTAGGTATACTCAGCCCACCCCCTGATAAAAATATTAAAGTTTTAGTTGTGATAAGAAATGTCAACCAACATGTCATCCAAATTTTGCATAAAAATATAATTCATGAGATTTTTTTTATAAATTGCTTTGTTTTAAAGATTTTTTAATTTAGTTGAATGTGTGGTTATAGTGATGATCAATTTATTTACATATTTAATTTAAAAATATGTAAAGATAGACAATAGTATTTGAATACTTTTGTATTATTACTGGGTTCATTGTTTTAATTTCTTGTGTCAAAATTAACTGATAGGTAGTTAAGAGTTGATATTAAGCGTTAACGTGTATTAACTTTCAGATTTTTTTTATTAATTAACAGCTTTACTGCTAGTTAATTCTTTTATTAAAATCCATTGTAATTATTATATATTATAATATGGATGCATAGTAACTATATGGATTTTCCTAATCAATTGTTAGCTTCCAAATATAAACAGGGCTAAAAAGATTAAAAATATTTATCGTACAATAAATAAAACTGCTGATATCTTTCTCTCGACCCAGCCCGTCCGACCTACCCGAAGGTGTAAGATATCTGTTTAGATCGCCGAAACAATGCCATTTAATTTAGACTGGTACCCAGTGGGGGCGACATCATCAGGGTCCGACCCTCCTTCCTTTGCTACCAACCGCTCGGAAGAACTTTCAAGCCCACAAATTTAACGTGCTCGTATACGGGAACAGTTAAAGCAAAGCCGGAAATCGAACTGGGGTCCTCCGAGTACAATCCCCGTGACTTAACCACTCGGTTAACTCACTCCAAAACTGCTGCTTGTAAGACAATAACTTATAAAACTTCCTTGTGGAAAGCATATATATGTCAGTTAGGTGACTACAGTTGCTTCGATGGCATTATAATCCCCTTTTTCATTCCAAAATAACAGTATGCGCTCTTAACAACCACTACTGCCGTTCGTTGGGCAGTTCGTTCTTGGCAGTTGTTAAGGGTGCATATTGTTCTTTTGGCCTGAAGAAAGGGCTTAAATTGACCTCGAACCAATTATAGTCACCTAACTGACATATGCTTGCTTTCTTCAAGGCGGCCTTGCAAGTTGTTATATCTTTATCTACTTTGTGAATCTTTGATATAACTTTATCGGATTGTGCCCCGCCAGAGATTTTGAAAACTCGGCGCCTATGATCTTGGTTTTCTTCTTTTATATTTCAAACTTGGCATCTCAATATGTTTATAGGTACATTTTTAAAAACTTTTGCCAACATACCCAAAAGACTGAAATATTATGTAATATATTTTCAGCCTAAAAAGTATACTAGCGTGTTGATTGTTAAATTGCTTAGTTCTTAATTTATTCTGGGATGCTGTTAATATATATATATTTTTGAATACACTGATATTCTTATAATAAATAACAAATTTACATAAATGCATTATCAAAGGTATCGAACTCAATCGTTAATTACAAAGGGGGGATTATTTTCCACCTTACGTCAGTTAGTAAAAAGCATGTAAAATATACACACTTAAATATTATATTCAACTTACTCTAGAAAAAGCTATCCAAATATCAAATTTTATACATTTTATATAAATGCGGAAAAGGTTTTTTAACTAATAATGCCACTGCTTCTTAAAATTTAGTCTAGTCGGCAGTGATGATACTGCACCATTTTCTTATGATGAACACATGCGTAGGATGAAATATGTGATGGATACCATATAATCGTTTTATTTAAATAAAAATAAATTACATACCTTGTGAACGTAATCCCTTTTCTTTTGGTAATCCATAAAAAATAAAATAATTTATTATAAAATCCAAAATAGCAGCTAAAGTATGTTTTCCACGTGTAAACATACGATGATAGAACAAAGTGCTTCCAAGTACCAAGTGTTTCGTTCAGTGTCAAATAGGGTTATATTAGCAGAACGTCTTGGTGAAAACCGTCACAGACCATCGCCAAGCGTGCCAACCTTGATATTGGATTTAATTTTGGTTGGCAGTTGAGGGCGCTGCCGTCGAGTGAAACGTCTGTATATATTAGTCTGTGCCTTAGACTTTCGGGTTGGTCAGATAGCGTAGGTAAAAAAAAGAAACCTCCCGAGCTCCTATGCAAAATATTTTTTGCCGTATCTATCAGTGTCTCTGTATTAGGCTGCGGTTTGAGAGGTATGCAATACTGTTTTAAGTAATTTTTCGGTAATAACTGAACAATTAAAATAAATTAATGATATTAACAAATTTATTGAAGTGAAACCCCAGATTTGTAATACAAACATTATATGCAGGAAAACAAAATGCAAGGAAAAGTCCATTTTAATTAGAGTATAAAAATCAAGGAAAATATATAACAAAATAAATAGACCACTTATCAAGCTTTACTTTTTCATTTGATAAAAATTTAATCAAGAACAATTCCAAATATATATCCGTATATTATATCCATTCAAGATTGATTTGGTTTCCATAAGAATTTTTTACCTTGACCTTAATAGTACATAGACTTGTAAATTTCTTTATTATAAACAACTATGCTACTTCTAATTTCTACAAAAAAATTGAAGCAAATAATAAATAAATATCGAAGAATGTAAGGTGAAATTGAATAAATTAAAACATCAGGATATTTGAAGTCAAATTTCTTATTAACTATTAAGAAAACTACCAATTCCTTATAGCTCAGACATGTCTATCAAAGATTTGCTGTAGCTCTAGTATAAATTGTGTGCATATTTAAATTCCATTTGCAATGCAATATTGTCCGATGTGGAAATTTGACTTCAAATATCCTGATGTTTTAATTTATTCAGAGAGAGATTCGTTACTCCTGAAAATCCTGCTTGACGCTTACCTTTACGCTTACCTCACAGTAAAATACTTTGTTTATTTACAAATTATTTGGATAGACGCTATCACCCTTGTCAGCCATAAAACCAAAATAAATAAAATATTTCTACAAAATTAACTCTTTATAAAAACTTAAAACAAAATTGTAACATGTTACATATATAAACGTACAAGGATACTGAATTGATTTTTAAATGAAATTATAAAATCAGTGATGTGCAGCGATATTTTGCTTTAGGCAAGCACATCTTCATTTAATTCTAGTATATAAAAACAACGGAAAAATATATTACAGTCAACCCTTCTATGTCGTGATACTCTCATAATGTGAATTCTATATAATATGGAGCAAAAATTGCGACAGCCCTGTCATAAGGCAATATTCATAAAACGCGATAATCTTATAAAGCGGTTTCTCTGTAATACCACTCCGTTTAAGCAGTCTTCCTATAGCATAATTCTTTCTATTACACTTTTACGGCTCGAAATGAATGGGGAATTTCCCTGTTTTTTCATCCACGTACATCAGCATATTTCAATTTCAGTTATCAGGGAAATCCTCTGTAAACTAAATTAATAGTCTAGAATCGTGCAGAATAACCATGCTGTTTTTCCTGTGGTGAGTGACTTGATAACTGATAAATAATTGTTAACGGAGATGACATTTCAGTTAATTTTTCAAACACACCTTTGTCATGTGCAAAAGTTATATATATATTATTAATATATATATATATATATTAAAATATATATATATATATATATATATATATATATTAAAATATATATATATATATATATATATATATTATTAATATTTTCTATTATTTATTTTCTTTCTTTTTTCCTATTTAAAGTCTTTTCAAGGCTATCAAACTACTAGTATTAGGAGTTACTCCTGCTTTTATTGTAATAGTTACAAATGAACTTGATTATGTTGTTGATTTTCTTCATGCCCAAGTCGCACAAACAGCGCAAGAAAGTCTTTCTTTTTTTCCTCTTTTAATATGGATATATCATTTTCAATTAAACAATTTAGTCACGTTTAAATTAGAAGTAAGTCACGTTTAAATTAAATTAGAATTAGAGGGAAAGGGAGGGAGGGAGAGAGAGAGAGAGAGGGTATAGCCATGAAATTCTATATGTAGATGCATTCTGAAAAAATCAGAATTAGGTATAACATTTTATAATTAACGTGATTAGAGCACGAATAAGAGAAAGAGAGTGTGTGCGTGTCAAAAACATAGCGCGATCAATATATAGTGTTGTAACTGCGACCTTGTTTCGAAGGAGTGGGATTCAAGGGCGAACATAAAACTTTTCTGGGATGGCCAAACTCAAGGATGAGACGTAATTATGTACTAACTTGATACTTACATTTGTGCCCCTCCCGCTCCTCTATGGGCGCCCATGGTAAGGACACACATAGGATTTTTTCCAAGGGGAACTCAAGGATGAGACGTACAACATCGGCTAGTTTGGTACCTACATTTGTGACCTTGAACGTGTACTGGAGAACAAGTGTCTTTTTGTGCCCTATGGACGCTCAAGACAAGCAAGCCCATAGAACTTATTCCAATGGGGTAAATTCAAGGACGAGACGCACAATAACGACTAGCTTGATACTTAAATTTGTGACTTTCAACTGACCGTCATGGGCGCCTATAGGAAGGGCGTCCGTAGACCTTTTTCCAAGGCAGGCATACTCAAGTATGAGATGTACAATATTTACTAGCGTAAAACCAAAATCTGTGACTTTAAAATCTGTAACGTACGGGCAAGTGCCCCCTCGTACTCCCTTATATGCGCCCTCAGAACTTTTCCAGGGGAAAACTCAAGGAGGAGATGTATAATACAAGGACGTATCCAGAAATTTCATTTCGGGGGTCCAAAGTATAGTCGAAAAGGGGAAAACTCAATGGAGATGGGAACTATATAGGGGATGATATGAGAACTATATAGGGGAAAACTCAAGGAGGAGATGTATAATACAAGGACGTATCCAGAAATTTCATTTCGGCGGGTCTAAAGTATAGTCGAAAAGGGGAAAACTCAAGGGAGATGGGAACTATATAAGGGATGATATGAGAACTATATAGGGGAAAACTCAAGGAGGAGATGTATAATACAAGGACGTATCCAGAAATTTCATTTCGGGGTCCAAAGTACAGTGAACTTTCAATCCAAAAAAGTTTTAAAAACTAACTAAACTTGACTAAAACTTGACTAAATTAATATCACAATTGAACAACAAAACACGAGAGCACAGGCAAGGACACATCCAGAAAATTTCATTTCGGGAGGATCCGGATCCACCGAACCCCTCTATGAATACGTCATTGGTATAATATCAACTAGCTAGATACTTACTTTGGGACCTTGTACGTCCACGGGAGGGCAAGTGCCCCTTGCGCTCCCCTATGGGCGCCCATAGAACTTATTAAAGCAGGAGAAAATTCAAGGACGAGACGTACAAAATCAATTAGCTTGATATCTACGTTTCTGGCTTTCAAAATATTAATGGGCTCCCATGGCAAGAACGCCCATAGGGCTTTTTCCAAGAGCGTACTCAAAGGTGAGACGCACAACATCTACTAGCTTGACACCTACATTAGTTTGATATTCGTGACGTTCAACATCTCCTATGGGCGCCCATGGCAAGTGTTGAGATCCAGATCGTCCGACCTACCAGAAAGGTGTAAGGTAACCGTTTGGACGGTCGGGAAGTGCCACCCAACTTAGACCGGAACCCAGTAGGGGAGGCATCCACAGGGACCGTACCTTTCTGCCCCTACCACCAATCTCTCGGAAGGACTTACGGATCCACATGTTTAACGTGATCGTACTGCGTTTGGCAGCGGCGGGAATCGAACCCGGGCCTACCGAGTGCAATTCCAGCGAGCTAACCATTGAGCTACCGCGCTCTCCCATGGTAAGTGTGCAATGTTTCAGTTATTTATGTCGCAGAGATTTTTGAAGGGTCTGGAAAGACTGTTCACCATGTCAACCATGAGGAAATCGAAACTTCGCCTCCGTTAGGTTCTGTGCTGAGGGCAATAGTATATAAACAGGGAGCCCATGCAATGGGCGCCCGTAAAGGGCGGCAAGGGAGCACTTAAGCTCAACTGGATATTCAAGGTTACAAATGTAAGTTACAAGCTAGTCGATATTCAACGCCTCATCCATGAGTTTCCCTTCTGAAAAATGTTACATGGGTGCCCATAGTGGAAGGAAAGGATAACACTGCCGTCTCATAGAAGTTTAACGTTAGACATGTGTCAATTTATTCGATATTGAACGCTTTATCATTAAGTTTGTCGCCGATGGAATATTAGTTCTACGGGTGTCTTTGCTATGGGCGTCCATAAGGGGGCGCAAGGTGAAACTTGCCCTACGGTGTACATTTAAGGCTATAAATGTAGATTACAAACAAGTCAATATGGAACGCCACATCCTTGCGTTTGTCGCCCCTGGAATTAGTAATTAATTCTATGGGCGTCCTTGTCATGAGCTCCCATAATAGAACACAAGGGAAACTTGCCCTTCCATGGACGCTTAATGTTACAAATGTAGTCTTCAAGCTAGTAGATATTGAACTCCTTATCTTTGAGTTTGCCCTCATGGTAAATGTTACATATGCGCCCATAGTGGTGGGCAAGGAAGACACTTGCCCTTCCATAGACGTTCAAGTTTAGACATGTTAGCTAATCGATATTGAACATCTTAACCTTCAGTTTGTCACCATGAAAAAAGCTCTATGGGTGTCCATAGGAGAGAGCAAGGGATGCTTTTGATTTCCCCTCGGACATTTAAGATCACAAATGTAGATTTCAAGGTAGTCGATATTGTAGGTATCATCATATAGTTTGCACCACTGGAAAAATTATATTTGCGTTTTGCCATGAGCGCTCATAGGGGAGCGCAAGGGGGGCGTTCACCCTCCCTTGTACGTTTAAGGTCATAAATGTAAACATTAAGCTTGTCAATTTTTTACGTCTCATTCTTTAGTTTGACCACCCCAGGAAAAAGTTTTTTTAGTTGCTTTTAATCCTACTTCTTTGAATCAAGGTCGACTCCCTCCTGCAATTATCACACTATGTTTTAGATAGTACAATATTTTTGACACTCTCTCATCCAATAAAAGCAAAAGTAACTCGCAATACTAGTAGTCTGATAGCCTTGAAAAGACTTTAATAGAAAAAATAATTTAAAACTAAGTAATATAATAGAATAAAGGTAATAAAAATTATTAATAATAAAATAAAATTTAAACAGAATATATATATTATATATATATATATGTTTGTGTGTGTGTTTTTTCAATATCAAAATCGTGCATAGACTAATTGAACTAAAAATTTCCGCATAAAGCAGACATATAACTTTCGTTATTCATCTGCGGACACTGAAATTTGCCACTGATGAGGCTTTTATGTTGTATTTTCGCGGGAGTTTATTGCGTAAGTTAGCCGTCCTCCTTCAAATAAAGGCATTAGCAGATAGATCGTGTTCAGAAATGACGACCTAGGCAATCGGGTGATTTAAACGTCATAACATGGATCATTTCGGGGAATTCTATTGGCTAATGCTGATTCAACTGTCCGACCGGGCTTGACGTCTGAACAATATTCCCATGAATATGAATCGACTCCTTGAATTGATTCATGTCGTTGATCTCCCGTTCCCCGATCGATATGTAAACAGTACATGTATATGATGAACTAAAAATGTAATTTATTATTATTTGTAATTACTTGTTTAGAATTTATCTTTAATGCTCTATGCATCAAAATTCCAGCTCAAAACATTATATTTAACATTTCGTACAACGTGTTTTTTTTATGCATATAATGAACCTGATTCCACATACTATGTAGACACATCTAAATGATATTTTTCTTTCTGTTAAAAGTCGTCTACTTAAACTTATCATTTAGATAAAAAATTTCCAAGACTTTGGAAGTCTGTCTAAAATTATGTTGGAAAATATTTTTAATTAAGCTGCTCTATATCTTCGGATGAGTCGGTCGGCCTGGGTTTTCGACACTCTTGTACCAAATGGTGATAAATTCTTCGTGATATATGTCAAAAAATATTTTGAAGGTGAAAGTTCAGATTAACGTTTACTTGTATGAGTGGAAAAGCTAAGTTATTTGGATCAACAATTAATAATATAGGAAAATTCATTTGCATATATGGGAAACGTGCTGAAAAGCATTTTCTGTGAAAATGTTTCTTCAATAAATAGAATTTGCACATGCTTGTGAAGCATGATTTATATCAAACTTAATTCCTCAAAATTTCACATAGATAAAATGTACTTATAAATATGCCGGTAAAAAGCTATGCGCATGTCATACATCACTACCATTATTGTCCATGTACTGGAGAGTGTTCCCTTGTGATTGATGAGGCTAAACAATTTATTCATAAAATGCATATTTGAATCAACATGTATGTATAAGTACTAAAGATAAACCATTTGTATGTAGTATATGTACATAAACTTGTGCACACTGGTGATAAACTATTTGTGTGTAAAATATGCCATAAGGCATTTGCATAAGAAAGCTGTTTAAATATGCATAAAGTTGTACACACTGGTGAAAAACTTTTCACATGTGATGTGTGTCAGAAATCATTCGTGCAAAAAAGTAATTTGACTCAACATTTACTTATACATAGTAGTGAGAAATCTTATGTGTGTGAAATATGTCAGGCAACATTTCTAAAGAAAAATGACCTAAATAATCATAAGCTTGTTCATACTGAGGAAAAGTCATTTGTATGCGATATATGTCAAAAAGCATTTGCCAAGAAATGTGCTTTAAATAGGCATAAACTTGTACATACTGGTGAAAAACAATTTGTTTGTGACATTTGCCAGAAAATATTTGCAAAACAATACACTTTAAACATACATAAACTTGTACACATTACTGAGAAATCAAAACTGTTTGTTTGTGAAATATGTCAGAAAGCATTTTCAACCAAACAAGTTTTAAACAATCATAGACTTGTGCATTCTGGAGAAAAGCCTTTTGTGTGTGGTTTGTGCCAAATGGCATATAAGCAAAAAAAAATTTTGGATGAACATTTACGCCTACATACTGGAGATAAACCATTCGTATGCAAAATATGTATGAAAGCATTTCCTCTTAAAAGATATTTAAATAAGCATAAACTGGTACATACTGGTGAAAAGCCATTTGTGTGTGAAATATGCCAAAAAGCATTTGCTCAAAAGGGTACTTACAATACACATAAACGAGTGCACACAGGTGAAAAGCCTTTTGAATGTGATATGTGCAATAAATTTTTTACCCTCAAAAGTAGTCTGAATCAACATGTCCTTCTGCATACTGGAGAGAAGCCATTTACATGTGATGTATGCCAGAAAGCATTTGTGCAAAATAGTTCTTTAAATAGGCATAAACTTTTGCATTCTGGTGAAAAACCATATATATGTGAAATTTGCCAAAAAGCATTTGCACATAAAAGTAATTTAAATCAGCATAAATATGTGCATACTAGGAAACAAAGATGTCACACAAAAAGTAATGTGTAAGAGCAGTCAGAAAACTTTCATACAATGAACAAAAGTAGTGATTCATGTTAAATACAAGAATATAATATTGCAACTCATTTTGTTTCTTCTATTAAAAATGCTGTCATTTTACTATTGATCCATTATCTTTTCAGCTTCACTTGTTCTGTTATTTGCTTTGTGTAGTAGGGGAAAATGGGGCACTTTGGAACACTTTTTGATTTTTATAAATATTTTTTTATAATTCTATCTTAATCAAACACCTCATATACATTAAATACTTCTGCATAAGATAAAAGTCTTTATCAAAGTTCCAAAAATTTTATTCAAATATTTTATACATAATTGATATTTTTTACTTTTTTAGAACCCTTCCAGTGTTTCAAGCAGTGGCAAATCCTGGTATAGAAAACAGGTCATGTGGAAATATGCATTACATCTCATGTTTCAGTCATACTGCAATATTCAAGGGATTTAATGGTGATAATAGTAATGATGCTACTACTATTGTGTTATTTACTGTAACTAGGACAGGGATTTTGTGGTGGAAAAAAATAATGAAATTTGCCAAGTATTTATCAAAATTCCAAAAGTTTATGCATATTCTACAAAAGGAACAGCTTCGGTATAAAGAATTTGGTGAAATCCATAATTTTTTTTTGCACCAAGGAAGATGGTGTTCTGAAAACTTCTAACGAATGTATGTTAGGTTTTGTGCGTAACAAATAGAAAAATACATAATTAAAAATCAAAAATGCATAAAAACGTAATACATAAATAAGTATAAAATAATGTATAAAAAAAGACGATACTCAGAAAAACGATGGTACTTCATGGAATTTTAAAAGAACGATAGTTAGGAAAAAGATTATACTTTAACAAAATTTTAAAAAACGATACTTACAAAAAATATTACACTTTACAAAATTTTAAAAACAATACTTAGAAAAAAGATTGTATTTTAACAAAATAACGATACTTTAAGATTGTACTTTAATGAAATTTAAAAAAAATTATACTTCGGGAAAAGATTGTACTTTAACGAAATTAAAAAAAAACTATACATCTCATGTAGCAATGGCTTTTTGTATGACAACTGCGCGGATGTAACATGAAAATCATAAAATTCAATACAGTCGAGAAATTAAACTTTAAATTACCTGCTAAAACAAAGTAGAAGCCATGCTTACATTAAAATCAAAACACAGTACTTGGTTTAATGAAATCCAAAATTTTTAAAAGAAAAACAAGTTTAAATATCCAAATTGCACACATAGCTGTTTCCACATTGCGGCCATCAGAGAATGATCATTCCTATGTAAATTTTCTGCTTCTATATTATTTTATCCATTAACATATGCTATCTTTCGTTTTTGTATGATATTAACATTTTTAATGCATTTTTACACATAAAGCAACCACGGGCACGGTAGCCCATTGGTTAGCGCGCTGGAGTTGCATTCGGTAGGCCCGGGTTCGATTCCAGCCACTGCCAAAACTGCCACTGTGTTCATACGGAGTACGATCACGTTAAACCTGTGGGTCCGAAAGTCCTTCCGAGAGGTTGGTGGTAGGGGAAGGAGGGTATGGTCCCTGTGGATGCCTCCCCCACTGGGTTCCGGTCTAAATTGGGTGGCACTTCCCGACTGCCCAAACAGTTACCTTACACCTTTCTGGTAGGTCTGACGGTCTGGGTTTCAACAACATAAAGCAACCACAACGGGGCATGGTAGCCCATTGGTTAGCGCGCTGGAGTTGCACTTGGTAGGCCCGGGTTCGATTCCAGCCACTGCCAAAACTGCCACCGTGTTCATGCGGAGTACGATCACGTTAAACCTGTGGGTCCGAAAGTCCTTCCGAGAGGTTGGTGGTAGGGGAAGGAGGGTACGGTCCCTGTGGATGCCTCCCCCACTGGGTTCCGGTCTAAATTGGGTGGCACTTCCCGGCCGTCCAAACTGTTACCTTACAACTTTCTGATAGGTCAGACGGTCTGGGTAACAACAACAACAGCATAAAGCAACAACACAATTAAAATAGAATCACCGAAGCCCAAAATAACAGAAAGCTAAAAGGGGTTGCCAGAAAAACACGTCACAGGAAATTTTGTGCCACATTTGGCCATTCATTGCTTCAGAAAAAGATCTTCAAATTAAAATTCTTTGTATCGAAGCTGTATCCTACAAAACGCTAAATTATATTCCAATAGTGAATAAACTTCAAATTTTAAACATTTTTAATGCAATAATAAAATTATGAAAATGTTAAATAATAAAAGACAAATCATTCCGAGCTCAAGTACTCACATTTAAAAAAACAGTAGCAAGGACAACAAAATAACTTGATCAAATTTTTACATCCGGTTAACCATAGGTACACATCATATTGAGCAATCTGAAAATTCTGAGTATGTGTATCTTTTATACACTCTTGAGGTTTGGCAAGGATGAAGTGGGCCCCCGTCTTTTATTATTTTTACCTTTTCTGCTAAATTTCTGCTTGAAAAGGGTATTTCTAATAATTCTTGAATAACACATTCATTGATTGGGCATACACTCATTTTTCAGTTAGAGTTTTAAAAGCTGGAATCAAATTTAACTGCTTTACCATCACCAAAATGATAGTATAACAAAGAATATTGTGATGCTGCAAATAATATTTACTCATGAGCACTAGCTGCTATGGCCTGAAAAGTTTTGCTTAGAGATTCAGTAGGGCAAAAATTTAGCCGCGAAACTTGATACATTGCCAAGAGATGGCTCTATGGATACTTATGTCATTGAGCCACATGTACAGAAGCACTAATTTGGACCGAAGTTCTGCAGAAACTCTGTCGCTTCCTTAAGATATTACAATAGATCATATTAGTCCGCTCTATTGAAAGGCATGCATGGCAAAAATTTAGCCGCCAAACTTGACACATTGCCAAGAGATGGTTCTATGGATACTTATGTCATTGAGACACATGTACAGAAGCACTAATTTGGTCCGAAGTTTTGCAGAAACTCTGTTGCTTCCTTAAGATATTACAATAGATCATATTAGTCTTCTCAAATGAAAGGCATGCATGGCAAAAATTTAGCCGCCAAACTTGACACATTGCCAAGAGATGGTTCTATGGATACTTATGTCATTGAGACACATGTACAGAAGCACTAATTTGGTCCGAAGTTTTGCAGAAACTCTGTCGCTTCCTTAAGATATTACAATAGATCATATTAGTCCGCTCTATTGAAAGGCATGCATGGCAAAAATTTAGCCGCCAAACTTGACACATTGCCAAGAGATGGTTCTATGGATACTTATGTCATTGAGACACATGTACAGAAGCACTAATTTGGTCCAAAGTTCTGCAGAAACTCTGTCGCTTCCTTAAAATATTACAATAGATCATGTTTCTCCGCTCCATTGAAAGGCATGAATGAAGGCGCTGATAAACTATTTCTTTAGGTTACAGATGCATACATCTAATTTTAACTTTTCAAGCAAAATGCTACAATTTTTGGTTAAATGCAGATATTATCAACACTTTACAACATAGTTGAAAAGTGTTTATGACTTTGTTCATTCTGCCTGTCTGTTTGTCCGTTAGCATGATAACTGTCGTAAAAATAACTTTATCAAAATGAAATTTTAGTATGTTATTCAGACGGTCTGTGGGATGTATAGGAATATAAATGGATAATATCACCCAATTAGTTTTGGATTGAACCTGGGTTGAAAAAATGCAATACATTGAACCCTATGGAACCTAATTTTTCAAACATTTTTTAAGCGAATTTAAAATTCACAACTTGCTTCGAAAGTTTTAGGAAATATTCAAATTATCCCATAAAATATATAAAACAAATTTCAGCAAAATATATTCAGTAGTTTTTTAAATAAAAATTAAAATAATAATTACATGAAGAGATCAAGTGACCCACTTCAAAATAAAATATGGCATCCATCTTGTGTCAAAATCGTGATTTTTAAAATTCTTTTTAATTCATATTTAGTGTTGTATCCATCCAAAAACCACTTTATTTTTGCTTAATTTTTGTCATCTGTATTCTGAAACAGCGCAATTACAATATATTTGAGTTTAATCAATGCCATCCATCTTGTGTCAAAATTGTGATTTTTAAAGTTCTTTTTAATTTATATTTAGTGTTGTATCCATCCTAAAACTGCTTTATTTTTGCTTTATTTCTGTGTATCTATATTCTGAAACAACACAATTACAATATATTTGAGTTTAAATGATCATCAAACTTTGATTATTTCTATAACGAAACTTAATTTTCACTTATGGAGAATGTAAACAGATTAGGCTGTAAGATGAGTTGTATAAGAATTGCTGAATTTCTTTAACGCAAAATTATTTTGCTTTGGAGTCTGCAATATAAATGATATGAATGAAACATTTATTGATTTTATACAGAAAAGCAGACGATTGAATGGCAGACTTTTTTGATGAAGTTCTATGCATAGAGTTAAATTACTTTTACCTGCATGGTTTTAAGTTTTTAAGTAGAATAAATTATTGTAGTACTGTGATGAATGAAATATTTACTGCTTTTACACAGAGATCTAGGCAATTTATATTTCGATGACGTCATTTGAACAAAGTTCATTTTTTTTTATGAAGTTTTAAAATTTCAAATATAATTAATTATTGCAGTATTGTGATTATTTAAAAAATATTACCGCTGAATGTATCACATTTTAGAGATGTTTAAATAAAATTAGAGTTGGAAATTGTTTCATAATTAATGCGTTATGCATAATTGATCTTTCTTATTTCAATTATTTCTCCAATTTCAATGGTCTAGTAGTGCAATACCAGCTATATTAAAGAATTTGCCACTGGTCCCACTAGGTGGGCACCTTGGGATATTGAGATGGTGCCTTTAATAGACAAATATTACTCATTCTCAACTTTTGTAAGACAAATTTTTGGTTATATTGATCAATTTAAATAACTAATACAACAGGCTCTGAATTTAAGCAGAAACAATTTTGTACAATGCACATGTATTGAATTTACAGTAAAAAATATGGGAAAATAAATCTGTGGGTCCTTTAAACAATTTCTTCTTAATAAAGACTTAAATTAAATATCATTCAGCAAATTAAAATAATTACATACAGCAGTCACATCATTAAACAATTCCATTTCCGAAGTGCGCTCCAAGCCTATCATGTGTTCCAAGGTGTCTCCTATCATGTGTTTCAAGTGTCTCTTATCATGTGTTTCAAATAAAAATAATATTAGAAACTAAAAAAAGTGGAAATTGTTTGTATAGCTTTTATTTTACCTTTTAACAAAGTCCAAAAAATTGCAAGTACTGCTTCATTTTTTGGTAACGTGTAAAATCGATGGGAAAAATGTCAAAATGTATTCATACTGTCTCAACAAAATTTAAATGACAAAAAAATTATCTTTGAAGCCTTAAAAAGTTTAAAACCACTCCAAATTACAGAATTGTATATGAATTTCTTAATTTTTTCACTTAAAATGTAAATACCCAATTGTATGAATAAGAATAAGCATTAAAATCAATGAAATAAGAAGCACCTTATTAATCATTGAAAATGTTTTAATATGAAAATGTACAGGGTGTTTAAAAAAGATTGCACAGCTCAATATCTCTTGAATGATGGGTCGTGGATTTCACATGTACAATATCTCTTGAATGAAATCTACAACCTATCATTCAAGAGATATTGAGCTGTGCAATCTTTTCGAAACACCCTGTATATTGAGAAACTGACAAAACTTGTAACACATTGAGCAGCACTATGTCACTACTTGTAGATATTTTCTTTTGTTTATTTGTAGAATTGATTCTGATGGGGCACTCAATGTTTTAATGTAATTTACTTAAAATAGTGCAAAATTAAGCTAATATATGTGCAAAAAAATGGTAAATAAAAAATAGTGAAAGATAGATATTTTGAAAAGTTGGATAATATCAAATACAGTCAGATCATTTTAATTGTTTAAATTAATCATTCTAAAATTACTGTAGCTTTTATAAAAATTGATGTATTATTTAAAAGTTAACCTTTAAATTATTTAAAATCTATTATTTTTACAGATATTTAATACAGCCTATCCTATTTGTTTAAATTCCAGTGCTTTAGAGAAATTTGAGACACTATCTCATAATTTTTGTACTTCAATAAAATCTGAATAAAAATTAGAATGCATGCTGTAAAGAGACCAAATTTAGTTTAATACAAAGATAGTAATATCCATTGGGGATGCATTGATAAAACTATAATAATTGTTGCTATAAATGTACATAAACAAAACAGTCCATGTCAGACCAAATAAAATTTCTCTTTCGAACAACAAAATAATTTTCCACCCTCACTTGTCAAATTTTTTAAATCATTAACAGTCACATGTGGTTGTATAAAACAGGCATCAGGAATCTTTTTAAGCCTTTTGCATAGCTGAGGGTTATCAACAAATGTACTGAAAATTCAATGATGCACATACTTATATATGCTTGTAGCAACAAAATCCCTTTGCTTCTAACTGCTAGTACTGACAGTAAGCTTTTGTGAGGTACTTATTCACTTCTCATCACAACTGAAGTATACAAATTGATGCACTGAAGTGTTTCTTCCACTCTAGGGTTTCTTCAATTCCAAGAGTTTCTTTATTCACAAGAAATACTTATTTCCCGAATAATTTTTGACTTGGTATGTAGTCCATCAGATCAAGTTGCCCACACAATCATCATTGGCATTAACAACATTGACATCAAAATTAACACTACATGGACTTTGGACATGAGTGCCCATAGAACCTTTTCCAGGAGGTGCAAACTCAAGGATATTTTTGAGTAAATGTTCTTTTTTTCATGATTAACATATTTAGTTTAATGTCCACCTTTATGACCTTGAACATACAAGGGGGAGAAAGTGTCCCCCTGCCCTTCAGCATGGGCGCCCATTTACATGAAATCAATTATTTATGGCCAATGAACATGGGGGAAGTATTTTTTTGTTAATTCATATGAGTGCTCAGGTGTCTGTCTAAGGTTTGCTTATGTTGGTATTTTGGGTGTTTTCATGTTAAGGAGTTAAAACTTACAAGCCTGGATTCAAAGTAAGGGCCACATATGAAAATACCTAGTCAATCTAACTGAGGAAAAAGGGGGGTACCGGGGGGGGGGGGGGGTCAGATGGGGCATCTACCCCCAAGCACCAGTCAATGGAGGTGTTTCAAATTGATAGGATATTGAAGAAAATCACATTCTAGAAGAGAGTCACCAAATTTTAATCAGTTTTATTTTCTAAAGTTTTAAAGTTTTATTTTTGTAAAACTAGCTAAAATGTAAAATCTTTCTTAAAATCACAAAATAAAACAATAACTGACACCATTACTAATTTGTTTTAATGCCTGTTTAAACTATGATTTTACTTTTTAGCTTTTTTTTATACTTTTTCTTTGTTGTTGGACTATTGCATCTGCATGCCGAATTTGATTGTTGTTAGATGGACAGTAGAGATTTAAAATAAGGGGGTAGAGGGTTACCAGTGCCAACAACAAAAATTTTTTGGGATGATTTATTACCTCCTTATTTCACAACTTATTGAACTTTTTCATAAATTGTTTATGTGGCCTGGGCCCCAATGTCATAGACAGGGATGCATAGGGTTACCCGGGCCCCTCTGATTCTTTTTGCTAATTCCCTGTCGACTGCCCTGGTAAAGGGCAAAAACAGTCATCAATAGGGGTCCTGCTATTGACAATAGAACACTAAAAAAGGATATCTCCCATGTTTTGCTGGTGTATATATGAAATTTTTAAATTATACACCTATTATTTTTTGGGGGGGATTTAATTTTTTACATGCACATGTATGAGGGGTCTGTGCCAATTTTACACCTAGACCCTGGGTGCCATTCACTGTAGCTATGCCTCTGGAGGGATAATAACAGTGTTGAGGTTCATAGTCAACCTGTCAATAGTTTCTAAAATTTGGATTCATGCTTCTATTCTTTCCATTCAAACTTGTATTCCCGCTGTTCATCCTCCTATTTGTTCGTGTGAATGGTACCAATGGACTAATTTTATGCTTCCAGACGGCTTTTTATGCTATAGACTTTGCCATGGCATTTACTAGCTCTGATTTGTTGCTGGGTTATTTAATGCTGAAGATTGTTAACTTGTGTAAATCTAGTCCTCTGGCATCAGTTGCTGCATTGGAAGCATGACTTCAATACTTTTTTTCATTGTTTGGTAGTTTGAACCAAATGAGCAGCTGTGTTTTATAGAGTACACGGGAACTCTTGGGATGTTCTAACAGAATTAGGGGGAAAAAAAAATCAGAATTAGAATGGGACACATTATTTTTCTAATTGCATTGAGTTTTCAAGAATTATTTTGAGATATTTTTACATGATTGTTAAACTTAATCCATCAACATTTTAGCAATAATTTTTGCATAGTTGATTCACATTTATGGTGCAGTGACTGATTTTCTCTCTGGATCCATCAACATTTTGAATATTTTAGTAACCTGTCTTTCATAGTTGACATTTTGAAAATATTAACTTTTTAATGATTATATGAAGAATATCATTAGAAATTTTAAGAAATTTGCATTTCAATGATATAGATTTTATTTTTCAGAAGGCAGTTACTTTAATGCATGTAAATGGATGTAACTTTTAGAAATGTGTGAACACATTCTGGACCAATTAAAACACAAGAGTTCGAATTTAATACTGGTATCACACTTAAATGATTGTAAACTAAAATGTATGCTTTAAATGGGAGTAAAAATTGTCAGAAAAGAAGTAATTTGTCTATAATATATACTTTTAACTTTCTAACAAATAAAGATTTCATTGCATAAAAAAAGTAAGTAAAAAAATGACACTGAAAACCACACTTTAAAAAAAAAAATTCGAAGTCATAATCACTTTCTCCTATTTATGTTAAAAAATTCCTATTATAAGTCCTCTCACAAAGTTTCACTGGTATTTAAAAAAAATCAAAAAAAATCTGATTATATCACCTCCCCCACCTTTATTTTTCTCATTTTTATCTTGAAAAAAGAGGAGTTCATTATTAGAATTTCATGGTAGTTCGAGTTTTTTTATGTATACTAAATTTATAAATGCAAATAACCACAGAAGAAATAAAAAATGACTGAAAAGTAAACAAAATGGTAGAACAACCTTTTATCTTTCCATTCATTTTCAGTATTCTGCTTTTTATTTTCCTGCCTCATTTGTTTCTTCCCACGGTGATGGCAATAACCTTTCTCTTAGCTACGTGTGCTATTCTACCTCAGTTGTGAAACTTACTTGAATAGTGAGGTTGCATTTCTTGTCGGTCCTGAAGAATACTGTTTTGCGTTTTTGAAATTGGTTCACCTTTACGCTGTATTTATGAAGTTTATATATTATCAAGTTATTATTACAGCAAATTTTTTTTATCATTTTTTTAGAAGATACATTTTAGCCACAGCGTTATTTAATGGTAAATTAATTAAATATTGCCAATTTTACTCCTTATTTTTGCCACTAGATGACATAATTCCAGAGCCATAACAAATTTCCCTGTTTTTTTCATGTTTTTTGTTAAAGGTTAGACACCTATATAGTGGTATAAAATCAGCCTGGTGCACACCACACCTTTATCCACACCAAAGCAGATTTTTAAAGCTAAAACAATTAATTCAACTGTCCAATGCAGCACTTAAAATAATGCTGGGGGCTCAGTGATTGAAACACCCTTTGATTTCCAGAAGGTTCCAAAATATTCATACCCCACACAATCTGGTATGTAGTTACTGAATAGCCATTTTGATGCCATCATTTACTATATGACTTGATGTGTAATACAATTATGCCTGAATATTATTTTGATCAGTAAAATATAATAAATAGAATATGTACATAGCTGATTAGAAAATAATGTTTTATGAGTTGAAAAATATAAATTCAAAATTTATGCTTTGATAACACTGACCAAAAGATCTGTGCTCTAACACAGTGTTTCTCAATCACTGGGCCTTGGCACCAATTAAACCAGGGCGCGATCTATTTTCTTGGAATTTGCCGTTTTAGTTTTCTAAGCATTTTTTATGAATAAATATTCCACTGTGGAAATATTCTAAGGAGAATAATATTCGTGAATGTGTCGAAAAGCTCAGAGCCAGAACGCCTAAATAACATCTCTGTAGCAAATATCAGTGACCAAGCTGCATTTAAATTTGAATAAGCGACTGCTTAACTAACTTCTATGGTGAATTACAATGGATAAATATTTTTCTTAATACAGTTTTTTTTTTCCAAACCAACATCAGTAAAATCAATTTAATACAATAATCCATTTTATACTGAATATTATTATAAATTTTTGGTGATGAGAATGGGATATGTCAATGAAAATTAGCACAAATTAATTTAATGATGTTGGTTTGAGGAGGAAATTACAATATGCTACACGATTTCATGAGTCCAGTGATTGATAACTTATTTAAATGCAATTTTATGTTTGTCAATATGCCCTTCCATAGATATACATAAATGTACTAATACACCTTATGATTGTGCCATGATTAATTATTAATACTTATGTTAGTTTAATGTGTTAACTTAAAATAAGAAATAGAAAGGTATGTACGAGTAAATTTGTTGGGACTGGGCCCTCGTAAAAAAATAATTAACCAGGTCGAGGTCTCACAAAGGTTGAGAAGCACTACTCTAATTCTCAGATCCAAAGGGACTGTGCATACAAGTTCCGGTCAAACTTGCCCTTGTGTGGATTAAAATACCATAGAGCACCCAAATAGCTTAAATTATAATAGCTCTAAATGTAGAAATAATAGTTTTATTTTTTATTATGTTTGACAGTAGTATTTAGGACAGCACAGTGTAATTAGACTTGCAAATTCATGTGTATGGAAACTTTGGCTATAGTGAACCAAAATGAAAATTCTTCGAAATAAAACCTTGAATAACTCATAATACATATCTTCTTATGAAAATGCTCCAGAATTGCTCATTCAAAGAGTAAGAAATTCCAAGAAGAAAAACAAATTCATATACTGTACACATTAGCAATAAAAAAAAAAAATATACGAAACTTCCTTTCAACGAATTCTTTCAAATCTTGACAGGGCTATTTTTAAAATATATTTTCTAATACAGGGAGCAGAAAATAACTTCAGAAGTAAATGTAAGTGAAACTTTTAATAGTATGTGCTACATTTGTAAATGAATGGCAAAATAGAAGTATATATATATAGATTTGCAGGGGGTCAATGTCCTGCATCAGCCAGACTTGAGAAAGTTACTACCAATATTAACTAAATTAAATTAAAAAATAATAGTTGTAGCACAGAAAAAGTAACCGATTAAAATTATATTATCTAGAAAATTAACTACATTAAATTTAAATAATACTTTGAAATTTAGATTTCAAATTGAAATTTTACAGCACAATAATGTTTGAGATAACCATTTGCATACTTACAGCCAATTGACAGAAAATGGCAGTAAAAATACATAAATTGTTTTTTAAATTAACAAATTATTTTGGTACTTATCGGTTATAGGGACCATGGGGTTAGCGACTGTTTTTCCGAGTTATTGCCAATACAAACATTGGCAATATAATACGAAATGAGAAATTCACTACAAACACAATGATTAAAATTTAATATATAATGTGGTTTGATCAACTTTACTTAACAAAAAAATATTGTGTTACAACATTGAAATCTGTAGCGGCCAAAACTCATCTATTGTCGATAAGTACTCGTAATAGTACTCATATAAGTACTCGCATAAGTATGCTGTCTCACAGTGCCTCTATGCTTTTTGTTACACCATTTTATGGATCCCCAGAGTCTCTCCGCATATGAGCTCCGGTTTCAGGATCTACGAAGTTATACCGATGCTTTACTTTCAAATGGGCTTCATTTAGCTTCATGGTCCCTATAACCGATAAGTACCATTATTTTTAACACTTTACAACATAGTTGAAAAGTGTTTATGACTTTGTTCATTCATTCTATCTGTCTGTCCGTTTGCACGATAACTACCATAGAAATGACTTTATCAAAATGAAATATTAGTATGTTGTTGAGACAGTCTGTGGGACATATTGGAATGCAAATGAATAATATCACCCAATTAGTTTTGGATTGAACCCGGATGAAAAAATGTAATACATTGAACCTATGGGACCTAATTTTTCAAACATTTTTTAAGGGAATTTAAAATTCACAAATTGTTTCGAAAATTTTAGGAAATATTCAAATTATCTCATAATATATATATATATAAAAAAAAAAAATCAGCAAAATATGTTCCGTAGTTTTTTGAATAAAAATTAAAATAATAATTGCACACATATTATATGAAGAGATCACATAACCAGCTTCAAAATAAAATATGGCATCCATCAAGAGTAAAAATCATGATTTTTAAAGTTCTTTTAAATTTATATTTAGTGTTGCATCTATCCTAAAACCACTTTATTTTTGTGCAATTTCTGTGCATCTATATACTGTGCCAATGCAATTACAATATTTTTGAGTTTAAATGTTCATCAAACTTTGATTATTTCTACAACAAAGCTTAGTTTTAACATATGCAGAATATAAACACATCAAGCTTTAAGATGTGTTGTATAAGAACTGTTGAATTTTTTTTAAAGCAAAATTATTTAGCTCTGGAGTCTGGAATATAGCTGATATGAATGAAACATTAATTGATTTTACAAGAGAAGCAGACAATTTTATAGTATACCTTTTCGATGAAGTTTTAAGTGTGGAGTTAGAAAGTACTTTTACCTCCACGGTTTTAAGTTTTTAAGTAAAAAATATTATTGTAGTATTATGATAATTTTAAAAATATCACCGCTGAATTTATCACACTTTAGAGATGTTTAAAAAATTGCATTGCAGTTGGAAAGTGTTTCATAATCAATGCTTTATGCATGATTGATCTTTGTTATTTTAAATTGTTACTTTAGAAAAAAGTAACTAATTAAATTAAAAGTTAATGAAAATAAAAGTAATAAAATAAGTTAAAAATTAATCAAAAAGCATATTTTTAATGACATTATTCACAAGTCTGCATATAGCAAATGTTTTTACTGTACCCTGAGGGTTTATTATAACTAGTCTTTATTGTATTATTTGATATGTACATAAATTATAATGTCCACTTTATAATATTTACCTTTAAACCAGTGTTGTTCAAATGCAACATTCTGGTATATGTCCTGGATATCTATCGCATCAGTGATTTCATCATCATCATCATTTCATTGATGACATCAGTGCATTCCTTTTTAAAGAAATTTAATTTTGATTGTGGGTTGTTACTTTGTTGAAGAATTATCATTTTTTTAGTTTTCATGAAATAATCATTACAAAGAAATATGGCAGTAATTCATATAAACTTTACATTGAAGTTTCAACAAATGTTACAACAACAAACAATTATTCTAAAATTGTTTTTCAGTAGTAAGATACTGAGAATAAATATAAGGAGGAGAGATGTAATTGGTCAATAAGAAATTTATGTCCCAAATGCAGTAGCAGCTCTTCAGGTAGCAATGGGGTACTGCTGCTAATGAATTGTATTTTAAACTAAACGCAATGTTTAACACAATATAAAAAAAGATAATATAGCAATACATGTACTATTTGTTTATACCGAAAGGACATTCTTGCACAATCATTTATTATAAAAGAAAAAGACAAATGGTTTCTGACTCAAAAATAGAAAATAAATTAAAAGAGAATTGCACTTATGAATAAATCTAATTCATTCTTTTATAAGCTGAACTGTAATTTTTGCAGCACATTGTGGAATAAAAACATCTTGCCTCTTACATATTAAATTGAGCATACACACTCTCAGCCTTTTAGAAGAGGTAAGGTAGCTGCACATTTTGCAACCTGAAAGATGCCACACACTCTGAGGACAAGAATAGAAAATCAACCTTCCAACTTATGTTGCATCTACAAGAATTTATTTACAAACATTTTGATTTCCATTCAATGTGGGAAAATTGTACAAATGCAATGAATAAACAAAATTATTATTTTTTAAATAAATTACAGGGAGGTGCATATAAGTAGCTATTGTCAAATGCAAGGGAAAAACATATATGGTAGAATTTGATGCTAGAAAACTGAAATAACAAATCAAGGATAAATAAGATAGTTAATGAAAAGCAAAAATGGAAAATATTTACTCAAACTGCTGTAATAAAAACTAAATATACAAGAATTAAAATATTTTTTAATTTTTCTCTCTCTTACTTTTCTTTTGATTGCAGACAAAGTTCCTTCAATGGAATTGGTATGCACGCCTGTCTTGGGGTCATGGCCCCCACATCCTAGGACAGGCCCCCTAGCCAAAATTCTTTAAGGGCCCCTATGGGCTGCGGGCCCTTGGACATTAGTTCTACTTATACCCCCTCCCTTTATGGCAGACCTTAAAAAAAAACCGAACATCCAAAAATGTATGGACAATTGAGCATTAATAATATATGGGGGCGTAAGGAGCCACTACCGTGAGTTGCACAGGATCCTAAGATTTTGCATAGGGACCCGGAAATTTTGTCAGTGCCCCTGAGTACAAGTAGTGTTTCTTCCTGGAAAAATGGAAACGATGCGAAGGTACGGCGATCGTGATTTATCTTTTTGTCACGCCATATTTTTAAGGACATAGCCACGAATTGGGTCCTCTTTGATAAAAAAAAAAGCATGTCACAGTTGTTATTTTTAAAATTTCTCAGTCACAAAAAACCAGTGCCTCCTTTTTTTTTTAGCAGCTGTCAATTAGTGAATTAGAAAAAACCCTGAAAGGCTCCCTTTCACATCCGTTTGTCCCGGGTCCCCTGGGTGTAGACGTACGTGCTAGCCACCCCCTTGTGGGGGCCATGCTTGTGGTCTTTGAAATGGTAGCTGTGATTTACTTGAAGGTGCATGAAGCCTTTATGTTCAAGACAATAAGCAAAGAGACAACAACAAGACAAGGGAACAAAAAAGCATTTATTTGTTCCCCTTTCAATCCCCCAAACACCCACTGTCCCTCCACAGGCTTTCCTCTTCCATATTTATTTTTCCTGAACTTACTCTCATCTATCTCCATGCTCACACCATCCCCCCCAATCTTACTTCTATCTTTCATAAAAGCACTCATACAAATGTCACGGTAAAACTGTTTCCAATCGGTAACAGTTTTTTCCGCGACATTCAAATAATTCATCCCAACCTTGCATTCAATATTTCCAAACCACATTAAAGTTAAAATCTCAGTTATACTTAATTTACTTTTATTAAATCACGTACCTTTTCTCACACTCCTACATACAGCATGCTTATCATCACTCGATTTCCTTCTACATCTTCATTCAAAACCATCAATCGCTCTTTCTCTTTCACAAAATTTCATCTCATCTCCACACTTAGGACATTCATATCTATCACTCATTAAACCTTTCATTACACACCAATCAATTACTGCTCTCTTACCTTTTGCTTCAACCATATAATAAAATTTTATGCTTGACTGATTTTCATCCACTCGAATATGTTTTCTAGAACATTCGCTCGAATCCATTTGTCGCTTATCAGGTGCCTTTTAGAAACTTTATCTGTAATCAAAAACTACTGAAAATCTTTATGTACATCAATTACGTGGAAATAAACAAATATATATTCGAAAAAAGGTTGCTGCTAAATAAATCAGCGAAATTGATCGCAAAAAATCCACAAAACCAACTTTCGTGCAAAAAGATCTGATGAAATACACAGATTACTATTGAAATACTATTCCGTAAAAGTTGCGTGCTGATTGGATGTCCGGAAAGTCGTAGACCACCAGCTTGGCAAAATAAAAGGAATGAAATTGTAACCCTGTGTCGGTGCATGGAGCGAAATTGGAGCGCTTCTGTACTTTGAAATTTGAGGTGTGGGCTATTCTACCGATCACCCAATTCTCCTCTGCTTGAATGCTTTGTGGCATAGTTCACATACATATGGTTTCTTTTCTTTTTTCTTTTGTGTATGTACTACTAAATGCTGATCCAAATACATTTTTTGGGAAAATGTTTTTTGGCACAATTTACATTTAAAAGGTTTTACTTTAGGATGCAAAAGTTTATGTTGATCCACACGACTTTCTTGCTTATCAACAATTTTCTGACATATTAATAGTTTTAACCAATATGCACAAGTTACGCTAATTTAAATTTTTTTCTGTAAATGCACTCTGACATATATTACATACAAATGATACATGCACTTGAAGATCCTAATCACTCTTATGAATAAAAGTTTCTTTTCATGAATCAGAAATGGTCACGCTAAAGTGTGTAAACAACAATTTTGCACTAAATAACTCACTAAGTATGCAGAGAATGCGTGAAGGAAACCACCACATACAGTTCTGAAGAATGGTCCTTAATATAAATGTAAAACAAATAATCTTTCAGCAATATGCACAAATTTGTGCTTACGTAGCATTTTCCCAGCAAATACTTTCTGACATAACTTTAGAGTATGTATAATTGGTGATCAAAATTATTTTATTCTTCAAAATGAATAAGCAAACGTTGTTACAGAATAAAAAATTCATTTATCACATTATCACAAGAGATTCAACACTTTGTTCAATATCGTGCTGCTTATGAAACATACTTTTATGCAATGTTTCAAGGTGTCAGATAGTGTTAATCTACATGATAGGAGGAGAATAAAGTTCAGTAATGATTTCTAACAGGAATATGAATGAAATTTCAGGTCCATTTAGTAAACAAACATTTTATTGGGTTTATACTTTTTTCAGCGTTTGATTTGACGGACGACATGAATGTGCAGACGATACGCTAATGACAGTAACCATGCTTTAGAGGAAGGGGCAGCTTCCGCCAATCAGAGATTGAGAGGACAAAAAAATCTGCTGAGAATAATACCACGTGATATCAATATCAGACAACATTAACGCATACTTCAGCCATTCGCTTTTGGTGTGACGTCGGGTATATGTGTGTGGCCGCAGCATATATTGAGATGAGGTTCTCGTATTTAGTATAGGCGGAACTAGGGACAAGGCAAGGCTATCTAAAACACTTAAAAGGCTATCTAAAACACTTAGGCTTATAAAACACTCAAATACTTATTCTAGGTGGCCTTGGACAAGGCCAGTGTGATACGAAAAATATATTTAAAAAAGGATGAGACATTCATCTCAAATATCCTGATGTTATAATTTATCCAATTTCGCCTTGCATTCTTTGATTTTTATTTATTATTTGCTTCAATTTTTTTTATATTAATTAGAAGTAGCATAGTTGTCTGTAACAAAGAAAATTTTTTTATGGAAACCAAATCAATCTTGAATGCTATATACGAATACACATTTGGAATTTTTCTTAATTAAATTTTTATCAAGTGAAAAAGTAAAGCTTGGTAAATTGTCTATTTATTTTCTTATATATTTCCCTTGGTTTTTATATTCTAATTAAATTGGAGTTTCCCATGCATTATGTTTTTCTGTATATGATGTTTTTAATTGGTCCCACATATACTGTTTTTAAATACTAAACCGGGGTTTCACTGCAATAAATTTGTAAATGTCATTAATATATTTTAATCATAATTCAGTTATTACAGAAAAATTGTCTAAAATAGTCCCGCATATCTCTCAAACCACAGTCTAGTGCAGAGACGCTGATAGGTAAGGCAGAATAATTCTTTGCATAGGGGCCCGGGAGAATACATTTTCTTTGACCCAGACTAGAAATGTGGATTTTCCGGAAAATTTTGAAATTACTCTCAAATATTACATATAAGTTAAAATAATAAGTCCACTGATTTTTAAAAGTATTTATTTTTATACTACAGCTACAGTCATACATATATTAAATGGTAACATGGCTAAAAATGTTTAAATTTGGAATTATATAAAAAAAATTCTATACATAAAAATTTATTTTTCTTGTATATTGCAGTTATCCAATGTAATTTAATATTTTCATTAAGTATATGTGCTTTTGAAAAGTGAATTTGTCTATAACAATAAAAAAAATCTGATGTGGGCAGCATATGACTTTTCCTGCAGACTCAAATTCATATTTTCTTTATTTCTTTAATAATTCATTAGACTGAGTTTAATTGAGCCAAATAACACTAAATTTTCATTTTTAATTCAATTTTTGCTTTTATTTGGTAATTGGACATTTTTCCGAAATCAGCGTAACAAAAATGCAAGAAATCTCAAATATCTTGAGAACGATACGATTAGTCCTAAAGTATAATGGAGTGTGTTATTTTATTTTCCTCTTCAAAAATTGCGTATAAAACAAGAATTTAATTGATACATTTGAGTATATGCTACTTAGTCTTTTTTTTAGATTTTGGCGGGCCATTTCGTAAAAAAAGGCGGGTTCTTCTTTTTCGAATCGTACCAAATTCTAATCAGCACCAGAGTATCCAACATGTAACTTATCTAACATATTTTGTGAAATTTGGTCAATTAGTATTTTAGCCAGAGCGGATAAATGAAATCTTTATGGGCCATTTCGCAAAAAAGGTGGATTCTGTTTTTACGAATCGTACCAAAAACTAATAAGCACCAGGGTCACCAGCATCCAAGTGACTTACCTACCAAATTTTATGAAGTTCAGTCCATTAGTTTTTGAGTTAGAGCGGATACGTGCATTGCACAGACACACAGACGTCACGCTAAAGATAGTTTTTTTCGTATGCTAGAGGTCTCGAAACGTATAGATCCGTCGAAAACTCGAGCTGCGATTTTCGACATGATTCCAATACTTTCCCTATACATTACCATGTATTACAGGGAAAGTAAACATTTTTTGCCTAATCACATTTAAAACCAAGCACAAAATAAATGATAATTAAATGAAAGCTTATACTTTATAAAATGACTGTTGATCAAGGTTTGAAAAACATTTGGCAGTGGCTCCATTCCAATAAAGCTGTAAATAAATTTGCGTGAATAACATTTTCTTTCACTGGTGGTTTATTTTCTTTAGACATTTTAGAAACAGTTCAAAATATTAAAATATCGAAATTAGAAACACCTTTTCGAAATAGTTCAAAATAATGAAATACCAAAATTTGAATCATATTTTCAAAAAAATATTGATGTGGGCAGCACATTACTTTCCTTATATAATGCAATGAATTTACTACCTTTACAGTAACAAAATAGATTGTTTTTATAGTAGTTATTTATATTCTTTCCAAGGTATTGAATTTTCGTCAATGAGTCGTCATTTTCCATGTCGTCATCATCAATGAGTCGTCATTGATTTAGCGTCATTTTTAGCAGTTTGGCGAGTTTTTCGTTAATTTAGCAACATTTAAAAAAGTCGCCAAGTTGGCGACATTCCACCAAATTAGTCACTAAAATCTCGCCAACCGTTATGGACGAAGAAATAAGTTATTCTTACAGCAGATAAATGACTATTGGCTTTCAAATACAAAAGTATTCCTCAAAGTATCTTTTTTCATGAATGGAACGAGCTAGATCCACGAGAATGATGCCACCAAATTTATCGTATGGTATTACATATGAAAAGTGAACATGTTTCTCAATAGGAAAAATATTTTTTATTTTATATGATTTTTTAATAATTTTTAAAAAAAATGTGCAATATCTCGAGAACGGTTCATGTTAACGTTCTAAAATTTATGTTAATCGATTTCTAATGAAAACGTATATAAGAAATGTCTATTTGCATAACTTTATTAGCTGTTTTGATTTTTTGACGATTTTTTTAAAATTTCACTCGAAAATTTAGGGGGTTCTGGACATTCGATTGCGTATAAAAAAAATAGGCTTCCAGTGTTTACGGATTGTGATTTTTGTACCAAATTTCGTTCGAATCGGTCCATTCGTTCGTCAGTTATCGTCTCCACAGACTCACTGACACACAAACACTCACTAACTTTCACACACACAGACATCACTTCAAAATGTTTGATTCGTGATCAGGGATGCTTGAAACGTGCTTTCCCGTCGAAAACTCGAATTCGAATTTTTGACCCCGTCACAATACTTTCCTTATACTTTATGTATATAAGGAAAGTAATAGTTAATACTTTAATAGTAATACTTTTGTATTTGAACGCAAATAATCATTTATCTGCTATAAGAATAACTTATTTCTCCGTCCATAACGCTTGGTGAGATTTTGGCGGAATGTCGCCAACTTGGCAACTTTTTTAAATGTTGCCAAATTAATGAAAATCTAGCCAAATGGATGAAAATGACTCTAAATCAATTAAAATGACGACTAATTGACGAAAATTTAATATCTTGGAAATAATATAAGTATCTACTATGAGAATAACCTATTTTTCTTTTTATTGTAAAAGTAGTAAATCCATTGCATTATATAAGGAAAATCATGTGCTGCCCACATTAGATTTTTTTTACTGTAAGAGGAGTAAATTCATTGCATTATATAAGGAAAGTCATGTGCTGCCTACATCAGATTTGTTTTACTGTAAAAGGACTAAATTCATTGCATTTTATGAGGAAAGTCATGTGCTGCTCACATCAGATTTTTTTTTTACTGTAAAAGGACTAAATTCATTGCATTATATAAGGAAAGTCACGTGCTGCCCACATCAGATTTTTAATGTAATAGAATTAATAATGTAATATATTTATATGGCATAGATTAACCTATAGTTTGATTTTGCTAGGGGTGAAATAGCTAAATAAATGTTCCTTTTATCTTATAGCGGCGCCGATTCATTGATACTTTTTGAACGCCCGATAAATTTGTTGTGGGTTCCTTGATCCGCTAATGTTTTGTGCATATTTGAGCGGAAAATGTATGCATACATTTTGTTTTTATTAATTCTTCAAGTTTTTCCTTATTCATTCCCTGTTTACTATATGTAAAATCATGTGTATTGAAATTTCCCCCTCAGACTGTATATTTTATTTTGAACACAAGATTATATCTCAGAAATGATTTAAAGGGAAATTTGTTGAAATTTTTAACATTGGTAAAAATACTTGAAATTAAATTTGACATTTTTTTTGTTATTATGTTCCTTATATACATAATGTATAAGGAAAGTATTGTGACTGGGTCGAAAATTCGAATTCGAGTTTTCGACGGGAGAGCACGTTTCAAGTATCCCTAAACACGAATCAAACATTTTTGAAGTGATGTCTGTGTGTGTGTGTGTGTGAAAGTATTTGTGTGTGTGTGTGTCAGTGAGCCTGTGGAGGCGATAACTGACGAACGAATGGACTGATTCGAACGAAATTTGGTACAAAAATCACAATCCGTAAACACTGTAAGCCTTTTGTTTTTATACGCAATCGAATGTTCAGAACCCCCCTAAATGTTAGAGTGAAATTTTGAAAAAATCGTCAAAAAATCAAAACCGCTAATAAAGTTACGCAAATAGACATTTCCAGTGTAATTTTTCATTAGAAAACGATTAGCATAAATTTTAGAACGCTAGCACGAACCTTTATCGAGATATTGCACATTTTTAAAAAAAATTATAAAAGTCATATAAAATAAAAAAAAAAAGCATTTCCTATTGAGAAACATGCTCACTTTTCATATGTAATACCATGCGATAAATTGGGTGACATCATTCTCGTGGATCTAGCTTGTTCCATTCATGAAAAAAGATACTTTGTGTATTACTTTTGTATTTGAACGCCAATAGTCATTTATCTGCTGTAAGAATAACTTATTTCTTCGTCCATAACGCTTGACGAGATTTTGGTGACGAATTTGGTGGAATGTCGGCAACTTGGCGACTTTTTTAAATGTTGCTAAATTAACGAAAAACTCGCCAAATGGATGAAAATGACTCTAAATCAATGACGACTCATTGACGAAAAAATTCAATATCTTGGAAAGAATACAAATAAGTACTATAAAAATAATCTATTTTTTATTACTGTAAAAGTAGTAAATTCATTGCATTATATAAGGAAAGTCATGTGCTGCCCACATCAGATTTTATTTGTAAAGATAATTGAGTTGGAAATTCGCACAGTATCTGTATATTGGATTTATTATAATGATGTTGCTCCTGCAAAAGCAAAATAAATGAAATAAATAATTATCTAGAAAAAAAATATATGTTTTTCTGTACTTGACTATAATTTGCCTCATTTTAGCATTTCAGACGTCTTTTTGTGCCAGATAATCTGACTGAATAAAATGTGTATTAGACTTAAATTCTTTGAAAAAAGCATGGGTCATTCGATTTAAAATTTCCGGAAACTCTCAATAATTTTTCAAGTCGGGGCCTATGGCATCTTACATGTAGCCTTGAATAAATATCCATTCCTCGTTTAAAGAAAAATTTTATGTCGTGTAAAGGGAAACTAATGGCGGAAGCAAGGTCTAACCGATAAGCTTACATAGAATTTTCGACGATCATATGCATACTTTCATTTTGCATTAATCATTTAAAATTGATAAAATAGGGTAAACATATTGTTTTTGAAGTGTTATTAATACAAATAGCCATTAAAATAACGCAAAACTTCAAACAGTTGACGGCACTTGTAATTTACAGAATGTTAACATTTTTCACGATTTACCGAGAACACGAAAGTTTATTTTTCTATATATATCGTAAAATATATATTTTCATTAACTCCCATCGCAATTCAAACAAAAATGCAAATAGATACAATAAAATGTTAAGAAATTCAGCTTTGAATACAAAAACGTAAGTTAACAACCGGTAAATATTAAACGTTAAAATTTATGTAAACAGTACATTAATAAGATTAATTCTGAATTTATTTTAAGAGATTAGATATACAATAATAAGTGCATGAAGAATCCGGAAGTTTTAAAGCGATATGAAACAGAAAAAGTTTCGAACTTTTCCTACCTTGTCACTAGCGAATCCGATGAACAAATAAATGTATGTGTCGAGTACGTGTTGCCAATGCATTTCCGCATAAGTTATAATTTTGTGAATTATCCATTGATCAAAATGCATGGAAGCACGCCAATTTAGCAAAGGCTTTAAAAGTATATAAACAACAAAGTTTGGTAAATTAAAAGGTTTTTATTAGTAGTACCATCAATGATGTAGTTCAAAATCAGAGCGCTTTTAGGTCAACTGTTGATGACACGTTTATTGGTTGCTCTACATTTTATAATTTACTGTTATTTATGTATTTTGTAATTTAAATATTTATTAAATGTATCGTTTTTAACGAAGATCAATATGCAAATTCTGGTTGCGGACTATGTATAAAAGTTCATGTTCGTCATATCTTAAACAATTTACATTGCTACTGATGAAAGATGTAGTGACGTCCGAAAGCACTCTGAATGTGTGATTTTATATACGTCATATATATTGCCAGGGGATCTCATCCCGGGGCATGACTGACTGAATTATTTTTACCTCGCTCTGCGCATATGACGATATGGGAAATAAGAACGCGCGCATTTTGTTCTTGGGCTCTCAAGAAGGACCGAATTTGTTAACTGTGGCTATCATCTTACTTCACTGATGTCACTAAATTTCCTTGAACGTCACTAACATGAAGATAAAAGTAAAGAGTTAAAACTTTATATTAAGAAAACGCCAATATCGTTTGAGACAATAATTGAGTTCTATATTGAGTTCGATAGTATTGATTTTGTATAGAGAAGATGTCGATGAATATATCCGTTACAAAATTTCGTTTTATCTTCGCTACATTTCTTTCCTGATTTACTTCATACCCCACGCTTTTAAATGTTTCACATAAAAATGGTGAGTTGGTGGAAGCTGCAGAGTTATATTAAGGTACGGACACAATGCCCTCCCCCCATTACAAAGGGGCTCCTCAAAACTGGCTTATGAAAAAAAAAAAAAAAAAAAAATATATATATATATATATATATATATATATATATATATATATGATGTGGGCAGCACATGACTTTCCTTATATAATGCAATGAATTTACTACTTTTATAGTTAAAAAAAAATGTTATTCTTATAGTAGATACTTATATTCCTTCCAAGATATTGAATTTTCTTCAATTAGTCCTCATTTTCATTAATTTAGCGTCATTTTTATCCATTTGGCGAGACTTTCGTTAATTCGGCAACATTTAAAAATGTCGCCAAGTTGGCGGCATTCCGCTAAATTCGTCGCCAAAATTTCGCCAAGCGTTATGGACGGAGAAATAAGTTATTCTCACAACGGATAAATGACTATTGGCGTTCAAATACAAAAGTATTACTCAAAGTATCTTTTCTCGTGAATGGAACGAGTTAGATCCACGAGAATGATGTCACCGAATTTATCGTATGATATTACATATGAAAAGTGAACATGCTTCTTAACAGTTAATATTTTTTTTAATTTATGGGATTTTTTGATAAATTTATTTGGAAAATGATCATATCACGAGATCATAAATGAAAATATCACGAGAACGGTTCATGCTAGCGTTCTAGAGTTTATGTCAATCGTTTTCTAAGGAAAAATTACATAAGAAATGTCTATTTACGTAACTTTATTAAAGGTTTTGATTTTTTGAAAATTTCACTCGAAAATTTAGGGGTTCTGAACATTCGATTGTGTTTTAAAACAATAGGTTTCTAGTATTCACGGATTGTGATTTTTGTACCAAATTTCATTCGAATCGTTCCATTCGTTCGTGAGATATTGTCTCCACAGACTTACTGACATACACACACACACAGACATCACTTAAAAAATGTTCGATTCGTGATCAGGGATGCTTGAAACGTGCTCTCCTGTCGAAAACTCGAATTCGAATTTTCGACCCCGTCACAATACTTTCCTTATACATTATGTATATAAGGAAAGTAAAAAGAGCAAACGCATCAAAGTATTTTTCAAGATGAAGAAGCAATTGCTTGCAGTTCGAACAATAACGGGTCAGAATTTCAGAATCTATTAAGAGTGCAAATTTATGTATATATTTGACAAGAAATTTTAAAAGTGTCACTTTTACTGATTAAAATATACGATTAATATAGACGGAAAATTCTGATAATTCCTCGATGATAGAATATTATTTCAATTGGGTTAGGAAATATCACAAATTCTCAGTCCTCTATGAGTAGGAAGTGCCGAATACTTGTTTGGGCCTCGGGAAAGCTTAGTCGGATCTTGGTAAGCTGAGTACAGATAGTATCTGCAAAGCACTAGTTGATGGTTGGATTCCCAAATAAACGATGTTCGGTAAATAAATAATGTTAATAATATAAATGCTCGGTAAATAAATAATAAAAACCAATATTACACACATTAATTTTATAATAACACGTACATAAAAATCAACATTTTATTTACCATTTATAATATACATTATTGTTTTTTTATTACTTATCCAGAACTCCAAGAAAGTTCTCAAACTTACAAACAAAGTTTTCACACATTTTTTTTTAAACTAACATTTCAGTTCCTATTACACACAAATCCCGGCAAGTAATTCCAAGTCATTAAAAATTTAGATCCTTTTTGAAAGCTTTGGAGACGTTTTCATATTTCTCTCTAGTAACTAGTGGTATCAAAATATTTTGATAGCATGGTTAATTCTTCCTGTAAACTAAATCAATTTCCATGAACAGTCCGTACTTTGCAATTTGTCGTCCGAAATCTAGTTGGATTGTCAGGCACATCTTGTAGGCCAATATGCAAAAAAGTATGCATTTTCTGTTTATATGACTAGGGATTGCTTTCAAGCATATATTACACAAACTCTTGCCATTTGCAGAGTAATCGAAAATACGCGCACATCAAATTTTATAATCATATAACGTACCGAGAAATTGAAATAGTAGAAGTGTTTTGAGATAGGTGGGTTAAAAATACATCAGAAATATCGTCTGCTTTTAATACGTCAGACGATAATTACAGATCTTTTTCGTCAATGGAAGAACATGTCACTTTGCAAGAGTGAAATAATTTTTTTTTTAGAGCAATTTTTCTTTAACCATATGAGAGTGAGAAAACGCCATGTTTTTCGATTGATAAAAACAGAAGACTGTATTTCTGATACATATTTTAGGGGGGGGATATTAATGTCACCTAGCTGAAAATAATTGTTCTACTATTTTAATTTCTCGGTATTTTTATTTAATTTCTCGGTATGATTTTAAAATTTAATGTGCACGAATTTTCGATTACTTTGTAGAAAAAATATACAGAATAAGATCACAGACTTTATATAAAATCTAAATTTTTATAAACATCTCTCATATTTGATTTTCTACTGACTTGAAAATTTCCTTTTATTTACGGAAAATAACCTCGAAAAATTATGAAATTCAATATAAGGTATATCACATTAGTACCATATATACTCGCATATAAGACATCGCAGATTTTTAAATTGATTTTTTTTTTTAATTCAAGACCATTGCACATGCAAGATGAAAAGCATATAGTTAGCTACGCAACCTGCCGACAGCGGGTGCTCGCAAATAGGGCTGTATCGTCATCTGTAAACTCGTTTCGCCCTTTCGGCGTTCTTCAACAAGGAATAACAGCAAGACTAGCTATTTACCGCTGGTTGTTACATAAATTCGGAAAACTGTGGCCCATATTAGTTTTTGCTGCCAGTGAAGTTAATGACTATTTTGTGCATGACCCGTCAATAGATGCTGGAAGCTGCCACTGACCTCTACTGAAACTGGACTGTGCATTGAGTATCGAAATTTGAAGAACATTGCAACGCTACGTTACTCGTCCCACCTACAAACAATTCCAACAATTCCGAGGCAAACTTTATCCACATGTGCATTTTGGGAATGCAATGCATTGTGGGCCTTAACAGAATAATTATGAGCAAAACATTTGGGGACGCCTATATAGTGGATTTCAACTTTCTTCACTTTGCTCGTAGCGGCAAGCAGGTTATGCAAAGTCTAATTTAGTCGAAGCCAGTGGTAGCTGCACTGAGAGGGCGTTTCCACTAAAAGAACAGTTGAGCCATGAGTGAATTCCACTCAATATTTCATTACACTTCTAACTTGGCCTGAAAAAAGTTAAAAATATTATAAAAATTATGCAGCATTAAATATTTTTTGCGGAACAAACAGGCAAAGGAAATATATTGGTGTATATTTTTGGTAACTTTAAATATCTTTTAATAAGCAAGTCAAATAGTATTATATAACGAGCAAAATAAGCATAACTTTTTGCACATCTATTTGAGAGAAACTAACTCACTGCAAATTATTTTAAATTTGGAAAAAAAAATCTCTGTATTTTGGCCAGGCATAAGTCGATTATTCTGTTTTGGTTTTGATTGTATACGAGTATAACACCAGAATAAATTACCCGCGTTGTCTGAGTCTTAAATAAGCTACGTAAATAATACATCGCTCAATTTTTGATACTCCTGTTTTGAACAAAAATTATTCTTGCGCTCTGTTTCTTCCATGCGCAGTCATGCTAATTGTATAACACAATTTAATTATAGCTATATAAATACGCCATTGCTCTCCATAGCAACTCACAAGTCCCCAGTTGGGACGTCATAAAGATCGGAGAAGTTTCCTGCTGGTATTCGAATTGAAAATAGCTTTTATAGACCCACTTAAAAATATATAGATGATTCATAAGTACATTTTTTTTATTAAAATGCGAAAATGTCATTCCCTATTACTACTCCAAAATTTAGAATTGTGTAAATCTTCAATTCGTTGATGTACGAAAATAAGAATGAAATGTCATAAAATACTCATATCGTGTTGAATTTTCAAACACTTTTTTAAATATGAAGTAATTAACCTACAGATTTAGTTCAAAGCTCGTTGGAAAAAGAAGTATGAAAATAAGAATGAAATGTCCTAAAATCTCGTATCGTGTTGAATTTTTAAACAATATTTTTAAATATGAAGTAAATATTACGGATTCAGTTCAAAGCTAGTTGGAAAGAGAGTTTTCTCCTCTTTTCCTTGGTGTTGATATATTCAATTTATATACGAGTATATATAGTAACTCCAAGCGAAATTGCTTTATATAATTATAACCATGGATTTTCTGTTAATACCTATATTTTTCATAGTATTATTAAAATTTACAAATGCATAATAAACACAACAAAATCAAAATAAATAATACACAAAAATAAGGTACTGCAGACAGAATTATTCTCTCTTTGTATATACATCCTTCACCAAATGCAATCTCAAATTTAAAGAGGTTTTTATTTTACATTAGTGTAAACTTGCAGAAACATAAACCGTTAATTTGCGAAAGCTACCGTGAAAATTGTGCAAAATTGAAGCTCGAATATGCAGTATTTACTCTAAATTCTAAAATTCTATATTTTTGGCCCCAATGAGGTTTAAATTAATTTTCTATTCAGTGCTAAATTATAGGTTTTTCAAAAATAAAAAGAATGATAATTAAATGTTTAAACTTGAATATGCATATTAATCTACTGTGTATAACAAGAGGGAGGAATTACTAATCAAAAAGAGTAGTGACACTTTGAAACAATCATGCCTTCCAAAATACAAATTTTTTGTACAAAATCAGCCATTGTAGAATAGAAATTAAGAACATCATGTGTAAAGAAATATAAGGTAGGAGGCTTCATTATGGCCTCCTACCCAAGATTTGACTTTTCTTTTATCAACTACAAAATACTGTTTTGAGAAATAACGGCACTGTTGGTTAGAGGGGTTAAGTGGGATTGGGTAACAAAGAAAAATTACCTCAGTTTTGTGAGTTTCACTTACAATATGCAAAAAGGGGAAATATGAAAAGTGACATACAGGCCATATTGTGAGGTGTATGCTCCCAATATGGCCCACTTTTTAAATTATGGAAAAATTGCAAACAAGCTCATGGAAGTAACAAAAAATAATCATCTGAATATAATATTTAAATGAAATAATAAATAACAAAGGAAATAGTAAATGCTTAATGAAAGTATGAAGCCGTAGCAAATAGATAATTAGGTTTTTAAATATGCATTAAAAAGAAATGACTGAAAATGCTACATGAATATATGACAGCAGCAAATAGAAAAAGAAGTATTTGGATAGCAAATAGAAAAATAGGCATTTTAATAGCAAACAGAAAAAGAGATATTTGAATAGCAAATAGAAAAGAGGTATTTGTAGAGCAAATAGAAAAATAAGTATTTAACAGCAAATAGAAAAAGAGGTATTTGAATAGCAAATTGAAAAGAAGTATTTGGATAGCAAATAGAAAAAGAGGTATTTGAATAGCAAATAGAAAAAGAGGTATTTCAATAGCAAATAGAAAAAAGGCATTTAAATAGCAAGTAGAAAAAGAGGTATTTGAATAATAAATAGGTAAGAGAGATTAAGATAGATAGAGGTACTTGAATATTATGCGTAAATAAAAACAGTGATTGAATAAGAAAATGTTAAAGGTACATAAGCATATGGAGCAGCAAAAAAGAAAAGAAAAAAAACAGAGCAACACATTTAAAAATTAAGCATAAATAAATATAAATGACCACAGAATGGTAAATCTGTGAATCAAACAAGTAAAAAAAAACATTAGTCATTTAAATGCTATGCATGAATAAAATAAGTGCAAGAGAAAAAGCAGAAGAAATTGTTAAGCAAATAAATTAGTGACAAGCAAAGGGAAAAGACTGATAATTGAACTATTTAGCAATTATCGGGCGAGAAATATTGAGGGCTAGTAGAAAATAAATTCTCTCTTCACATGTTTGCCCTATCACTTTGAAATAAGTACAGTAGTAAAGGTGGTAAAAGTAATCAATAACCAGATGAATTTAATAGTTTCAGTCTACCTGAGGCATGCATTAAAAATTAGAACATGAAATTTGCGAAATGCTTTATATAAGTCAAACATGCATTAATGAAGAAAATGAGATAGCCAGCTGTTTCAAATGTTGAACCAGCTGGTTTAAATGCTTTAAAGTTTGAAATTAGGACTGAAATAAACTGTTAATAGTTGCCTAAGCAAAAAGTATGCCCACTGAGCCGGAAATGAAGATTTTTTTAAACTCTGGGCATAAAACTCAAGTTGCCCAGTGTATTGATTTTCATGATGTACTGAAACTGTGAAATTCTATCATCTACCGTCTCAGGTGAAGAATTACGTAAAAATTTACATATAGTTGCAATTTAATATATTGGTTGTTGTAATATTTTATACAGATCTCTTCCAGAGGTACACGAACTTTCTTAGAGACAGAAATTTTATAGACATCTCAAACAAGCGATAGTTGAAGAAAGAAATCGGATTTGAGTTTAAAGTACAGTTAGTGCGCCGTTAAATCTTATACAATGTCTAGAAATTATTATAGAAAACATTCAAATCCTATCCATGGCTGATTTTGTTACATAGAATTGCATTTTGGAATACCAGTTCCAAAACTCCGTTGCTTTATTTTGAAAAGACAGTACTTTCTCCTTTTCGGTTAACTTTGACTAGAGTCTCATAGCAAATACTGTTGATGACATCCCACCATTCTTGATTCCAGCTTTAAAAATTTTCTTTTTACACATCACCTGCTTTGTACAGAAAACATCGTTTCCCTGTGGAAACACTTAAATCTTATCAGATTCGACGAACTTGCTCGAATTGGACAAAGTACAACTATGCTTTTATCACAACGCTGATTATTACGCAACAACGTACTGCGCCTTTCGAATTGTTGGTTGCATAATTATACATTTATAGCACATTGAATCATGTTTTATTTAAGCCAGAAATGTGAGCAAGACAACTTTCATTATCTTCCGTCATCTTGATATGGATGATTGGGTGTCAGAGAAATTTTTGCTTTTAACATTTATTGAAGCAAAACAAATCTCGCTGCCTAGAATGCATTTACATTGGGCTTGTATAAGCAAAGCATAGCAATTATTTCAACACTTGGGCTCTTCATATGCACCGTTATACCGTAGGCTTTGTTTCTCACGTCCATCTTTAGTCTGTGCTTGTGTAGTTGTTGTGCTTTTTTGCTAATTGAACATATAACTTACTGATTCAATTTTCTATCTGTGTGCTTTTATAACTGAAGTTGGATATTTTATTTGTGGACATCGAACTTGCACAAACAATATAATTGATATCTTCTACATTTATATTGTAGGGAAATATGACCCGACTGTATTATTACAGTCTTGTGCGCATTAGTATTTAGCTCTGAAATTCATTCTATTTTTCTTGAATCTGAAATTTTAACTTGAGGAGGCAGCGGGAGCAGTGGTGGTTTCGACGTTAGATTTCACCGGTAGATTTTTTGAATCAGACTTGCGGCCTACCAGGTAATAGGTCATGAGGTTTCCTTTGCCCTTTACCGCAACCATGCCTCGCTGCTCAAATACGTAGTCGAATTCTTCTAGGATATGTGCAGTTTCTTCTACAACCTACATAAAAAAGATTCATACTTAGTACATAATGTGATTTTGAGCAAGGAAATGAAAACAAAGTAAAATGTTGCTTAAATAAAATGATACAATATAGATGATAATTTCTGAAACGAGGGGTTTCTTATTCAGCGTAAAAAGTGAAATGTTGAACGTCTAATGAGAACCACGTGCAAGTGGATGTTATTTGGCTTTTTTATACGTTGTTTTTATTTTATAAATAAAATACTTATTTAAAATTTTAAGTCATAAAAATACAGTTAGAATTTTCGCAATGCATAAAACTGATTCTTGTGAGAATATAATTTTCTAATACTTCCTTGAAGGAAGCAGTCATAGGAAAATTAGTTGACTACATTTGTTTCGCGGGCTTTTTGAGCCCTTTCTTCAGGTCGAAAATAGTATGTTCTCAATAGACGTTAGGAAACAACTGCCTGTATTTGTTTGTTAATTGTTGTTATGACTGCTGTCTTCAAAATAGTACTAGAAAGTTTTTCAGTAGAACTTACTTAATCCGACTTTAGTTTATTTGAAATATTGAATAATTCAAACTCGGTATTATCAGTGGAAAATTTAGCATGAGGCATAAACTCTGGACTTCGGACACACAAGAGGGTCCTAAATACCCTGGATTTTCCAAGATTTTTTGTGAGATTTTTGTAATGTACTTTTGAAATGTAGAATTCTAGTCATTTTCAGTTAGATGTCGTTTTCAGTCAGATATCGTTTCCCCATTTCAGTAAATGTATAATTTCTGTCTAGATATTTATACCATGGGGGTAAAAAGTAGTAATGCTGAGGAAATTTTAAGGACCCTCATGTTAAAAAATACTTTAAAGAGAGAATATCACCTCTACAACTTCAAAAAAATCTAAAAATGTGTTTTGCCCTTTTTATTAAAAATGAAGCATTCTGAATTCTTTAACAAAAACAAAATGGTTAAAACATTCCGATTAGAACTAATTTAGAGCCAAAAGGAAGTCGGCGCTACCGGCAACAACTTTACGATTTCACAAATTGTACTTCTTGAAACAGTAGCTAGGAATGCTGGAAATGATTCTGGAAATTCAAGATGCCCTGAAAATGCAGCACAAGTTTGTATCTCTTAAGAGATGTTTTAGAAACTTGTTCCAAAATTAAAATATTTTCTCTTAAGGAAATCATTTTAACAATCGATTGCAATACCCGTAACCGTCTATTCATGTCAACCCCCCTATTCATGTGGCGAAATTCACCAAACTTTTAAATACCGTGTGCAACTCACGAATATCTTGCGGATCTGATTTGTGATGTTCTAACAAGTTACAGCCAAAGTTTGGAGCAATAGATGAAAATCTTATAATAAATAATTTTAATATGCGTAATATACAAAATAACTGTAATTTTACAATAAACATATTTTTTTTTTAAATTTTTATACCGTTGATAATATCCAAAAAATATTTCGGATATGCGTTTTAATGAAGTTTGTCCACCTCTAGTATAGCCTATAGCGATTAAAGAAATTCCTTAAAATAGTCATTCCACGAGTCAATCATGATGTAACATATTTGTTATATTTTACCCCAGCTTGTTCCCCTCTTCTCCATTTTTTTGTGTATTATTTGTTAAGGTTTTTTTTATTTATTTGTTTAGTGTTCACGAACAGTTGAGGTGGTTCTTCTTAATCACATATTTTATACGCCGAGACTGAGATCAAAAATGAAATATAAATTCTACACATATAAAATTAAATATAAATTTTATTTATACAAAATTTGATATAAATTTTAACTCGCATAAAATCAAATATAAATTCCCCTTGTATAAAATTAAATACAATTTATATTTATACAAATTTTTTTTTCATTGAGGAATGTGAAGTTTGTTGCATGAAGGTATTCAATAGTGTGGGGTGCTTGCTGAAAGAATTCATTATAGTGGTATTCCCAAATGATTAAAAGTTGCGAATCTCTGAATTGGGGTATTCTGTTAGGTATTATCAGAAAATATTTAATGTGGGCAGCACAAAACTTTCTCTACAGACACAAATTAATTTTCTCTTCCTTTCTTTCACAATTCATTAAATTGAGTTTAATTGCACAAAATAACACAGCTAATTATTTGAAATGACACAGAATTTGCATTTTCAGCTCACATTCCGTTTTTATTTAGCGACTGGGCATATTTTTAAAAGCAACATGGCAAAAATGCGAAAAAACTACAATATTTCGTGAACGGTTAGTCTTAAATAGTTATAGGGTTGGTTTAAGTTTTTTTTGTTGTCAAAAATTATGTCTAAAACAAGCATTTAATTGATACGTTTGAGCATACAAGTCTTTTATTTCAGAATTTGACGATTTTTGCGGGCCATTTTCCAAAGAAAGATAGGCTTTATTTTTCGAATCATATCAAGATCTCATCAGCATCAGGATGAACCTACAAGTGACTTATCTATCAAATTTTGTGAAATTAATTTGTCAGCTAGAGTGGATATATACAAGTTTTGCAGGATATTTCGCAAAAAAAGGCAAGTTCTTGTTTTCTGAATCGTACTAAAATCATCGTTTTCTGAATCGTATTTAGCACCAGGATAGCACAAGTGATCTATCTATCAAATTTTGTTAAATTTGGCCAATTCGTTTTTCAGTTATAGAGTGGACATGCATTGCACAGTCAGTGACATAGACAGACATAACGTTAAAAATAAAATTTTTGGGTTCTAAAGTACTCATGCATTGTAGTCAGTTATATATACATACGCCACGTTAAAACTAGATTTTACGGGTTCTAGAGTGCTTATGCACTGCACAGTCAGACACACATACACACGCACACACACACACATACGTCTCACTAAAAATATCTTTTTCGTATTCTAGAAGTCCCGAAACGTATAGATCATTCAAAAACTCCAGTTGCGATTTTCGACACGATTCCAATACTTTATACACTCTATAACAAAAAGATCGACGCATCAAGAAGGAGTTGTCTGATTGTGATAAAAATTGGTGGATGTGAAGAACATATATAGAAAAAGAAACGATTGAAATTTCAGAACAATTTACTGATTTAGAGTTGACCGTATACAAAGGGAGAGAGTCAGAAAGGCGTTGGTCCACCTCTGGCCTGGATGCAAGATGTCACCCGGCGTGGCATAGACTGATAAAGTTCACGGATGGTGTCCTGCGGAATGTCATGTCAAATTGTCTCCAACTGTCGGGCTAAATCGTCAACTTTCCGGGGTGGTTGCAATTGCCTTCCCATAACGTCCCAAATGTGCTTTATGGGAGAGAGATCAGGAGCCTTAGTTGGCCAAGGAAGTGTTAGGCAAGCTTGAAGACAATCCATAGCAGCACGTGCCGTGTGCGTCCGGGCATTATCGTGTTGAAAAGTAAGTCCGGGGTGTCTCAAAAGGAACGGTAACACAACTGGTCGTAGAATGTTGTCTACGTACCGCTGTGCTGTCAGTGTGCCAGAAATGACTACCAAAGACGTAAGATATCCGCAGTCGAAATGCAACAGAAATTTTGACCACAGATTCAGAATCACTCCTTATATACACCTGCTGAATGCTCAGTTCCGATGCGCTGGAGCTCCCACTATTTACTCATTGGACACCAAATTTCATTCATGTACATGTTCGCTCAAAATGTCTTTGCATACAAAATTTCATTACAACCTGACAACTCCTTCTTGGTGCGTCGATTTTTTTGTTATAGAGTATATATTACCATTTACTGTAGGGAAAGAAAAATTGTGTGTTTTTGCATACCTGGATGCATCCAGCTTTTCCAGTGCTTTCCATCCTGGATGCGACGTTGACAGTATTACCCCACATATCGTAGTGAGGCTTCCTGGCGCCGATGACTCCTGCAGTGATGGGACCTTGATTGATGCCTGAAATAGGTAATTTCATACTTGTGAAAAGTATATGAGAAATACATACATGCATGCATCCAAAGATACGGGGAAGAATCTGAAAATGAGCAACCCTTTTAAAATTTTCGGTGTCGTAAAATTTGAAAAGTTTGTCGTCAAATATACACTGTAAACCATTTGCAAGTAAGTTACTGAAAGTTTCAGGGGAATCAGCTGTCAATAATGGAGAGTAATGTTCCTGTTAGTTTTGGATAATTAATATATACAGGGTATCCCAAAAACATTGACCTCGGTTTTTATTCCTTAAATGTTGATCTTAGACATATATAATAAATTACAAAGCTGCGTAAAAAAAGGTACAGATTTTTATGAAATCGATAAAAATTTATCAGGGGATTAAATTTGAAGAAATACAAAATTTAAATTTTTATACGACCCCTGTACAAAAACATTTCCAATGAGTAAAATGTGCCCCATACACTAATAAGGTAATGCACAAAATTTCAGAATTTTATCATAAAAAGTCCCAGAGATATGTTTAAACAAAGTTGGTGAGGGATTAATCACAAATTAGAATGTAAATGTTTGCAACAAGAGTGCAAAAGACGCAACGCAGAAATGCATCATAGGCAAATAATATCTGCCTCTTCTCTTTAATAGATCTTTGGTATGGATGGAAAACATATTGAACAAGCTTTGTAATCTTTGTGTAAAGTTATTATTTCTACACAGAGTAGATACTTTTGTACCAATAAATAGCAAAATTATTACTTATTTATGTAATCATTGTTTTCTTTCGAAATTTGTGTATGACCCCTGAAACGCGATCTGCCGACATGCTTTTTCCCATCTGAGAACCCATGTCGATGCATCGAAAAGTGGTTTAAGTCAGCAATTTCGTCTTTTCATATCTCTGGGACTTTTTATGATAAAATGCTGAAATTTTGTACATCAACTTATTAGTGTATGGGGAGCATTTTACTCATTGGAAATGTTTTTGTACAGGGGACGTATAAAAATTTAAATTTTGTATTCCTTAAAATTTAATTCCCTTGAACATTTTAATCGATTTCATAAAATTCTGTACCTTTTTTAACGCAACTTTGTAATATATTATTATATATGTCTAAGATTAATATTTAAGGAATAAAAACCGCGGTGAATGTTTTTGGGAGACCCTGTATATATATATATATATATATATATATATATATATATATATATATATATATATATATATACATACATAAATACATACATATGGATTCACATAAGGATGAAAGGAAATAGTTGTCCATTATGTAATTTAGAGGGAATAAAATACGCTTTTAACGCTATTCAGTAACGGGTAATAGCAATTGTGTCGTGTGTAAAGAACTGCGGTCAGAAATGATAATATTGGTATGTATTGTAGTAAGTAAAGGTATGCGCATAAGTAAAAAAATCTGATGTGGGCAGCACATGACTTTCCTTATATAATGCAATGAATTTACTACTATTACAGTAAAAAAAAAAAAGATTATTTTTATAGTAGATATTTATATTATTTCCAAGATATGGAATTTTCGTCTGTGAGTCGTCATTTTCATTGATTTAGTGTTATTTTAATTCATTTGGCGAGTTTTTCGTTAATTTTGCAACATTTTAAAAAGTCGCCAAGTTGGCGACATTCCACCTAATTCGTCGCTAAAATCTCGCCAAGCGTTATGGACGGAGAAATAAGTTATTCTTATAGCAGATAAATGACTATTGGCATTCAAATACAAAAGTATTACTCAAAGTACCTTTTTTCATGAATGGAACGAGCTGGATCCATGAGAATGTCACCAAATTTATCGCATGGTATTACATATAAAAAGTGAACATGTTTCTCAATAGGAAATATTTTTTTTTAATTTCATATGATTTTTTGTTAATTTTTTAAAAAATGTACAATATCTCGAGAACGGTTCATGTTAGCGTTCTAAAATTTATGTCAATCGTTTTCTAATGAAAAATTACATAAGAAATGTCTACTTGTGTAACTTTATTAGAGGTTTTGATTTTTTGGTGATTTTTTCAAAATTTCACTCGAAAATTTAGGGGCGTTCTGAACATTCGATTGCGTATAAAAGCAATAGGCTTCCAGTGTTTACGGATTATAATTTTTGTACCAAATTTCGTTCGAATTGGTCCATTCGTTCGTCAGTTATCGTCTCCACAGGCTCACTGACACACACACACACACTTTCACACAGACATCACTTCAAAAATGTTAGATTCGTGATCAGGGTTGCCTGAAACATGCTCTCCCGTCGAAAACTCGAATTCGAATTTTCGACCCCGTCACAATACTTTCCTTATACATTATGTATATAAGGAAAGTAATAACCAAGGCAGTGCAGTGATTTAAGGCTTCGATATAAAACATTTTAAGCGGGAATAATGAGTATAATTATGGGACAGTCAATATAAATGTAAATGTATTTGAAAAATGTACGATATCTCCAAAAAGGTTAATACCAGAGCTTTAAAGCTTGTGTCATTCGTTTTATTACAAAAATTTACATAAGAAATGAACAGCTATTCAACATTATTGAAGGTTCTGATTTAATGTTCATTGTTTCAAAATTTTATTTGAAAATTTGGGTGTATTCCGACCATTTGATTGCGTTTAAAATCAATAGGTTTTCACCATTTACTATTTGTACCAAATTTCGTTCGAAACGCTCCAGTCGTTCGTGAGATATAGTCTCCACACACACACACACGCGCGCGCGCTCAACCTCAAAACCTTCGATTCGGGTTCAGGGATGCTTGAAACGTGCTCTTCCGCCGAAAACACGAATTCGAATTATCAAGCACGTCACAATACTTTTCCTATACATCGTACTATGTATATAAGAAAAGTTTTTTGTGTGGATTTCATAATGCAACTATTTCTGCCATTTTAGGCCCGAATGTAATTGAATTTTAAATATACATTGATAGATACATTTTCTACTTCAGACATTTGAACAGCCTTTAGTTAAGTCATAATTATATTTTATCTCCCCACGAGATTACGAAAAATTGAAATTGAAATATTTTGTGTACTGGCTATATGTACCGATAATAATTAAAAAGTACATTTTATATAAGAAATGGTTTCGCTTGATAAAACGTAATTTATTATTCACAATTAGATCCAGAAAGCTGCCCCGTAGAAGGCAGCAGGTAATCGAAATAGGTGGAACAGATAAAATCGCAAGCTAATCCTTACAGAACGCATTGGCTGGCTATGAGGAAACACGTTGCATGGCATGAAAATTTATTGTGCAGAGTTGCTTAAAATTTAGACAATGTTTATTTAGAGAAATGGATTTCTATTTCGCTATTTTGTAAGGAACTTTACATGTTATGCACTTCTGTAGGGCTGTCTTGTAGCGTCCTCACCAGCGGGTCGCATCCGGATTGTGAAATCTTTTTGCAAGTTTAGTCCACTTTTAAATAAACAAATTTAATTATTTTAATTTTTTACAATTTCTGAATAAAGTGCTTGCATAAATTAACAATATTCAAGCATGACTTTTAACAGTTAGCATGCACGTTGGCATATTTTAATTGTAATTCACATCTCTAAAATATTGCTAAAATTTACTCAAACTTTAACTTCTTATTTAATTTTCCTTCTAATCTGTATATCATGTTTTAATATTGACCAGCCGTGGTGCGCACAGCTCTCGGTTAATTGTTTCAGCTGTCACTTTTTAGTGGTGACTCCTTGAGCAGGCATTTTTATAACAACTACAGCTAAGATAAGTATGCCGCTGCATGGACCAAAGAAATTCGATAACAACTAATTCACAAAAAAGATCTATTCTCATTAGGACTATTTTTCAACTACATATTTTTTTATAACTAAATACAGCAATAAGCTTTATAGCAATTAGTTTTTAGGAAGTTCTGCGTAAAAACTTTTCTCTCTGTTTATCTGTAATGCTTGGCGATAAATTTAGCTAACTCGGTTATACATTTAGTGAACTATCGCCAACTTGGCGACATTTTGCCCCACATTGACAGGCATATCGTTAAAATTGCAGAAATGACGCCAAATCAATGAATTAATTATTAAAATATTTTAATATGTGGACTATATTGATTATTGCGGGTGTTGTTAATATTAATAATTGTTAATTTAGAGTTGTATGAAACATAAGTTAATTGGGCACTAAGAAATAGTTTTTCATGCTGTTATCTGAAAAAACTTCAAATGTACAAGTCAACAATAAAAGCATTGTGCCGTAGGTATTATATATCATTTTTTCAACGTGAAAGAAGTAAACTCATTGCGTTATATAGTGAAAGTTATGTGCTGCCCACACTAGATTCTTTAATATGTTTCTTTTTGCGCAAGAATGTATGTTGCTTAGTATTGAAAATAGTCGTCTTAATAAAAAATTGGTTTGTTAGGTTTTGTCTGGTAGTTTTTTACTTAGTTAGTACACTTCCTTCTGGTAGTAGTCTACATTTTACTAATGTTAAATAATTTCTATTGTAATCTCCCCCTAAGTCTCGCGGTTTAGGTTTAGATAAAATACAACTATAAAAGCACTTTATATCTTTATGGATTCTTGAAAAAAAAACTGGTTATTATGTGAATTCTACGGCAATATACAGGGGCGTAAAACCAAACGGACCACTTCTTGTTATTCTGCTATTGAATGTATATTAAACTTGTAAATTTAAAGATGTAATTCAATAGGGAATGACACCTTCTTTAAATTCATATGTAAAAAAATGTCTTTATATCTAATTGCACACAAACTTTAAAATTACCAATAGCAATACCTAGTTTTGATGTCATAAACAAATTCCACATCAGACAAAACCAAGAACAAAACGTTTTTAAGAAACGAAAGGTCTTTTATTTAACATCCTAAAAGACGTACAAAAATTGTTAAAAACAGGCAGAGAGATTTCGGACGTATATACGCCCTTCATCAGTGGCTACATGAGTAGTAAAATCATGGAATGTTTATATATATAGAGACCATTTTAAAACAAATTTGCATAAAATATAAAAGGTAAATGAACTTACTAAAATAATGCAAAAAATATACACTGAAATTACACAATAAGTTTAAACGCTTACGAATTTTAAATATTACAAGAAAAGAACTAATACAAATTTTAGAAAAACGTCAAGCATGATATTCCTCAGAATGACGTCATAAAAAACTTTTAAGAGATTTGAATTGCATATAGTCGAGAATGAGTCGCCAAACATAACTTAAAATTTGAACAGGATCAAAATTACAAATTGATTCACGGTAAATATAAATAAACAGGGATTCATAAAGAAGAATACTACGTGGATTGTTACAACGAACCAAAAGGAAAGTTTTTCAAAAACGGGAAGAAATTTATCATTAGCCACATATTGAGTAAGAGCCGTAGAAAGTTTACCAGATTTGACATCGCGAGCATGTTCTGCTAAACGGATGCCAACAGTACGTTTTGTACTACCAATCTAAAATTTATAGTCACCAGCAGGGGATAACAGGGGAACGACATACACCCCAGCAAAGCTTTTAAAGTCATCAAAATTTCCAAGTTTATCGGATCGAATACGATTAAATAAAGTGGTAATATTAGGGTGAGCGGGTTTGAAACCAAATTCATGGCAGAAATTAATAAAAGGACGGAAAATCCTAGGACGGTAAGGAACACTGGATTTATGGACTAAACGATCTTTAATAGCAACAAGTTCAGTATCAACTTGAGTGAATTTAAGACGAACGTGGGCGAAGATCTTATGCATAAATTCAAAAGAATAAGCAGCCTCATGGCCAAGTTTAAAAATAAAATTAATTTCATCAGTTAAAGCGGGGATAGAAGAGCAAACATTAAATGCGCGATTAAAATACGCGTTAAAAGAAGCTTTTTTAGAAGATACAGGATGGAAAGAATTAGCGGGGATACAGGAGTTAGTAAAAGTGGATTTACGGAATTTGTACTTCCGTAAATCCACTTTTACTAACTCCTGTATCCCCGGAGTTAGTAAAAGTGGTATGGCTGATGCTTGAGGCTTGATATTTGGATTTCGGGCCAATCATCTGATAAAAAACCCGAGACAAACAGAGTTTTTCAAAAATGTTCATTTATAGGTGTGCTTCATAGAAAACAGTTCCAAAGGAGAAGTAATAAAATAGGGGTGCCTCGGGATGAGATAGACTTTAATGTGGTGTACGGGTAGATAATTCGAAAGGAAGAAATGCGCAAATTAAGTTTCCTAATATTTTCTTCTTTAGGAGGCTCCGCACACCAAAATATTCGATTTGCCGAATGAACGTGAAACACGAATTATTCAAAAATTTACATTATTCAGGGGTTGCTTATTGCGAGACCGTTGATTTTCAACGGGTATTCGGCTAGTATATACTAATTGCCAAGTGTCCGTCTGTCTGTCCGTCTGTCACGCTTTTTTAGGTACTTCCCGAATAGATAAAGACTTACAATTTGGCACACGGCTCGATCGTTCGATAAAACCACCTGGAAAAATCAAATTTTTCGAAAACGTTCTCTAGAGGGGGGGGGGGGGGGGTGCTCCACACCAAAACGTTCGAAAAGTTCATGATAGGAAAGCATGCTTTGCCAAAAGATAGAGAATTCAAATTTGGTGTATGGGTAAATCGTTCAAAAGAAAGAAATTAAGCAATTTCAGATTTCCAATATTTTCTACTTAAGGGGGTGCCGCATACCAAAATGTTCGATTTACTGAATAAATGAGAAACGGCTCCTTTAAAATTTGATAGAGGCTTGAAATTTGGTATACGGAATAATCATTCGGTAAAAACACCCAAGACGATTATAGTTTTCAAAAACGTTCATTTAAGGGGGTGCTCCAGAGGAAAACGTTCGAAAGGTGAATTGATAAGAAAACATACTTCAGGATGAGATAGAGATTTGAAATTTGGTGTACGGGTAGATAGTTTGGAAGGAAGAAAGTCGAAAGCCCAGACCGTCCGGCTCATCCTTAGACATAGAGCAGCAAAGTGGGCGGTCGGGGAAGGAAGAAAGTGTACAATTTTAGTTTTCCAATATTTTCTACTTTAGGGGGCTGTCGCACACAAAAATGTTCGATTTTCAGAAGGAAATCGAAACACCCCTTTTAGAACGTGATAGAGGCATGATATTTGGTATATGGGCGAATCATTTAATAGAAAATCCAAGAAGAATGGAGTTTTTCAAAAATGAATATATTTAAGTGGGGTGGGGGGTGGGGGTACTCTACAGAAAAAAGCATTCGAAAGGTGAAATGATAGAAAAAGCATGCTTCGCGATAAGATAGAGACTTCAAATTTGGTATAAGTGTAGATAGTTAGAAAAGAAGAAAGTGTACAATTTCAGTTTTCCAACATTTTCTATTGTAGGGGTGCCGCACACTAAAATTTTCGATTTCACGAACAAATGAGAAACGCCTCCTTTACAATATGATAGAGGCTTGAAATTTAGTATATGAGGTAATCATTCGCTAAAAAAAATCCTACGATTATTACAGTTTTTCAAAAAGGATCATTTAAGGGGGTGCAACACAGAAAAACGTTCGAAATATGAAGTGATAGAAAAACATGCTTCACGATAGGATAGAGACATCAAATTTGGTGTACTGGTAGGTAGTTTGAAGGGAAGAAAGTGTGCATTTTCAGATTTCTAATATTTGCAACTTCAGAGGGTGCCGAACACCAATATGTTCGATTTTCGGAATGAGACACGTTTCCTTTTAAATGTGATAGAGGCTTGATATTTGATATGTGGGCCAATCATCTGATAAGAAACCCAAAGCCAACAGAGTTTTCAAAAATGTTCATTTATGGGTGTGCTCCACAGAAAAACGTTCGAAAGGGGAGATGATAAAATAGTATGCTTCGGGATGAGACAGAGACTTTTATTTGGTGTACTGGTAGATAGTTCGAAAGGAAGACGTGCGCAATTTAAAATCTACAATATTTTCTTCTTTAGGAGGTTTCGCACACCAAAATATTCGATTTGCCGAATGAACGTGAAACACGAATTATTCAAAAATTTACATTATTCAGGGGTTGGTAATTGCGAGACCGTTGATTTTCAACGGGTATTCGGCTAGTTATAAATAAAACAGGTATTAAATTGGTATAAAATACCCCTTTTCCCTGTTCTATATATAAGTTAAAGAATTGAAAAAGAATTACATGTGGTAAGGATTGGTGAATATAATCCCTTAACTACACCCTTAGATTAAGTTTTTCGTTATAAATCATATATATATATATATATACATATACTCATTCCCATAAGCATTTGCGCATCAAGAAAGATACGATACTGACAGGCATTGAGGCATACAAGGTCCTGTATGGTGTCCTGCGTCATCTCATTCCACAGTTGTTGTAAGCGCGCCTCTAGTTCGACCAAACTCGTAGGCTGTCCAACTTGCCGTCCCACGTGATCCCAGAAATGCTCGATCGGTGATAAATCTGGGGATCGGGTAGGCCAGGGAAGGGTGGCAATGTGGCGGAGGCATACCTGTGACACCCTTGCTGTGTGTGGCCGACCATTGTCCTGTTGACACATGACTCCTGAGAGCTCTGACATGAGTGGCAATACATGTGGCTGAAGGATGTCACGAACTTACCGCTGGGCTATCATGGTTGAGTGGATCAATATTAGAGGTGACTGGGTGTCGTATGCAACGGCACCCCATACCATCACACCAACTGTGGGAGTGGTGTGCCGCTGTAAAGCGAAGGAAGGATTGAGGCGTTCACCACGGGGTCTCCACACACGTAAACGGTTGTCATCACAGCCCTAATTGAATCTCGATTCGTCGCTGATGACGACCTGGTTCCATTAGGTTGTGGTCCAATATACCGTCGAGCGCGACACCACTCTAAACGGAGGCGACAGTGGGTGGGTGTCATTGGCAGCACACGTAATGGGCACCGCGATATCAAATGTCTTTCAGTCAGGCGCTTTGCGATGGTACGGACAGACACAGGGCCCCTTAGTGAAGGTGCTGTTTGTGTCCGGTTGGCGGACAATGATGCAGTAGGCGCTGCGTGTCGGGTGATGTGACGGTCTTCTCGGCTATTGGTCTGCCGAGGGAGTCCTGAGCTCGATCGCCTTGTATGCGACCTCTCTCTCGTCCACTGTTCCCAACACCACCTCACAGTAAAGTCAGAACGGTCTAGGTGGCGGGCTACTGGCCGAGCTGACCACCCGGCTTCTATCCTCAAGATGATTCTTCCCCTCTCGAACTCTGACAGCTGATCATAATGTCTTCGATGGCGGCGTAATGGCATCCCTAATGAAAAGTGTTCTTCTGCAACAGATTAAGTACAGGCAAAAAGCTTCTGCATATCTTTTTGCTGCGCCAGGGAGAACGAAGTTCAACGCCCTCTGGTGGCATTACGCAATTCGCAGTCAAGCTGCATTTCTAATCACTTGCATATCTGCTTGACACGTACCTTCATGCCACGTTTTGTTACGATTCCACAATTACTTCTTGGTGCGCAAATTTTTATGGCAATGAGTGTATATATATATATAAACGCTTCAGCAGACGATAATTAGCTGAATATTTCAGAAATGAAGCAGAAATTATCATGAACGCCTGTAATTGTGGCTTTTCTTATTAGTTTGCCGAAATTATCCACAAAGTAGTTAAAAAAAAAATGAGCAAATGTTGCAGTTTGTTTTATAGTGTAGAGTTTACATTGATCTTTAATGAGTATAACTTTGAGTTATTATTTTCCCTAAATTTATAGTATAGGGAAAATATTGTGAGGGGGTCGAAAAGTCGAATTCCAGTTTTTATCGGAAGAGCCCTTATTAAGCATCCCTGAACTCGAATCGAACGTTTTGAAGGGATGTCTGTGGTGTATATGTAAGTATGTTAGAGTGTGTGTATGTACTGTGTTAGTTTGTGTCTGTCCGTGAATGAGATATCTCACGAACTAATCTAGTGTTTTAATCGCAATTTGGTACGATTATTAAATCGATCAATACTAGAGCCTAACCCTAATGTATATAATTCGCAAATAAAAAAAAATGTATATAGTTTGGTTTAATTTTTTTAATTGAATATGACTGAAAAAGTCTACGGGCGGTTTACAGGAGGGTTAGGATCCTTCAGCAGGGTACTCTATGCCTGAATGTACAGCTTCGGTTCAGTGGGAACTTGGCGCAAACGATTTTGAGATTTTAAAGCTTATTTGGAAGGTGGTTTTCGTTTTTTGTACTTGTGGGAGAGGGGGGGGGGGGGGGTTCTCACCATGAAATGGTGTTTTCATCAGAATTCAATACTTTTCGTAGGAATATTTATCAACGTGATTGCGCTACAATGATATAGCAGGCATTGCATATTTTACTTTACCGCCAAGCACTCTTTATTCATGCGTTTTCAATTTTCAAAATTCTAAATTAAATTTATCTTTAAGTTTGAAAATAAAAATTTATATTTCCCACCAGAACGAGCCATCATTCATTAAAGCGGTTTAGTAGTTAAGACTGTAAGTCCCGTAACACTGATGGGAAAAAATAAAGACTGGAATGAGAATCGTAAAAAAAGCCCTTTTAAATTTATTTTTCCTCGTAGTCTACAGAACACCACTTGTAATTTTATTTATTCCATTTTTCTCAGCTTTGTTAGCGAATTACAGAGAAAAAAATAAAACCTTTTGCTATCTTGGGAGCTGAGCTACAGACTCCTGAATATCGGGATTTGTCACGTCCATTACAATATACACTTGTCAGCTACAGATTCGGATATGGCAAACTTAATGGGGAGAAACGCTACTGCGTTCATAAAATATTCTTAACAGAATTTAATAAGCCCTAAATGTATACTTACCCATGCGCAGTAGAAAATTATTGAAACTTTCTTTGTTGATGTTCGTCAGAGTCTCTCTCAGTGTCAGAGCAAATTCTGTCAGCTGTGCTAAGTGAGCCCACTTCTCTTTTACCGGAGCGTTAGGCTTCAAAAATAAAGATATCACATTTAGCATTCAAATTTAATCAATCGAAATAATCAATATTAGTCAATTATTAATCAATCAATTAATTAATCGAGATTTCAAAGTCAGGTGTAAAGTAAATAGAATTACATCCTTTGAGAAAATAAAATCTTCATAATGATGGTTTAAAGTTCTTAATTACTGCAAATGTTGTTTACGTTAGGGGGTCATAACCCTCATTGACTGAATAATTGCGTTCTATTGGGTCAGTATTGGGTAAACCAGCGTTTCTTAAAGTGTGTTCCGTGGAACCCCAGGGTTCCGCAACGTGATAGTTTCGTGTAAATTTTCTTAAAAATTTTGAATGCATAATTTGATCACAATGGATTTTTTTTTTTATTTCAGAGGTTCCGTCATCATCAAATTGAATTTCAAAAGGGTTCCGCGACCAAATAAATTTGAAAACACTGGGCTAAACTGTATCTATCATACTCTCCAATCAATAATCGACTCCACACCAAGATATCGACTATGCTTTTGGCTCATAATATATTTTGGCGTAAGTAAAAGCTACAGTCGGGGTATCAGGTTGAAATCGAATCGTTACGAAAAATGTAAATACTATGGACGCTTATATCTCCATACCTAAGAAGTCAAATTCTACGCACTTTATACTCTTTGTATCGGAAATAGCGTTAGTAGCAATCCAATATTGGCAGACAATATTGGAAATATTTGATCAATAAAAAAAAAATGGACATTTTGACGGAATTGGCCCAAGATTGGTCTTAAAATATTGGGAAAATATTGCGTAAATATTGGCGTTTCTTCGGAAATATTTCCAATGTAACACCCATATCGGTGTAATATTGTAATGAAAATATCTAGCCAATATTGGAGGCTAATGTAACTCCAATATTTGCCCAATATTGGGATTACATTGGAAATATTTCCAGTGTAATGGCAAGATACTAAATGCTACTAGGGAGGCTTCCATTTATGAACATGCAAAAATACTTTCAATATTTTCATATTTTTTACTCAGTCTTCAGTTTTACTCATATGTTTGTTCTACACAGGAAAATAAAATTTTCAATTTATAAATTTTTCGAATAAAAATCCAAGATTTTACATATTTCTCATTATTTATGGGTCCCACGTGTATGCGAAGTTTCAAGTTTCTATTTTCAATATTTTTGGTCGTGTCATTCATGCAGAATAACCACTAGTGTTCTAACCATTGTGCTGTTCCGCCCCTAGTTTCATATTTGAAAATAAAATTGAGTGTATTCAAAATAAATAATTTTAATTACATTATAATTGTCGTCTGTCAAGCCGCTGGCAGCCATGTATGATGATCCAATGGTTTTTATTTTGATTATGTCTTTGAATCTTGGTTGATCAAGTAACTGTAAGAAAAATAATCATTATTAATATATTCCAAGTTCAAAGTGTGTAAGTGATAAGAATAGTGCATTTAAGACAAGTGCAGAAATAAAAGAACTACAACATAATTCTACAATAGTATGATCGAAGTATTTAGTTTATGGAGTAGACAATATAGCAGGGTTATTGTGTAAGGGCCACTTTGTGTAAGGATCCAACCTTATTGTGTAAGGGCCACTTAAATTTTTTTCCTTGGAACTCGCAGGCCAACGGTTACGGCGAGTGGCGTAAAATCTTTTTATAAAAACAACAGTAAAATTAAACATTAAAAATTTTAAAGTAATTTATACTTTATATTCTGATTTTAGACCAAAAGCTTAGTTAATGTGAGGTTTGGCATTGTTTTTCCTTGCATAAGTACAGCGTAATCAGTATTCTTAGATAAGCACATTATACAGTGTGTTTCTTACATATTTACAGTGTAATCGGTGTGTAATCAGTATATGCCCGTGCATTTGATACTAGCGATGCACAGAATTCTGGTAAGATGATCATTTGTCATAATGGAACCTTTATTTTGCTCTTATGGTTTTCATCCTTGATAATAGTTGTTTGCAGCAATATGTGCTACCAAACAACTCAATGAATTGCAGGACATGTTATGAGGCATGTGAATATAAATCTGAGGGAACATATTTTTTTTTATAAAATATAATTATAAATCATGCTCTTCGAATACTCTCTTCATGGCAGTGTTATTTTCGATCTTGACCAATCCCATTTGCAATACTATAGGACAGGAGCATCAATGACATTGGATGTAAATGGATCTAGAACAACCTCAACCTCAACTTCAACCAACGATGGAAAAACAACTTCAACCTCAATCAACTTCAACTAACGATGGTAAAACAACATTTTACCATCGTGTTCCATAAAATCTGAAAACTTTTCTGTGAATTGATCACCTAATTTATCAATCTGTTCAGAGTACTTTTATGGTTCACTGTCTCAGAAGCGTTTATTGACGGTTGTTTGGTGTCGTGTCCACAAAAAGTCAGATTGGTCCATGTGCAGAGAGTACTGCTTTAGCTATATTGAGGATCATAGGCGTGGAAGTTTTAGACAACATTGGGGGGAGGGGGTGGGGCTTGAGGCTGCTCATTCTTCTTTAACTTAAAGCTTATAGAGTAAAGCCTTTTTAAAGGACACTACTGAAAATCGTACATCTTCATTCAGTGGACATTCCTCAATACCAGACATATCCATTTAACGGACACATTTCCATACAGGATACATCCATTTAATTTACTCTTTGGAATTCTAGACACATTAATTTAAAGAAACGTCTATGATCCAAAACAAATATTTATTTCTCAAAATTCCCATGTTTTTCGCATTTCCATCTGTAATGTAATGAATTCAATCGAATGACATTTTATTTTAATAGAATAATTTTAAACAAACTATAGCTGACAATGAGCAATATATACAACGAGCTGATCAATGTTTGATTAGCTCATTGGCTCAGCTTTATCAGCTTTTATCTAATGATTTGACAAAAATGTTACTCTATGTACAAATTTCATGAAATTTTATAGATTTCGAGACTCTTATCCACCTGACTGTTGGAAGGGTACACTTTGGAAGGCTTCAAATAATATTCTCATTTCTATTATAAATGATGGAATTTTATCTGCAGTTTTATGATTATGTTTTAATTATAAATCATCCAGTCAGGAACAAAATGTAATCAAATATTTTCTTTGTTCTACAATAAAAAGGCTTTATGAAATTTACGTATTAAAAAAGTTTATCTTTTAGAAATATTCACAAGTAGAGAATAATTGTTATATATTTAAAGACACATATTTTTACAGTGGGTTCGAGTATTGCTCTCAGCGTTCAACGTAAGTTCTTGTGCATTGAAATTATTTGAAATATCGTTGCAATTGCTATTGACCTATGAACTTAACGAATTGGATATCACAAGGTTGCAATATTTATAGGCACTTAAGGATAACTCATTCTGAGGGTGAAGAAGGATATTCCACAGGTATCTTTCCCAGGGCGAGCCAACGGCTCTACCGTGCTGAAAACGCCGGTTCCCGTTAGATCACCGAAGTTAAGCAGCATCGGGCGCGGATAGTACTTGGGTGGGTGACCACCTGGGAACACCGTGTGCTGTTGGCTCATTTAAGTCGACGTGGTGGCCGAATTGTCAAGGCGAGCGTTTCCAGCGATCGATCGGCCGCCACGTTGTGGGTTCGAGTCATGGATGTTGTGTGTTGTGGGCACAGTGTGTTTCGCCCCCTCTGGTGCGCCTGGGGCAACATCTTAGGACGGCAAAATGGTTCACGATTTCGGCCGTACATAGGGCAAACGACGTAAGTCGATGTAGAGTCTAGTGCTAGAGTCTAGTGCCTGGCCATTGGAAAAAAATCTTTCCCAGGGCATGTTCATAGTTCTTTCAGAGTTTTTTGCATCTTCTATGCACATGATAGAAGAATGTGGCAGCTGCGGTTTCTCAAATGTGTTTCATGAGCGATGACATATGTCGCAATGCATAGAGGAATCCAGAGGATCAACTGCCTTGCCGTTCTCCATCTATTTAAATTGCACGGAGATAAGGTTGAGCTGATTCCCGGAAGGTGTCTGGATACGAATTTGGCATGCCTTATCTATTCATGCCTTGCTCTTAGTAGTCTAACTAAATGAAAAGTGGCTGAGGTGGGGAGATGCACGAAAGGTCAGTATGGTCTCAGACTGGCTTTATATGAATCCCGTTGACAACTGTTCTGCTTTACTCTTAGCAATCTATTTAGATTGTGCATTAGTTAAAGTAGTTAAATTGCGCGAAAGGATTGTGTTGTTGAGACCCTGACCGTCCGACCTACCAGAAAGGTGTAAGGCAACTGTTTGGACGGCCGGGAAGTGCCACCCAATTTAGACCGGAACCCAGTGAGGGAGGTATCCACAGGGACCGTACCCTCCTTCCCCTACCACCAACCTCTCGGAAGGACTTACGGACCCACATGTTTAACGTGATCGTACTCCGCATGAACATGGCGGCAGTTGTGGCAGCGTGCAAATCCAGCGCGCAAACCACCGAGCTACCGCGCCTGAAATGTGCCAACAGCACGCGGTGTTCCCAGGTGGTCACTCACCCAAGTACTAACCGCGCCCGATGCTGCCTGACTTCGGTGATCTAACGAGAACCGGTGTTTTCAACACGGTACGGCCGTGGGCTCTGCGATAGGATTGTGTGGAAACTAGTCTCAGATTGGAGACTTACAGATCGCGTCTCTGAATTTTTTGTGCCGAATTTCCCTGCATTATTAATGTAGGAATTCTGCTGTCTACATCATATCGCGAAAGGCAGTCTAAGCAACATCGAAAAAAGTGCATGGCCGCTAAAATGGCTGAGCGTTTATTGATAGCGTAGTGAAAATGACAACGTTTTTCACAATCAACATTTAGTGAAACAATTTGAGCTTAAGCATGAATGCCTGGAAAAGTTCGTACAGTTTGTGGACAAGTTGATATCCCTTCTTTATAATTTAATATTTAAGTCTGCAAGATACTTAGAGATATCTTCTGGGAATGCCAATTTATTTAACCACTCATCTCTATTCATAAAGCTTGCAACTTTTCCCTTTGATCTTTATTTCTGACATTCTTTATTTTTTTCAATGATTTTTATTACTTTCCCAGCAATGCTTGGTAATGTATAGGGAAAGTATTGGAATCATGTCGAAAATCGCAACTCGAGTTTTCGACGGATCTACACGTTTCGAGACCTCTAGAATACGAAAAAACTATTTTTAGCGTGACATCTGTGTGTGTGTCTGTCTGTGCAGATTTTGTATCCACTCTAACTAAAAAACTAATGGACCGAATTTCATAAAATTTGGTAGGTAGCTCACTTGTGGGTGAGTCTGGTGCTGATTAATTTTGGGTACGATTCGGGATAAAAGAACCCGCCTTTTTTGCGAAATGGCCCGCAAAAGCTTGTATTCACTCTAGCGGAAAAACTAATGGACCGAATTTCACAAAATTTGGTAGATAAGTTACCTGTGGGACAATCTGGTGCTGATTAGATTTTGGTATGATTCGAAAAAAAAATAACCTGCCTTTTTTTGAAAAATGGCCCGTAAAAATCGCCAAAATCTAAAATAAAACACTACGTATGCTCAAATATATCCATTAAATACTTGTTTAATACGTAATTTTTGACGAAGAAAAGAATAAGACTAACCCCATTACACTAGGACTAACCGTTCTCGAGATATTTGAGATAATTTAGTTTTTCGTATTTCCTCTACGCCACCTTTGAAAAGAAGTCCAGTTATCAAATGAGAACGAAAATTGAATTAAAAGTGAATTAAATGTAATTAAAATAAAGAGAGCGTGAATATAAGTCTGCAGGGAAAGTCATCTGCTGCCAACATTAGATTTTTTCTGCAGTGTCTGGAATCTGGTCAGTGTTGAGCTAGCTAATACGGATTTTCATTTTCTCTGAAGGCTTTATTTCTCTGTAATTTTTATCTTTACATTTAAATCCTGAAATTTTTTTTAAATTCCAAACAGTAGGAGGAAGGTCCGATTAAAACTTTTGTTTGTGGATTATGGCCCGTAGGCCATATGTTGGACAACCCTGTAATATAGCTTAGGAAATCTGTTGCTACTTTTAGTTTTCTTATACTTTCTTTACCTTTTGCTTACGGGTGAGACAGCGTCCATACCAAACGATGAACCTCTCAAAAAGACAGGTATTTGACATATCATATCCCAAACAGTTCGATACTCCTTTGCAGACATTGACGTTCAAGGACGCCAATGCCTGCAAATCGAACTGAGTTATTATACACGAGGACATAAAACAGAAAGCAACCGTTTTCTGCCATACTCACAGCGTCGTAGTCGGAGATGACCTCGTTCAGGAACCTAAGACATTCCAGGCCCTGATTGTTAACGGAATCTTCTGTGTAGAAGTCTGAAAAATTAGGCATAGCGGCAAACAGCACACCCACGGCTTCGTAGCTCTTGCTGTACAGTTCCTGAAAAAAAAAAGTAAATTTAAGGTATAAAAATTAATAATATAAGGTAAAAAGATAAGGTAGAAAGATATAAAATTAAGCAGAAAATGATAATTCTTTCCTAGAAAAATACGTATTCGATTTTATGTTATGAACAGGCAGATTTACATCTTTCAGAATGAGATATATGTAATATGTATATAACAGGTAGGGGAATCAGTGGCGTCATCAGGGAAATATTTTAGTGTGTGTATGTGTGTGTGTGTGTGTGGAGTACTATCTCACCCTGAGAGCGTCTCTTTCAGACGGATTATGTATGAAGAAAAATAATTCAATCTTAGTCACCCTTTCACTATCTGTGTACCCTTTTCGAAGTTTTGGGACTTGTTAGCAAGATGTTGGAGATGAGATGACCAAAGTGTACGTCGCTACCTCGAAGGGGAATATTTCAAAACTGCCGTTAGAAAAATTCGAGAATCTTACTTTTAAAGATGCTTTGTGCACTTTGATCAACCCATGAAGAGGTGAATCCATGAAACAGGTTCGACAATGGAAAAAGATGAACGACTATAATCAGAATCTTACTTTAAGACTAAAATATTGTTTAAAGCAGCATCCAATAGAAAATTGATAGTAACACCAACTGGTTTTGAAGACAAAAAGTATCCTTCTTCGTTAGGACAAGTAAAACAGGCGATACTTTTTAAAATTCGAAATAGTTTTTTTAGTTATTTATTTCTTTTAGCACGATTTTGAGCGATTTTTATGATTTTCACACAAATGGATTCCTTAAAGCGACTGAAAATATTAGAGTTTCACCTCGACAGCAATCAACAAGAAAGATCAATCATGCTTAAAGCATTGATTATGAAACACTTTCCAACTTCAATGCAATTTTATTTAAACAAGTCTAAAATGCAATACATTCCTCGGTAATATTTTGAAACTTATCACAATACTGCATTAATTTATTATATTTGAAAACTTAAACCTTCATCGAAAAAAATGAACTTCATTCAAATGACGACATTGAAATATAAATTGCCTGGTTTAAACATCTCTAAAATGTTATACATTCCTCGGTAATAGTTTTAGAATTATCATAATACTACGATAATTTATTATATTTGAAAACTTCATCGAAAACAACTGAAATTAATTCAAATGACGTCATAGAAAAAATAACACGCCTGGATCTCTCTATAAAAACAGGATTTCATTCATAACTTTCTCCCATTCATTTCATTCATCACAATACTATAATAATTTATTTTATTTAAACATTTTATTTAAGACCATGGAGCTACAAATAATTAAACTCTATGCTTAAAACTTCATCGAAAAAAATCGTCCTTCTCTTTATAAAATCAATTAATATTTCATTCATATCAGCCATGCAGACTCCATGGACTAAATTATTTTGCATTAAAAAAATACAGGAATTCTAATACAACTCATTCTACATATTTTGCTGTTTACATTTTACATAGGTGAAAAATAGGCTTAGTTGTAGAAATAATCAAATTTAGATGAGCATTTAAACTCAAATATATTGTCATTGCGTTGTTTCAGTATGTAGATGCACAGAATTTAAGCAAAAATAAAGTAGTTTTAGGATGGATACAACACTCAATATGAATTAAAAAGAACTTAAAAAAATCACGATTTTGAAACAAGATGGATGCCATATATCATTTTGAAGTGGGTCATGTGATCGTTTCATATCATGGTCACGTGATCGTTTCGTATAAGAGGTGTAATTATTATTTTAATAAAAAACTACTGAATATATTTCGCTGAATTTTTTTTTATATATTTTATGGAACAATTTGAATATTACCTAAAATTTTCGAAGCAATTTGTGAACTTTAAATTCGCTTAAAAAATGTTTGAAAAATTAGTTCCCATAGGGCTCAATGTATTTCATTTTTTCAACCCGGGTTCAATCCAAAACTAATTGGGTGATATTATTCATTTATATTCCCATAGGTCCTACAGACCGTCTGAACAACATACTAAAATTTCATTTTGATTAAGTCATTTTTACGGCAGTTATCGTGCTAACGGACAGACAGACAGACAGACAGAATGAACAAAGTCATAAACACTTTTCAACTTTGTTGTAAAGTGTTAAAAATATCGAAGAACATTTTTTCCAACGATGTTTGAACCAAGTTCACAGAATAATTCCTTCATATTCAAATTTTGAATACATCGAATTTGGTATATTTTTTAAAGGTTATCTGAAACTTAATTCGTCGCATCTAAAACAAGAAAGATCAATCATGCTTAAAGCATTGATTATGAAACACTTTCCAACTTCAATGCAATTTTATTTAAGACAGTCGAAAATGCAATAAATTCCTCGGTAATATTTTAAAACTTATCATAATACTACATTAATTTATTATATTTGAAAAATTAAACCTTCATTGAAAAACATGAACTTCATTCAAATGACGGCATTGAAATAAAAATTGCCTGGTTTAAATATATCTGAAAAGCGATACATTCCACGGTAATATTTTTAAAACTATCATAATACTGCGATAATTTATTATATTTAAAAACTTCATCGAAAACAACTGAAATTAATTCAAATGACGTCATAGAAAAAATAAATAAAAAGAACGAATATGAGTCTGCAGGGAAAGACATGTGCTGTCCACATCAGAATTTTTAACAATATTACAACAATGATTTATAGAAGTGAACGGGGATTATTTTCAGGCCATTTCGAAAAAAATGTATGATCTATATTTAAAGATCCATCAAATTTTTGTCGAATAAAATGTTCAACAAATTTAAGCTGTGTACCAAATTTTAACTCTCTAGGACGTAGGAAAGTGCATTAAAAATGCCATCAAATAAATTTATCATGAAGAGTTATATAAAATTTAAAAAAATGAAAAATTGTTATCTACCAAATTTATTTTAAAATGTGAAGCCACTCCCATATGCAAAACGTTTAAACAAATGGAGAGATATTTATTATATAATATATCTCTCTTTTCTTTCTGGAAGATATCCCAAAGTCAGAATTTAATTGAATTTGTTTTTTTCCCTATATTAAATAATTTTTAATTAAAAAACTACTTAACATATTTTACTGAATTTTTTTTTATATATTCTATGGGATAATGTGAATATTTTCTAAAAATTTCGAAGCAATTCGTGAATTTTAAATTTACTTAAAAAATGTTTGAAAAATTAGGTCCCATAGGGTTCAATGTATTTCATTTTTTCAACCCGGGTTCAATAAAAAACTAATTGGGTGATATTATTTATTTATATTCCCATAGGTCCTACAGACCGTCTGAACAACATACTAAAATTTCATTTTGATAAAGTCATTTTTACGGCAGTTATCGTGCTAACGGACAGACAGACAGACAGACAGACAGACAGAATGAACAAAGTCATAAACACTTTTCAACTTTGTTGTAAAGTGTTAAAAAGCAACATCAGCATAATTCTACAGTTTGGGGGAAAAAAATGCGCTTATATCTTTGCATTCTAACATATATAATTTTTGTTATCAACACATAAATTAATTTTTGGAGATTTTTGGAAGAGAATGCATAGAAGCAACAAATGCCTTTTTTCGACTTCCTGCGTATAGATAGATGTTCTTCCTTTTGCGGTTTGTTGTATGTGATTGTGCATGAGCTTAAAGCCTTTCCTTGAGAAAGGATTCAGTTTCGAATCTTTTATTTATTTATTTATTTTTTGCTTTGCGGAACGTGTATTTTTTTTTGCTTTACAGAGAGCGTGCATTTTTTTCTGCTTCACAGAGAGCGTGTATTTTTTTCTGCTTTACAGAGAGCGTGTATTTTTTTCTGCTTTACAGAGAGCTTGTATTTTTTCTGCTTTACAGAGAGCGTGTATTTTTTTCTGCTTTACAGAGAGCGTGTATTTTCTTTTCCCCTGTGGATAGCGTGGGTTTGGAAATTGAGTATTGTTACCTGTATATGTATTATTGAAGTAGTGGGCGCTTATTTCCGACCCAGACAGTGTTGGGTAATTTGTTCTAGTCGTTAATAAAGAAGTGTGACTCGGAAATAATCGGAAATCCTTCAAGAAAGTCCGATTGAAAAATGAGTGAAGGTTGCGATTCTTGCTTATCCCAACGAAGAAGGCTGTTTTTTACCTTCGAAACCAGTTGACATTATTTATTTTGTATTGGATATCATTTTAAACGAAGTTTTATTTCATTAGCAGCAATTTGAGCTGTACGTATATTATCTTGCTTTTTTTTTTTTGTATCTACCAGTCACAGGCGTCTCGTGAGGTGACGCAGGATAAGGGCTGCTTCACTTCAATTTATCGGCTGAATGGGTTATTATGATCATTGTTTGGCGAATTTTTCAGACTCGCTTGGCTATTTTGAGATAATAGTTGACAATACTTGTGCCATTCTGCTTTAGTTCTTTTAGGGATGGTTTGACTGCCATTGTGTTTTGGGTCAACGAGAGGGCTCTTGTTCTTGGGTACTTTTCCTTTTCTGTGTTTTAAAGTCAGCAGTTGCAGTCATTAAAGTCTTCTTTGGCATTGCCCTCTGGTTGCCTGTCTCTATAACAAGCACCCTTTGCTTCAGACGACAGGCTTTTTAGTGTGGACATCAGAGTCCTTTTCCTGCCCGGCCCTTCTTAGTTTTAACTTTTCTGTCTTCTCTTCTTAGGTTAAGTTAACCTGGCAGTACAGGTTTAAGAACGGGTTACGACAGCGCCTCTTTAAGTTGTATGCTGCCTCTGCAAAAGTACCGAGGGGTAGAAAATCGGAATCCTTTGCGAAATCACAAAAATTTCTGTTTGTGCCAAAAGTTTGGCTCGTTTCGACTTTTCAGGTCAGTCACTGCATTCGACATCTATCGTTTCCCGTTCTTCTTGTGTGCCTCCGAACTCCTCATAGAGTTGGGGCGTTTTTGCTCAGGCTTCCTCATTTAAGGGAAGTTCCCTTGAGGTCCCCTGAGTGTTTTCTGCTTTCATCTGCTGTTCCCTGAGGGTGTGGTGTGTGTGGTTAGTAGGTCTCTCAGTCACACTGACTATTCCTGGCGTTGAGTCCTTTCTTGGTCCTTAGACCGGCTCTTCATCCACATGCCATCTTCTGAGCCTCAGCCTTGTCGTCTGTCGACGACTTTCAGTGGTGGGAATTAAACCTGTATACCGAGAGGTGGGTAAAGTCCTCACTACTCTCTGCCAGTAGCGTGATGCGTTTTGATAATGCTCGTTGTAATGGAGGAGAGGGAATCCCCCTCGCTAAATCTGCTTCACCCATTTCTGAAGTCACAAGCCGTCACTGGTCACAGGACAAAACTCGTTTCATTGTTGTCTATGAGTGAATTCTACTGCAAGAAGTCGCCCTTACCTCGTCTTTCTTGTGCTGTCCGAGGAAGTGCTTCGCAACGTGAGGTGGGAGGATGTTGTAGACGAGGGCCTCGTTCTTGACCCTGATGTCGGCCACCTTCTTCCGTTGCTCTTCCACGTCTTTCTGCCACAGGAAAAGTCTACGGGAGGTCACTTCGAGCTGCAAAGAAAAGGGCAACATTAGAGAGGAATTAAAAACACTGTAAAAACCATCAATAAGTAAAACACTTCGTGTAAAGGATAAGAAAAACTCAAACAAAGTAATTAAACACAAATTAATAAAATAAATCAGCATACAGCTGTTTCGAGGATACGCTGGATGCCCTAATCCAGCGCAAGATAGACCAACAAGCCCGAAAGTTAGAGATGAGTGGGCACAAATGAAGCAGCTCAGTTGGGTCAGTAAACATATAGGAGTCTCAAGGGATGTAACTTCGAATGCATTTCAGAGTATTGGCGCAAATGGAAGAAACAGATGAGCATACAGGGTGTCCCAAAAAGATTGAAACGCTCTTTAATTCTTTATCTGTTGGAGATAAGTGGGCAATGCAAATTGCAAAAATGTTGAAAGTAATGTAAGAAATAAGACTACGTTAATGAAATAGTCCTCTCAGTCATTTTCAAAAACTTACACTTTTTAAATTTTTATACGACCCCCTTAGACAAACGTGGTCAATCAGAATTTTTTTATTTTTAATGCAACAACATCATTAACCCCCCCCCCCCCGCATATCTGTATCTTTAAAATCAACTGAATTATGATAAAGGAAAAAAGTCTGTCATGCCACTTTTCCGTACCATGTGAAAGGCTGGTTCTTCAGTGAAAATAGGGATCATAAATAAATTGACGATGGAAATTGTTTAAATAAAAAAGTACTTAATTATCGAAAAAGTACTTAGTTATTGAAAAGCACTTAAAAATCCGTGATTGCATCGTGAGCTTACGCGGAATTCGCAAAAAATGTCTCTTATGTATTGTCATCCAGTTTTATCTTTTTCGTGATATGTCACAAATTTACATTTCTAATTCGATATAGGGCCCCCATTCACAATGTTCAATTTTCAATTAAAGTAACTCGTCCAATTTTAAAGATACAGAAATGCGGGGTTTTTTAATGATCTTGTTGCATTAAAAATAAAAATTTTCTGATTGACTAAATTTGTCTATGGGGGTAGTATAAAAATTTAAAAAGTGTAACTTTTTGAAAATGAATGGGAGGCCTATTTCATTAACGTAGTCTTATTTCCTACCTAATTTTCAACATTTTTGCAATTTTTATTGCCCACTTATCTCCAACAGGTACAGAATTGAAGCGTGTTTCAATCGTTTTGGGACACCCTGTATACTCAAATCATGGATTAAGATTCGACCTTAAAAAGGCAATCAGAAAGCAAAATTAAGAACTGCTTAACCATTTTTTCTATCTCTTAGCTTATGGGATTCTTGTGTGTCGTTTTGTCTTATTTTCGTCGTGTTGGTACTCTCTTAATCTTGTTTCGTCTTGGCTCGTTTTTGTCCGACCATTTTTGTTGTAGTTTGAGGCAGTCCAATCTTGTGGTGTGTTGTTCTCTGTTTCAGATTGGCTGAGATGTTCTTTATTCTGCTTTCTGATTGGCTTCTTTCTCATGTGGACTGTTAATCCATGACTTGGGTACACTGACTTGGGTACACATTCTCCAATCTTTGCTTATTTTTTGAGCTACTTGTTGCTAATTTCGGCAAAATGGTAAGAAAACCTAAAATTACAAACTTTTATGAACATTCCAGCTAGCTATTGCCTGAAGCGTTATTTTTGTATTATATATATATATATATATATATATATATATATATATATATATATATATATATATATATTATAACTATCAGAAACCATACTCCCCATTACGGACTGCTGATTCGCCTGAAACGTTAAGTAACATGCTTGTAAATGCTTTACAGTGTATATAATATATCCATATGTTTCTTTATTTGTATCTATTGCTTCTAACTGTTGCAAAAAACTAATATTTAACTTACATGATTATGATTACCGAAGGTTAAATCTTGTAAGAGACCTCGCGCTATTCTAAATTTGGAATAACTAAAAATTCCTGTGAGGCCTTTCTCGTTTAATCTTTATCGTTTAATCTCGTTTAATCTCTCGTTTAATCGTTTAATCTCGTTCTCTCTCGCTTAATCTCGTTTTACTTATCTATAATCAAGATTCAAAATAACTGCATTATTTTACATCCACCCCTTGACCTGCTCATTTTGCTCAAGTTAATTTAGATATGTGCTCACCCTTTAAACTGTTAAACCCAAATGTGTAACAAATGTAACATTAAGAGTTTTATGCTAAAATTTCACAAAAAAATATTTTGAAACCCCCACCCATGTTAGTCACTAAAGATATGCAAAAATAATGATAATTACAATGAGTGATACCAGAGATTAAAGGTTTTCCATGTCTAGTGCTCTGCAAAAGAACGACGTCCAAAGTATATTTTTGCCTATTTCGTTTTTTTTTTTTTTTACTTCAGGGTTGTTGGTCTATTTTAACCAGAAGAAGGAAATCCAACGTATATATATATATATATATATATATATATATATATATATATATATATATATATATATATATATATATATGTATATATATATATATATATATATATACGCGAAACAGTATGCTGGTTTGTTTAATTAATTTGTACTTTATTACTTAGTTTGTTGAAATTTGGTACGATTATTGCAATCCGACAATTGATTTTCAGAAGAGTTAAACCCGAGGAAGGGCTTTTGAACACTTTTTTGATAATTGAAAAAAATTATCAAAAGTAGTTATGTTAAAATTTACTACAGAAATAAAACATGTTACATGCAAATGTTTATTTAAAAATAGATGTCATTATCAATTGGACACTTTATTGCTTTTTTGTAATGCCAAGTTATAGGGTAGAAGCCGTTTCGTTGCAATCCTGAGTGCTTAGAGTTTTGTTAGCAGTGGACGGTGCTAAAATAATGCAGTGCGTCGTTATTATATTCGAAGTAAATAAGTTTACTAGAAAAATATAAAATCAGGAGTTTTCTGCCCACTGATCATTTATTTACCTGCACCGTGATGGCAAATCTCCATGGTCTTAAAATCATGGACCAGACCTAGTGATGATCTGTTAATCACTTTCTCTTATGCAAGGCTTGTTACATAAAGCTAATACGCAATCTTTTAATAAGCCAATCAAGATTTGCAACACTTGTTACGTCATTCAGAACATCCAAACCGGTTACAGATCCTGATTGGTTAGGGATATAGTACCCCAATCTTATGTATATGAACCTCGCTGTTTGCAGTCTTACCTGTCTATTGACTAGAATGAGGCATACGGCGACCATCGCAACGATTACAGTCAATGTCACAGAATGTACTACATCGGTATCGCTAAAAGAAAAAACATCAAAATTTATTTATACTTAATTATAAGCACAAGTTTCTAAACACAATAATGTAAACAAACAGCACAAATTATAACCAGCAATATGTATGACAAACACACAAGCAAAATGTAATTACATGTGTGTGTATAACATATTTCCTCTATTTCTCGGAACTACACCGGTGTCCAAAAGTTAAGCATGATTCATAAAACGTGTAAAGTAAGGGAAGGGTTAAGGCACATAGAACAGTAGAAAGTTGAAGAGTGTTGGTTATTCACTAACCAATCTCTGTGCACATGTAATAACTATGCACAATGCAATTTCTGTGTCATGCAATAAACAATCCAATCTGTGCCATGCAATAACCTGTGCCATGCAATAACCCCTGTGCAATTGTGAACCAATCTCTGTGCACATGCAAATTTTATCAGTTGACGGTATATGCGTAAATAAGAGGTGTGTATCGCAACTCTATAAATACATCTGTCCATATTGGGCCTATTTTAATCCAGTTTCTTGCAATCCCGGAAAAAATTGTTGCCATTGTTAAGTAGCAGTCGGTTATGGCACAAAAATGCCACGTTAATGGGTAGGGGTTGATGCCAACTTGATGGATTTGATGGGTAGAATCATTGTAGAATTAGGATAAACATAGCCAGACGTTTCTAGAGCACTGAATGTGCCACAATGCATAATCGCCAGACAGTGAAAAAGATTCCTAAACACTGGAGATGCTAGACGACAAGCAGTACAAGGCAGTCCAAGAGTTACAACACCTCAGCAGTACCGGTATCTGCTATTAACTACTTTTAATTCTTGTTTCTACTGTTTTTGTACTTGCATTACCTTATCACACACGCATACCAAGTATCGTTCCTTTTCAACTTTCGGTTTGTGAAATATTTACATAACGATTACGATTATCTTTTGGACACCTGTGTAGTATGATGCACTGGTAGTTGGATAAAGTCTTGGAACTAGTATGTATGGTTACAAACTTAAAGGTATGAAACAGTAATAAATTCCTACCTGATGCCGTACGTCCTCTGATCGTAGTAGTCCAAGGATTCCCTCACGATGAGGGTGTTGATGCACCCTTGCAGAACGGCGATAAGCACGGTCAGTACAAGCTTTACCAGATGCGATAGGTGGGTCAGCACAGTCAGCCCGATTAGTTCAAGAACGGCGAAATAGGTCAGGTATTGCGGGAAGTTGTGGGTCGTCCATGCGGGGCTCAGGATCTGCTGGTATTTGGAAGGGTTGGAGATGTTGAGCGAAATGCTGCTGCTCACGTTCTGCTGGGTAAAGGTCATGGCTGTTGGCTCGTTAGTGGGCCAGTGGTTTCCGTAGATCTGGATAATAATAATAAGAATGAGAAAAGCCATTTTTTACAAAGTAACATTTTTTATTTTCATTAAAAAATTGGCAAAAGTAAGAGATTTTTTTTTTTTTACTATTCGGTTTTGCTGAAAATTATTGGAGTTATTGTAATTGGAAATTTCGATAATCCAAAGCGCCTGAATTAATTCTGAGTTTTCATCTTTTTCAAATCATGAAGCTCTTTAATGAAAAAACGACTGGGCGTATTAATCTAAGAGTGTGCATTTCTCTTAGAAAACGCTCCATCTAAGAGTGTAAATATCATGACAAGCGCTTCGTCTAAAAAGTTCTAATATATATATGCTTTTTTTATTTTATATTTGCACAATCATTGTTTCTTCCACTTGGAAAAAAAAATGCCGCAGATAACTCACGGCTGCGTATAATACGCGTTTTACACGCAGGAAATTACAGTAATCATTCATTGCCATCAGTGAATCTCAGTTTGATCATTTCTGCTTTTCGTCACGGTTGGCAATAATGGTGTTATTACACGGAGCAATTCCTTCCAGCAATTTTTCAGCAACACCATACATTTCAATACGAAGAAATCTTGCCGCCGAATTGCCGCAATTCGTTCGTGATCGGCAATAAAAATTGCTCAATTTCTGAGCAGCGAACCAATCAGAGGACGATAAAATTGGACGTCAGTACGCTCCGCCTTTCCTCTCCTCATTTGTATTCAAGATGGCGATGGTGACTGTAACGCAAACAAGTCGAAGCAATTTAATTACGTTAGAGTCTGGAGATGTAAAAATTAATAGAACTTCTGCCAAATTACAGATACCTGTGGAATATAAAATATCCACAATATACGAAAACCCCCCCACTAAATAATGCTTCTTGGAATGAACTCGGCGGTATTAAAAAGGAGGGGAGTTTGAGAAAGGCGGGGCCTAAAATATCATTGTCGGGAGGAATTTCTAAAGTCTGGAGATGGAAAAATAATAATAGAACTTTTAACAAATTACAGACACCTTTAGGATATAAAAGATTCAAATTATACGAAAAACACACCAAAGAATGCTTTCTGAAATGAAATCGGCGACATTAGAGAGAAGGGACCTGTTAAAGAGGAGGAGCCTAAATTATGATTGACGTGCGGAATTGCCGAACTTCGGCAGTAAAAATTGCCCTGTGTAATAACACCATTAGACTATCAGTAAAGTGAGTATAAAACTCCTTAAAGAAGGGATTTTAGAAGGTGATATGTTTTCAGAATGCCTAACCACACCTTATATATCCACCAAGCCAGCTGAGTACACGTGCCTTCTTTCATTGGCTACACGCTATTGAACTCAAAAGGAGGAGGCGGTAATGTAACTCCACCCTGTGCAACACAACTGGAGCGAATGCTTATCGCACTTTAACCTCGGTCTTTTTCGTACTTGATGAAAATCGTCTGACTTTGAAGCACATTAAGTCACGACTTCCTATATGAAATTTTATTGTGCTATTTGTATTTGTTTTCGAGTTCTTTGGTTTACAACCCTTACGTGCAATGTAACACATTTCTCGCCGAATGTATTGATCGAAATGAACAATTGTTTACAACTTGCTGTACGCCTAAATCAATGAATAAATAAATGCCTGAATGGGGTGGTGGCAAAATATTTGGTTAAATGTAATGCAAAGCAAGCAACGTGATTTCATTTCACTTCTAACATTAAAATAATGATATCTCTTCATTTTTTAACATATTTTGCAGCGAGTGATTTTTTTTTGCAGGGGTTATGATAATCGACAAAGTTTCAGCAATTGAAGGTTTATGTATTAGTAAAAAGTTAATACTATTCTTAAATTTAATTGCATTAAAATGAATGTATAAATGTTACTGCACTTATTACTATGAGAATCGCTGACATATATTAATCGTTATTAGTTCTTAATTTCACTTGGTAATTTTTGTAGGCAGAAATTTATTAAATGCACATTTTTTTTTAGAATACTTAACATTATACAATGTATTGATCTCATCGAAAATAGGTTTAGACTGTGTGATTTATATATTTTATAATTATATAATCTTAAACAGTAACGAATAATAATTATTTTTTATGAAGCTCAGATAGAGATCTGAACGGTCTCTGGATAGGCAGGATGAGGTGCTTGTTTTGACACATTATCAGCAAATATTAATCCAAAATATATGAAAAATTATTGCTTTTTTTGAGAGTTTAAATACTTTCCCTCCGAGTATAATACAAAAGTATAAAATTTCGGACCGCTATGCCAAATTTGTTTGTTTCTAAACTCTTGTATAACAGAAAAAAAAAATCTGATGTGAGCAGCACATGACTTTTCCTGCAGACTCAAATTCATTTTCTTTTTATTTCATTAATAATTAATTGAGTTTAATGGCACTAAATAACACGCTTAATTAATTGAAATGAGATTAAATTTGCTCTTCTACTTCAGATTTCGTTTTCATTTGGTAACTGGACTTATTCTTCAAACAGGCGTAGCGAAAATGTAAAAAAACTAAAATATCTTGAGAATGGCTAGTCCTAGTGTAATGGGGTTGGTCTTATTCTTTTCTTCGTTAAAAATGACGTATAAAATAAGCATTTAGTGGATATATTTGAGCATATGTAGTTTTTATTTTAGATTTTGACGATTTTTGAGGGCTGTTTTGCCAAAAAAGGCAGGTTATTTTTTTCCGAATTGTACAAAAATTTAATCAGCACCAGAGTGACGCACAAGCAACATATCTACCGAATTTTGCGAAATTCAGTCTATTAGTTTTTCAGCTAGAGTAGATATAGGCTTTTGCGGGCCATTTCGCAAAAAGAAAGCGGGTTTTTTTTATTCCTAATCGTACCAAAAACTGATCAGCACCAGAGTCATACCCAAGTGACTTACCTACCAAATTTTATGAAATTCGGTCCATTTGGTTTTGAGTTCGAGTGGATATATACATTGCACAGACAGACACACAGACAGACACATAGACAGACACACAGGCGTCACCCTAAAAATAGTTGTTTCGTGTTCTAGAGGTCCCAAAACGTGTAGATCCGTCAAAAACTCGAGTTGCGATTTTCGGTATGATTCCAATACTTTCCTTATACATTACCAGGCACTATGTACTGCAGGGACAGTAAGAAAAAGAAAAAACTTACAGACATACATTGCAAAAAGTACATTCTAATGCAACCACCATACGTCAAAATATTATAAGAAATTATGTTGTTTTAAAACGTTTCGCTCAACTTAAGATTCAGAATTCTGATTTTATTATTTATTCATTATCTTTCCTTTCTTTAGTAATAGCTTATTTATTAACATACATACGCTTCCATATATTTTTATACACAAGTTATCTTTAAATACTGAGTTTCTTCATTTTCTGTTCAACTTGAGCAGCAATATAAAAAAATCTGATGTGGGCAACACATGACTTTCCTTATATAACGTAATGAATTTACCACTTTTACAGTAAAATAAATAGGTTTTTCTTATAGTAGATACTAATATTCTTTCCAAGATATTGAATTTTCGACAATTAGTCGTCATTTCATCGATTTAGCGTCATTTTTATCCATTTGGCGCGATTTTCGTTAATTTGTCAACATTTTAAAAAGTCGCCAAGTTGGCGACATCCCGCCAAAATTCGTCGCCAAAATCTCGCCAAGCATAATGGACAAAGAAATAAGTTATTCTTACAGCAGATAAATGAATATTGCGGTCAAATACAAAAGTATTACTCAAAGTATCTTTTTTCATAAATGGAACGAGCTAGATCCACGAGAATGATGTCATCCAATATATCGCATGGTATTACTGAAAAGTGAGCATGTCTCTCAAGAGGAAATATTTTTGTTTTATTTTATATGACTTTCTGATAATTTTTTTGAAAAATGTGCAATATCTCGAGAACGGTTCATGTTAGCGTTCTAAAATTTATGTCAATCGTTTTCTAATGAAAAATTACATAAGAAATGTCTATATGCGTAACTTTATTAGTGGTTTTGATTTTTTGACTATTTTTTCCAAATTTCATTTGAAAATTTAGGGGTGTTCTTAACATTCGATTGTGTATAAAAACAATAGGCTTCCAGTGTTTACGGATTGTGATTTTTGTACCAAATTTGGATCGAATCGGTCCATTCGTTTGTCAGTTATCGTTTTCACAGACTCTCACACACACACACACACATACTTTCACACACACACACACACATACTTTCACACACACACACACACACACACACAGACATCACTTCAAAAATGCTTGATTCGTGATCAGGGATGCTTGAAACGTGCTCTCCCGTCGAAAACTCGATATTGAATTTTCGACCCCGTCACAATACTTTCTTTATGCATTATGTATATAAGGAAAGTAATAGGATGTTCTTATAGTAGATACTAATATTCTTTCCAAGATATTGAATTTTCGACAATTAGTCGTCATTTTCATTGATTTAGCATCATTTTTATCCATTTGGCGAGATTTTCATTAATTTGGAAACATTTCAAAAAAGTCGCCAAGTTGGCGACATTCCGCCAAATTCGTCGCCAAAATCTCGCCAAGAGTTATGCACTAAGAAAAAAGTTATTCTTACAGCAGATAAATGACTATTGGCGTTCAAATACAAAAGTATTATTCAAAGTATATTTTTTCATGAATGGAACGAGCTAGATCCACGAGAATGATGTCACTCAATTTATCGCATGGTATTACATATGAAAAGTGAACATGTTTCTCAATAGGAATTTTTTTTTTTTATGTGACTTTCACATAATTTTTTTTAAAAATGTACAATATCTCGAGAACGGTTCATGTTAGCGTTCTAAAATTTATGCCAATCGTTTTCTAATGAAAAATTACATAAGAAATGTCTATTTGCGTAACTTTATTAGCGGTTTTGATTTTTTAACGATTTTTTCAAAATTTCATTCGAAAATTTAGGGGGGTTCTGAACATTCGATCACGTATAAAAACAATAGGCTTCCAGTGTTTACGGATTGTGATTTTTGTACCAAATTTGGTTCGAATCGGTCCATTCGTTCGTCAGTTATCGTCTCCACAGACTCACTGACACACACACACACACACACATACTTTCACACACACACAGACATCACTTCAAAAATGTTTGATTCGTGATCAGGGATGCGTGAAACGCGCTCTCCCGTCGAAAACTCGAATTCGAATTTTCGACCCCGTCACAATACTTTCCTTATACATTATGTATATAAGGAAAGTAATATGTGAGATTATCTGGTACATGTTAAAACTGCATTGTAATTCTGTTATTTTTCTCGTGCACCCATTCATTTCATTAACTATATTTGTTAACCTATTTTTATGATTATTAACTACTAACTATATTTATAAGCTATATTGTTTCGATTTCCTAATCCGATTGAATTGATAGACCAGGATAATGTGTACTGAAATTGAATTTTAATAATCAAGTAGTATTCTTTTTTAACCAAAAATATGGACATAAATATAATTTGCATTGTTCGTACATGTTTTTTCCCCCCAAAATTCTCCACTTTTATCTTTCTTGCTCCATCCAACACCCCCTTCCCAAATATTGAATGTGCAGTGTCTCAGAATTTAACTTATATTTCATGAACGAGACATTGGACAATAAGGTAGTGTCACCCAGCTATTTTACATTTGATGAGTGGTTTACAGCGCTGGATTTTGTCTCCCAATATGAGCCCTATAGAGAACTAATATAATTGCTCAGTCAATTAATCATATGACTCCCAACACTACTCTCTGTGTATGGTCACTTTTACGTGTAGATACGTCGTACACAAACGTGTAAATACGTCGTAAACTCGAGTTGCTATTTGCAACACGATTTCAATACTTCTCCATACATTACCGTGTATTGTAGGGAAAGTAAAAATCTGATGTGGGCAGCACATGACTTTCCCTGCAGACTTATTTCCACGTTCTCTTTATTTTAATTAAATTTAATTCACTTTTAATTCCATTTCCGTTCCTATTTGGTTACTGAGCTTATTTTCAAAGGTGCTGAAGAGAAAATACGAAAAAACTAAAATATCTCGAGAACGGCTAGTTCTAGTGTAATGGGGTTGGTCTTATTCTTTTCTTCGTATAAAATTACGTATAAAACATGCATTTATCGAATATATTTTAGCATACGTAGTTTTTTATTTTAGATTTTGACGAGTTTTGCGGGCCAAAAAGGTCAGGTTATTTTTTTCCGAATCTTACCAAAATCTGATCAGCACCAGAACAACCCTCAAGTCACTTATCTACCGAATTTTGTGAAATACGGTCCATTAGTTTTTTTAGCTAGAATGGATACAAACTTTTGCGGGCCATTTCGCAAAAGAAAAAGGTTCTTTTATCCCGAATCGTAATCAGCACTAGATTCGCCCACAAGTGACTTACCTACCAAATTTTATGAAATTCGGTCCATTAGTTTTTTAGTTAGAGTGGATACAAAATCTGCACAGACAGACACACACATAGACGTCACGCTAAAAATGGTTTTTTCGTATTCTAGAGGTCTCGAAACGTGTAGATCCGTCGAAAACTCGAGTTGCGATTTTCAGCATGATTCCAATACTTTCCCTATACATTACTTTCCCTATACATACCATGTATTGCAGGAAAAATAAAAATCTGATGTGGGCAGCACCTGACTTTCCCTGCAGACTTAAATCCACGTTCTCTTTATTTTAATTAAATTTAATTCACTTTTCGTTCTCATTTATTAAGTGGACTTATATTCAAAGGTGCCGTAGAGAAAATACGAAAAAACTAAAATATCTCGAGAACGGCTAGTCCCAGTGTAATGGGGTTGGTCTTATTCTTTTCATCTTTAAAAATTACGTATAAAACAAGCATTTAATGGATATATTTGAACATACGTATGTATTTATTTTAGATTTTGACGATTTTTGAGGGCCATTTCGCAAAAAAGGCAGGTTATTTTTTTCCGAATCATACCAAAATCTAATTAGCACCAGGGTATCCCACAAATGACTTATCAATCGATTTTCGTAAAATTCGGTCCATTAGTTTTCCAGCTAGAGGGGATACAAGCTTTTGCGGGCCATTTCGCAAAAAAAGGCGGGTTCTTTTACCACAAATCATACCCAAAACTAATCAGCACCAGGTTCGCCCACAAGTGACTTACCTACCAAATTTTGTGAAACTCGGTGGAATAGCTTTTGAGTTAGAGTGGATACAAAATCTTCACAGACAGACAGACAGACAGACACAGAGACAGACACACACAGAGACGTCACGCTAAAGATAGTTTTTTCGTATTCTAGAGGTCTCGAAACGTGTAGATCCGTCGAAAACTCGAGTTGCGATTTTCGGCATGATTCCAATACTTTCCCTATACATTACCATGTATTGCAGGGAAAGTAAAAATCTGATGTGGGCAGAACATGACTTTCTCTGCTATACACATTCTCTTTATTTGAATTAAATTTAATTCACTATTATTTCAATTTTCGTTCTCATTTGGTAACTGGACTCATTTTCAAAAGTGGAGTAGAGAAAAAAAAAGGAAATATCTCGAGAACGACTAGTCCCAGTGTAATGGGATTGGTCTTATTCCTTTTTTCGTTAAAAATTACGTATAAAACAAGCATTTATTGGATATATTTCAGCATACGTAGTTTTTTATTTTAGATTTTGTCGATTTTTGCGGGACATTTTGCAAAAAAAGGCAGGTTATTTTTTTTCCGAGTCATACCAAAATCTAATCAGCACCAGATTGTCCCACAGGTAACTTATCTACCGAATTTTGTGAAATTTGGTCCATTAGTTTTTCCGCTAGAGTGGATACAAGCTTTTGCGGGCCATTTTGCAAAAAAGGCGGGTTCTTTTATCCCGAATCGTACCCAAAATTAATCAGCACCAGACTCGCCCACAAGTGAACTACCTACCAAATTTTATGAAATTCGGTCTATTAGTTTTTTAGTTAGAGTGGATACAAAATCTGCACAGACAGACACACAGACACACACACAGACGTCACGCTAAAAATAGTCACGCTAAAAATAGAGGTCTCGAAACGTGTAGATTCGTCGAAAACTCGAGTTGCGATTTTCGGCATGATTCCAATACTTTCCCTACACATTACCATGTATTGCAGGGAAAGTAAAAATTGATCCCTAGCTGCTTGTAGCCAATATTAAAACTTGTTTTAAATATAGATTAGAAGAAAAATTAATCGAAAAATTGGTTTTTGAGTAGATTTTACAGATATTTCAGAAATAGGAATTACAATTAAAAAAGTGCCAACACGCCCCTGTTAAAAGTCAGAATTAAATGTTAATTTATCCTATAACTTTATTCAGGAAATGCCGAAAATTCTAACAATTTAAATGCTTTTAAATTTATTTAGAATATTTAACTAAATGACGTGCTGAGTTCACGAGTTATAATATTTATTTTACAGAGAAACGTGGCTCGTGGGTTAGGGCAGTGCCTGATAGACCGGCAAAAATGCGGACTAATGATATAAAATATTTAAAAGTCTTTACAAAACAGCCAAATAGCACGCAATTTCTTCAAATTAACATTGGTGAAATTTTAAAGAATGCAGTGGATTTTCAAAACGTGCAACACATATACCCATCGACTAAAGTTGTCTTAAAAGGATAGATCTGAAAATATTTGCGCAATGGAATTCATTTAACTGCAGTCGTATTCGACACAGTGTTCTAGATGTCTACCATTACCACTCTAAACACATCATTAAACGAAATCATTTTTTATATAGTTTCTACTATAAAAATATTATCGGTACATACGAAATTTACTCAAAGATATTTGAATTTTAAATTTTTAAATTTTCTTACTCTGTGGGGCAATAAAATAATCTAATTAATTTTGGGTTTAACTGGAGGCTATCCAAATTTCCTGTATATATTTCTATGATCTGTCGAACCAAAAATAAAGTTAAATGAAAATTCAGATATGATATTGCATAATCAATGCAATAACGAAATTCATATCGAAAAGTTATTGTGCATTATTTTTTGGAATAAAATGATTTACTTGATTTGGAATACAATCATTTACTTAGAAATATAAAATGCCTTCCTTTCTTTTATTAAAAGATTTTTTTTAATTTTGAAATTTGGTACACAGTTTAGTTTGACAGACCATATTAATCTTAAAATTTGGCGGATCCTCGAAGATATAACCAACACTTTTTTGTGAAATAGTCCGAAAAAAATCCCATTGTTGAAGAAGGTTCAAACAGAGTCCAATATTCAGCTTATATATATATATATATATATATATATATATATATATATATATATATATATATATATATATATATATATATATATATATATATATATATATATATATATATATACTGGGTGGTTAGAATTAAAGAATCTCAGTTCAGAGTACTATAGAGAAAACAATCAAAGGTCATAACGCCAAATCTGCGTGGCATGCATTTCAGAACATGGGGAAACGAATGTAGCAAAATGAAATTAGTTCCAAATATGACCGATAGGGGAAGAGATGGCGCTGCGAACAGTCCCTAGTAAAAACATAATTCAATGAAACGGCTTGGCAGTCGTGAGGCATATTAATTACGAATTGTGCGTGGTATGAGGTACTATCAACTGTCATAAACGTTGAATATGAAATTTAGGTAAGCACTTTGCAAATGTAATAGCATCAACAAAAGAAGCAGACGTCGCTTTATCCAAATTGTTTAAACACAATTTGCTATAAAAATACGTTCAAAGCTTTGTGGAAACATTCGACGATCGCTATGGGACTCTCAGTGCCTGACCGTGCTTTAAAGTTGTTTTACAAGAATGGCAAAAACGCTTCTGGCCATTTCACGAGTACAGACGTTTAAAATCGTTGGTGCAGGTCCTCTGACAGCATGTGGCATTAGGAGGATCGTTCAACCTTTCAATGAAGCTGGAAGCTTCTCAGTTCGACCAGGACGAGATCGAAAACCTGTGACAACGAAATTAGCTGAAGAGGTTGCAACGGCTGTTGTTGAGCAGACCAGTCACAACGAGGCAGGAATCAGTAGTGCTCGAGCTGTAGCAAGGCAGTTGGATTTGCCTTACGCAACAGTACGAAAGTGTTTGAGGAAACTTTAGAAAGTTATCCGTGTAAGATCCAGCGTCACCGAGCGTTACAAGGTTCTGGTATAGATATCCGTGAAACGTTTGCTTTGGCCCCTGGAACATTTTGAGTGATAAGGCACATATTTCTCTGTGTGGAGCAGTAAACACCAAAAACAGTCGTATCTGGGCAATGGAAAATCTCCTCCAATTTCAACAGATCCCCATACATTCTCCCAACTAATCGTTTGGATTGAGTTTACAGCAAAATTTCTGATTGGTCCCTATTTTTTTTTGAAGAAATCCATTCACAGGGACCAAAGACCTGTTCAGTTACTGCACAGCGTTATAGGGACTTCGTTTCAGAACTTCGTTATTTTTCATCTCCAACAACGAAGATGCTTCGGCTCCACCGTATTCTAACAAGATGGAGCATCTCCTCACATTGGCCGTCCTGTTCAACAGTTGTTGCGACAGCATTTTACAGAAAATCGAGTAAGCAGTCGTGCATTCCCATCTTTATGGCCACCCGTTTACCAGATCTGAATCATTGTGACTTACTGAAGCTGCTTATTAGGGTGGAGTGAAAAATATAGGGATTTTTTTTTAATTCGAAATCGGCCAGGGTAAAAGAAAGTTGTCCCGTTGGACAAACCGAAAGTGTGAAAAATCTTATATTCTTGAGGTCAAAATTTCATGCGCCGCATGCAGGTCAAAATGCACTATTTCAGGCCAAAAAAATCATCTTTTTATTCAGACAAAAAATAATTATTTTTTTTCGATTTCGAAATCGGCCAGGGTCAAGAAAGTTAGCCCATGGAATGAAACAAACATGCGTAAAATTTCAAATCCCTGAAGTTACGTTTTCATGCACCGTACAGAGGTCAAAGGTAATTATTTCAACTAAAAAAAAAAGACCATTTTAATCTAAAAACGCACAGTTATGAAATGCCCTTTATATGTGCTATTAGACTATAAGAAACAATTATTGACTTATAACTTTGTGACATATGACTCTTTACCTTGATTCCAGAAACTTTGTAATCCTTGCCTTTTTTTAGGTTTTCTATATTGCAAGCTCTCACGTAGTTTTGTATGGCCACGCTAGAGGGCTTCTCTCATCAGAGTATATAAACCACTCAATATGAACCGAGGCTCCTCACTCCTCGGTTTATATTTCGATGGGAAAAAGGATGAAACCGTACTTCAAGTAAAAAAGGCATCGAAGTATCATAGACGAATAATCCGAGAAGAACATTACACCCTGGTACAAGAACCAAACTTTGTCTAGATTGGACACATTACAGTTTCATCTGGTGAAGTCAAGGTTATTTGTGGCGGAATGCTCACTTACTTTAAAAATCAATAAATTCCTCATGATAGTTTGATCGCTGTAGGCTGTGATGGAACAAACGTAAATACTGGCGTGAAAGGGGGGGGGGTATATGTTTATTGGAAGCAGCAATTAATCGTCCATTGCAATGGTGCATTTGTCTGTTACACGCAAATGAATTACCTCTGCGACACCTTCTAAAAAAAGCTCGATGGAGAATCTAAAGGTCTCAATACATTTTCTGGGCCTATCGGAAAAGCAATCCAAAATTGTGAAAATCTTGCAGTGATAACATATTCTCCAATTAGAGGAGAAAATTTTTCTTTCGAGGTAACAGATCTGATTAAAAGTATTTGTATGATGTATGCCAATCAGTTTCTGATCCAGTAATACAAAGAAATAGTTTTTCTCGCACCAAGGAAATATTCTCCTGTCAATGCTTGTAGATGACAGAGAACACGTAAGGCAACTAGCTGTCAGATGAATTATGGCAGCAAGAAAATCTACGAATGTTTTAAAAGGGGTGAGAAATGTTAGTGTTCCGGAAATTAATTTCAGTGCAAATGATTACACTGAACTTATCAACTAGCAAACATCCGAAAGATATAAACCACCTCTTAAATCATTTATTCATAATTATAAAAATTAAGAAGTAATTAAAAATAGGGAGTAATTAAAAAAATACGGCTATCTTGTGAACCTTGGACCAATGACGTCATCTTGTGAACCTTGGACTAATGACGTCATCTTGTGAACCTTGGACCAATGACGTCATCTTGTGAACTTTGGAGCGATGACGTCATTTTATGTGAAATCTTAGATAAGACAAGAACTGATAAGCTATCATCTTAGTGTTATAATTAGTGTATATATATCGTTCATTTCTAGTTTGGATGTCGGCTAATGAAGACCTCATACTGTAAGTTATTTTCGTGTTTTTGCCAGCTATTCTTGTATATTCCGCGCGATACATATCTCCTAAAGTTATAAAAATATACAAAATTTCTCTAAGTATTTAATGTTAATGTGATTTAAAATTCGGAACTTTAACTACGTTTGGTACATATTTTCACTCTATGATTTCGAAGATGAATAAAATAATGTAGAAATTTTCCCATGTAGATAACAATTACATTTAGCACAATCTAATGTTGTACGATTCATTAAAAATTACAAGTTCTAATCACTTCATATCTTATCTTATGTGATCTGTTTGAACACGACACTCAATTTAGGTCACGTGATTATATTTATGACGTGGCCCGATAAGACATTTCAACCTTGGTCGTTGCGTGGCTAGGTTCGGTTCGTTCATAGCTGTGACAAATTTATAGCGTTTTAAGATCTTAGTGTTTTAAAAATAAATCTTATACTTTGAATGTGGTAGTTGGATGTTTCTATCTAAAACTAATGTCTAAAATTCAAAGTATGCCATTACTCGAAGAAATAATTTCTAGTGGAAATACTATGGAGTTGTCTGTTCCTGCCCTAGAAAAAGCAAAATCTGTGGACATTGTCTCAGATGTGATTAATTCACCCTCACAAAAGATTGCTGTGTATTGGTTAGAGCAGTGGTTCCCAAACTGGGGTCCCCGGACCCCTGGGGGTCCGCGACGAGATTTTAGGGGGTCCGCGAACAACACGCAATATTTAACTAATAAATAGTTAGCTTTAAAAAAATGAAATTCATTATTTTTCTCCACTCTTTTTTTATTTTATTTTTTTAAATAAAATAATAATGAACTTTTTTTCTAAATAACTTTGAATTAAATACATTCATGAAATTAATTTCAAACTCATAGGTTATATCTTCAAACAGAATTAAATTGTTTGGGAGTAGGTTTCGTTTTGGCACAATGCGATGATTAACGGTGACGATACTCTGATGTAGCTCAGACGTCAAAGCACTTGTAACTTCGAGTATTAATACTACTAGAGACTGGATGATGTCAGCTTTGAATAGAGGGGGAGGGCGTAGCGAACATCTCCCGCCTCTCCCTCACTGTTTACACTAAATTATGCTTGTTGTACATATCCAATAGAAACACGCCCTTGCAATATGGTTTTAAGGGGTCCGCGAATTTTTTTTTTCTCTGAGGGGGTCCGCGGACCGGAAAGTTTGGGAACCACTGGGTTAGAGACCTATCTCATGTCTTCCATAACCCCACCAGAAACATCTACCGTTGTCAATTCACAAGTTCTCACCGAGGTTGAAAACTCAACTCAAGAACTGCTTTCTTGTTCTCTAACACATAGCGGAGTGTTATCCTCCACTACAGAATCAGTTTCGACTGAATCTACTTCTTCAGATTTTGTGCAAGATGCGCTCCGTCGTTGGCATTTAGGTTCTGATGTGTATGTACATTTGAAACTTCGCCATGGGAAGTTAAAATTGTATATATGGAACAAGCGAATATCTCTAACAAGCGAAATGAATTACAGCCTACGCGTGAAGGTGTTACACTGTCACCTGCTACATGGAGAGAATTTTCTCAAAAATTGTGGTCATTCAATATTCTATATGCAGATACCTCTTTCGTCAGTCGCAATGAGTTGTTCTGTTTCAATGACAACGGAAAACTGCATTTGAAGAAAATAATTCAATTATATGATTCAACATTTTATCTAACACAGTGTCATATTACCTTAGATAAAAATCAGATAGCATGTTTACAGAATTGTGTTAACAACATTAGTATAAAACTTCGAAAAAGTATATTTATAGAGTGGCTTCCTGCTCAAATATTAAAAATAAAGAACACTATAACCTTTCTACCATCACTTATTTGTGACAAAAATTTCGCATTCGAACAATTAATCTCTTGTATTCATGACAACATCATGTGTCATGTAAGAAAACTTTTCAAATGTGTTGGCTGTGTTGCTCAAATTGAAGATCTAAGTTACCATGAATGTCTTTACAGCACTCCATTGCAAATGTATAACAGAGTGGCTGAACAAGTACTTCTAAATCTTGACATTAATAACATAACAAAGAAAGTTTTGTTGCGTGGTGAAGAAGTCTTTTACTGGTATGATAGAAATTTTTTCAAGTCATTCAAATCAGAGAACTATGAATGTGCGATAAGGAAATTATTTTAACTTATTTGTTTAAATGTACAACAGATAATGGTTAATGTGTATTTTATGAATAATAGATTCATTAAATGGTTTTTTATCTTTCAGATTGAACTCCTTATTTACTCTCTGTGAGGCCAGAATATGTCCTCACATGAGGCATTTTTATTGCAGTATTTATGGTGCATAGAACGGCTAACAAAGCTCGAGTCTGGCTGGCGCCGGTGTTTACAACAACGTGAACTTTTAGGTCAAATACTATAAAATTTGGGTGTCCCAGGCCAAAGGGGATGAGAGGGGCCTTGATAAATGTCAAGTGATGCCATTGGGTTCAGAAGAACCAATGACCACCAAGGAGAAGAAGGGCGGAGGTACCTCCCCTCCCCCGCCGAAGGAACCACAAGTGACTCTGATACAAAATGCGGTAGAAGGAACTTGGATACAAAATGTTGCAGAAGTGATTCGGATCCAGAATGTTGTTGCAGTGACTCTGATACAAAATGTGGTAAGAGAAACTCATATACAAAATGTGGCAGAAGTAACTTGGATACGAAATGTTGCAGAAGTAAGTCTGACACGAAATGTGTTGTTGAAAGAAGTTTCATTCGAGGCGTTGTTGCAGCAGGTTTTGCAGTTGACTATAAGTACGAGATGCAAGCCACACACGAAAGAGTTGTAGCCGTACGGTCAGCAATAAGACGGATGCAAGCCTCAGCGTGATGAGCCGAAGATTAAACTGTAAGGTATGTGCTCATTTCCCCAGGTCATAGAAATTATCGAAAGCTAATATTGCTGGTCGTATCTCCCCTAGCTAAAATATTAAATGAAAATTGATAATAATTGAAAGTTGATATTGTTGAAAATTAGTGCTTTTGATAAATTGATGTTGTTAATAAATGATATTGTTTAAGTTTTAAATAGTCTAATCTTTTTAATATTGATTAATAATTCTTTTCAGGACTTACACAAAAGGTACAAATAATTGGAGGGTTATTGCGGCACAACAACGAGCGATGTACGTTTAAATGTTAATTCCACGTTATGAGATCAACGGCCATGTTTTCAATGATTAATAACAATTAATGTTAATTGTAAGTTAACTGTAAGGTTCCCTTCTATTTTTCACGTCCCACACTCTCATTAACAAATTTTTTTTAGCATGTTCCATTTAAAAATGTTATGTGGTTATGTATCTATGCATTCAAGTGTAACAGGTTTACTAATCTCGCTTTTTAAAATAAAATATAAAAAAAAATTAAAAATAGATTTATTCGAATCATATCAAATGTCTACAGTGTGAGTTTCATAACGAAAGATATTTACACTTTACAGAGTTTAAATCATAAAATTTATAATCAATGTTAAAATTCTGAAATATTCTTGTTCATTAAAAATAAATGCTAAGTTGTGTTCCATTCTCTAAAGTATGAAGATTCATAAAGAATGTTATGTTTCAATCTCTAAGAATCGGTGAAAATTCGACTCTAGTTTCTTAAAAATCTACGAAGTTGAGATATATTCAGTAATAGGTGTAAAATTTTGTTTTAGATCTCAGTTTAGTTCTGTCATTTTCTGTGTGTTGTTAAATATGTACATTCAAATGTGGCCATTCATTAAGAACAGGTTGGTTTTATGATGCACCTACAGCCGCGAAATCGTGACATTTCTATGTGCATGTCAATAATGTCTCATATTAAGATATCAAAACTCATTACATGTTTCTTTTAAGGTGTTAATTGCATATCTTTCATATTTTTAATGTTATTGCAATGTAGTGCACTTGTCTCAGAGACTCACTCTTTTATTTAAATTCAATGTTAACAATCGCATATCTTTAAAAACAGTAAGATTTATTCTATTCTCCTTTAAGACAGTTTAAAAAAATATAGTGATTTGATGAGCTTAAACGTTGTTGTAACATTAAAAAGGTAGCTCTTATTTGATAGTCATACACTAAGTATTGTGCAATGTTTGTTAAATTTCATTAAAATATGATAATTTTAAACAATAAAGGAGTTTTAGAGCTTATGTAATGTTACTCCAGAGGGTCGCTCATTCATTTAGATTCAACATTAATGATCGTATATATTTTAAAAACCGCTAAGTGCTATTCAATTTCTCTAAAATTCGTGAGAGTTTATTCTTTTCAGATTGAGTGCATCAATGTAGTGGTTAGCTTGTCGGGGTTGAAACAGTTTGCATTTTTTTAAAAATATCTTACAAGTAATGTATTCTTTGGTGAGAATAGCTTGTGCGGGGTAGAACAGTGGTTAGTTCAAAGGCGTCTCGACAGTTTACCTTTTAAAAATATCGGTCCGCTATTGTATTCTTTAGTATGAAAGGATTGTGTGGGAGTCACTTTATAGGGTTTTTGCAACTAGCAAAACCCGTTGGCGTAGATTTTAATATTTTTTCAGATTTAAGAAAAGACATTGAATTTCTTCGTTTTATATAAATGAAAAAAAAAACTTTATTTTTCTGATTTTAAAGAATGTTGATTAATGATCACGTGGAGTGCCTTTAGACATATTAAAAAACCACTTAGCATGGATATATCATAAGCACTTAGCACGGTGTTTTATATACCAAAAAAACCACTTAGCATGGATATATCATAAGCACTTAATATGATTTTAGTCATACCAAAAAACCACATAGCACGGATATATCAAAACCACTTGACATGGTTTATGGTATAGAAGAAGCAAACTTTATTTTTTCAGATTAAATATGGTAAATTATTGCAATTTTATGTTGGTAAGATTTTATCTATTCTGACATGTAAGTCATGCATGCGTGGAACTCATAAGTTTTAAAAGTGTCTTATTAATTCTAATCATAGGTTTGTGTATGTTATATTTTAACTTGTTGGGGAAAGAAAATACTAATCTCGAACAAAAACCACAGTATCATAAATAAATATTGCACTGTCCAAAGCAATTGTTATCTCGATGTTTAGGCGATAATCGTACATGCTCGCTTTATGCTCAGCAATGGAATGCATCTATTTCGGACATTTTTAAAAGTTTTAAAAGTTAGTGAGATAAAATCTTACACAATACTTAGTTGTTTCATGTTTAGCGGGTTTTAATATTGGGTGTTAAAATCTGGGTACACGTATGTGAAAATGATCGATTCCCATTCAATAGATTTTAAAAATGTGTTGGTGTCCTGTAAAAATACACAAAACTGTACACTCACATCTAAAATTCTATAATGGTACTAAAATTACGATGTCCACTGTAAAAATGGTCAAATCATATTCAGTGGCTTTTATTTTATTTATTTATTTTTATCTTAATGCTAAAATTTTGGGATGCACATATATTTGTGAAAATGTTTGATTCGTGTTCCATAGCTTGTTAAATTCTAAACCTTGGTATTCAAATTACACCCATCACTTTAAAAATGGTTAAATCATATACAATGTACTATATCATTAAAATCATGTATTACATATACTATTCAGATTATGTATGGCAAATCAGTGGTTAGGACGACGTAGTATTAAAAATATATAATTAAGAAAGAATAAGTGGCAACAGCTCAAAATGGTGACGTCATTATAGATAAGATCTCATTTTTAATAGAGCAATAAGAGCGCATAACTCATTTGTAGTTTGGACACCAAGCTGTGAAGACGTCGCTCGTGAGTTCCAATTTTTGTTAACTCTTTTCAGTGCTATGTGTAACATATATCTCCTAAAAATGTATAAAATGTGTCTATATATCCAAACTTTAACTAAGCTCGCCAAAATATTTGTATTGCATATATTTGCAATCCGTGAAAATGTTAGTTTGAAACTTTCCGTTCATATTTAGAATCGTAAAATTTATTTTAAAAGTTGCGAAACATATTCTGTAAGTGATAAAAATCGTAGTGTTAAATGCATATATACACACACAAACACACACTTAAAATCCAGTTCACGCATAATTTTATATTCAGTGGAAATTCATAATTTAATATTACATTTTGCTTTTAAATACACGCGCACACACTCATACACACACAACACTTAAAATGGTTGAATCTTGTTCACGAATCCGCTTAACACAATTTTGTATACACTTAAAGTTCTGTTTTTAAACACGCCGAAAAACAATTGTTACAAAATATAGCTCTCCCCTAATAATACTCGTTCGTAACTCCAAGCAAAATGTTCATAACGCGCCGGGCGATTCGAACGAACCCTGAAACTCCCGTTTACTTTCACGAAGAACAGTTCAACGATAAGAATCTACGGGACATGTGCGCGGTGGCACAACGGATAAGACGCCACACTTCTAATCGAACAGTTGCGAGTTTGAGTCCCGTATCGGACAAGTAGAAAATTAAATTCTTTTGGAAAATTAAAAAAAAATGACGATAGATGGCAGCACCTCACCAACTTTCGTCAGAGGCCGTTTTATCTACGTCACCGCTGATAAGCGAGTTCACTTTGTCATTGACCAGCGCCGGTGGAAAGAAGCTTCTTCCGATCAAAGGTCAGTCAGCGATTGCGACACCTCTTCCAATGTTCCTCCAGTCACAGGTCATTTCCAGATTACCAGTCACTAGAATCACTTTCGAAGTTCCTCCCCTCTCAACGCGATTACGAAACTGCCTCCGGTCAAAGGTCAGTCAGCGATTGCGACATTCTTTGGAGGACTCTTTCAAAGTTCCTCCCCCCTCAAAGAGGTAGAATTGCGAAACTGCCTCCGCAGTTGGTCTAAAGACCCGCCCCTCTCAACTCAAAGACTCTCCGTTGGTGCACCTCCTCATCCTCCCAAGGGAGGCAACCTTCCTTCCCAAAGAGGCAATTTTCCTCCCCAAAGAGGAACCCTCCTCCATGAGTTATCGGCTGCGGCGAGTCAAATTGGCCCTCAACACCATTTTATAACTACTAGCAAACTTTGAACGGAATCCATACGGTGATTATACAAATTTTAATGAATTTTGAAAAATAAATGCTTTTCGTGCGTTTTAAACCTCTAATTTTTTATAATACCATTTACAAAAAATCTGATGTGGGCAGCACATGACTTTCCTTATATAATGCAATGAATTTACTACTTTTACAGCAAAAAAAAAGGTTATTCTTGTAGTAGATACTTATATTCATTCCAAGGTATTAAATTTTCGTCAATGAGTCGTCATTTTCATTGATTTAGCGTCATTTTTATCCATTTGGCGACATTTTCGTTAATTTGGCAACATTTAAAAAGTCGCCAAATTGGCGACATTCCGCTAAATTCGTCGATAAAATATAGCCAAGCGTTATGGCAGGATAAATACGTTATTCTTACAGCAGATAAATGACTAATGGAGTTCAAATACAAAAGTATCACTCAAAGTATCTTTTCTTGTGAGTGGAACGAGTTAGATCCACGAGAATGATGTCACCAAATTTATTGCATGATATTACATATGAAAAGTGAACATGTTTCTTAACAGTTAATATTTTTTTTTTAATTTATGGGATTTTTTGATAAATTTATTTGAAAAATGTGCAATATCTCAAGAACGGTGCATGCTAGCGTTCTAAAATTTATGTCAATCGGTTTCTAAGGAAAAATTACATAAGAAATGTCTATTTGCGTAACCTTATTAAAGGTTTTGATTTTTTCAAAATTTCACTCGAAAATTTAGGGGGGTTCTGAACATTCGATTGCGTTTAAAAACAATAGGCTTCCAGCATTCATGGATTGTGATTTTTGTACCAAATTTCATTTGAATCGCTCCATTCGTTTGTGAGATATCGTCTCCACAGACTCACTGACACACACACACACATACTTTCACACATATACACACATACTTTCACACATATACACACATACTTTCACATACACATACTTTCCCACACACACACACATCACTTCAAAAATGTTCGATTCGTGATCAGGGATGCTTGAAACGTGCTCTCCCGTCGAAAACTCTAATTCGAATTTTCGACCCCGTCACAATACTTTCCTTATACATTATGTATATAACGAAAGTAAAAATGGTATGCCGTTCAATATTAATATTTTTCAACAGCTCCCAAATATATCACAGACTACTTCTGAAAAAAAAAATTCGCAAACCCATCCATTGATTAATTATAAATTTTTTAAGCCAACGATGTCTTCAATTTTTTAGTCTTCGTAGCGCGTCTACACTGATTTGCTGACCCTTCGACTTTTGACTGCTAAAGTCAACTATTGGTGGTATAGTGCTTTTTTTTACATTACAGGTTTTCTAACTTTGCAAGTTTTAAAGATGTTGTCCAAATATTTTTAAGTTATATTCTATTATCATTATGAGTATTGTGCTAAAATTTACAGGAAATAGTTTGTTGGGAAGAGCCCCAGTGCCGTCCGAGTGTCTTAACCACTGGGATGTCCCGCCCCTGTGCAATTTAATTTATAACCCTATATTTTTCGCAATTTACAAATCGTAACCTAAATTACAATCAATAGAGCAACGCTGATGATTGGCTGAGCTCAGGTGGGTTCAGAAACGGACCCCAAATGCGCGCACTGGAGCAGGCCTAACGTTAGTCATTTGGGGCACCCTAGCCCTACTCAAAATGCTGAAAGTATATTTTAATTAAGATACCATCGAAATAGGACATTTGGGGCAACGCGACCCTTTTATGAGCTGGTGCGGACGCATCTGGTGCACCCCCCACTAGCGACGGGCTTGCACTCAAGTAACAGTAAGACCGAAGATCCGCCCCAGTGAAGACCCGCCAGGGGCATATTTAAAGGATGTGGCCCGAAAATTTGGAAAGTAACAGAAATAATATTTATGTGACTGATTGTATTAGCTTTTTTAATGCAAAACATTGTATCTGGCATCATATATTATTCTCCTGAGAGGCTCTAATAGGTTGGGACCCGGGTAGGCATTGCCCGTTGCCAACCCCCAAATCTGTCGCTGCTTTTTTTTTACCAGTTTCAGCGACTGTTGTAGCTTATATTGGCTGAAATGGGCTGGCAGTGTTTCTTTAGCCTCGTTCACATGCATAGTTTCAAGACTGTATCATGGCTGTATTTGTTTTCATTTATCTGTAATTCAGAAAAATGTTGGACGCGTGTAAAGGCGTATTTTTACATAAAATAAAGAATGCTAGTAATAGCCAAAAAGTACTTACGGTTGACAAGACATGCACAACTCCCCATATGCTAACCATGAGAGAGATGACTGCCAGTCGTATTCCTGGCCTCTCCAAGATCTTGTTGGACGTTCCGACAAGAAAAGAGGGACCCGCCTGCAAACAGGAATATGAGGAATACATTTAAACACTGCTTGTCTAAAATAAAATGAACACGCTGTAAAAATATGCAAAAAGCTGGTTTGTAGTATGAAAAATCCATCTACCGTGTAATAAACAAAACATTTTATTGTAAAAACAACAACAACACTTCCCGGCCGTCCAAACAGTTACCTTACACCTTTCTGGTAGATCAGACGGTCTGGGTCTCAACAACAACGAGGTTGCTGCTCTTATCTTGAACTAAATTGGATTATTTTGGAGATTTAATTTTATTTTTGTTCACATGAAAGCAAATTTATTAGATCAGGCGCTTTGTCTTAATGTTAAAATTTAAGCCAGTACGAGAGTGTATGGGTCCACTAGACGTTCCACAAGTACCTTAGATTCAAACACTTCTCCTATGGATATGAAGACCAGACACAGAGGGTGAACAGATCTGCTACAAATGGGTCTTGTATATTATGGGAAATCTCTTATGGATCAAATGTCTATATTTCCGCTTCAAAATCTCTTGTTAAGATGTTTCTTGGCTCGTAAAGATTTCTGTTTCTTAAAATATCAAGCACATATTTTACAGTGTTGTTCAGTGTTCAGTAACATTTTGGTTAAGTGGCGCCTAAACTCATTGAGTAAATTTCGCGACTTCCGGCTCATGTGCTTCATTTTCCTGTTCCTTATTTTATCACACGTATAAACGTGTTAAAATAAGGATTGGGACAATATATTGAAGGCGATTGTGGATAAATATTATTTATGTATAACTTTATGGAGCCTTAAGGAAAGTAAAAGTTTTAAGTTACCTTAAGATAATAAAAAATCTGCTTTAAGGAAGATTCTTAACTATAAAAAATTCCAATGAACTGATTTGTGGACCTCCTTTAAAAATAGCATCGAACCCCCGGTATTCACAATTTACAAATTCCATAATTGCCTATGCTGTTAACAGCGTAGTTCTGAAGCATTGTCATGTCTAAGGAAAACTTGACAAAGACAACCCATATAAGACTATGGCAGATTGATGTGGCCAGTCCCGAGCCAGGACTGAACTCGGGACCTAGTGCTTACAAGACCGACATTATAAGCATAGAGCAAAAGCTAGCTTCTGCTCAGTGATTATAATGTCGGTCTTGCAAGCACTAGGTCCCGAGTTCGCTCCTGGCTCGGGACAGGCGACGCTCAATCGCTACAATGATGACTGGGCGTTTGAAACACGCAACCTTCCTCTCCAACGATCTCACCTCTCAACATGAGATGGCAGCACCACACGGAGTCAGAGGCCTCCCTTCCTGGTTGACAACGACTGATGTCACGCGCCCGAGGCAACACCCCTCCCGGACTTCAGCCCCTCCACTGCATTTCGGGGGGACACGCGGGGGGTTTTCTCAGCGGTCCCCCTCCTCGCCGAAGTTAGACCGGGGCCTTCTCATCAGGTGAGGGAGTGTGCGGCAGCAAAGACATCTGATCAAAGATGCTTGGAACCTGTACCCGAATTATAAGAACGGAGCTGAAGCTAGCTTTTGCTCAGTGATTATAATATCGGTCTTGTAAGCACTAGGTCCCGAGTTCGGTCTTGGCTCGGGACTGGCGATGCTCTTTTCCGCCACAAGACAAATAAGATAATAATTGTCTTCTTTGTGCTTATATATGCTGCTTAAGTTTTTCTTATCCTATGTACAAAGTGTATTTTACTTATTGTTATGCATACTTCATTTATAGATCGTTCCCGTAGCTCAATGGATAGAGCTTTGACTTGCCAGTTGGAAATAAGTGAATAGAATTCTGAGAGTTCTTTATATTTGCGTCAAACTAACTTAACCCTGAAGGTTTAATGCAGCGGATCACCAAAGTCTCATAAATGTCGATACAAACTGATTTTATTTATTATATTTTTAATTTTACCTATACAGCTGTGTAATGATATGAACATTGAATGGTCTCCTAAATCCTAAACACGATTTTGAATAACTGAGGTGCATTTTGCATTGCTTTCTGACAAGAATGAATATTGACGTGAAATCGGGAAAATAATAATAGACGTGAAAGCGAAATCCACCCCCCCCCGACCTCCATCAGAGGTACAGTGTCTGGTATTCCAGACACTGCACCAAAGGTTTGCAACCTGTTACTGGCGATCCATCCAGTGCCTACGTAGAGTAATTCAGTTCTCTTCAAAATGATTTAAAATTTAGCTTACAAATTTTGATCCTGAAAAGAGTATTATAGTTTTATCCCTAGTATCATGCCAGTATTGGGACAATATTGTATATCTTGATGTTTTATTGAAAATATTTTCAATGTGACGCCACCATTGGGGATACACTGGCCACCAATATTAGCATTTCAATATTAAGCTAATATTGGAGTTACATTGGAAATATTTCCAATATTTCGAATATATTGGCAACAAATAGAAGTTAATTTTTGGGTATATATTAGAACACCAGTGTTGGGTATGCAGGGTGTATATAAACTGTTTTGACAAAATAAGAGGGGTGATAGTACTCATCAAGACGAACAATATTTACTATGGAACCTAGGATCGCATTCCTTTCTGAGTGCCAGAAAAGCGTAAAGTTAAAGTTGAACTTTCAACAGTGAAAATCAGGAGAATTAACGCAATCATGAGTTGCACAATCCCATTTATTTACAACAGAGAAAGACTCAAAGTAGATGCTCAAGGTGACGGCCAAGGGTGCCGTTGCACAATTCACACCGGCGAATGAACGACTGGCGCATCCTCTCGAAGACACCTGGTGTCGTGTGTATCCTGCCCGCTGCAACAACGATTCTCTCGACGAGATTTTCTACGGAATCATAGGCGTCTCGTACACCAATGATTTTATGCGCTCACAGAAGAAGTGCAGTGGGTTGAGCGTGGTGGCCAAGCCACAGATCCACTACGCCCAATCCACCGTCCGGTAGGTCGGAGGTGATTGGGAGATGGCGGGCTCTTAGCGACTCGTGGGACGGTGGTTCGCGGGCTCGTTCCATCTGCCCTTGCCCTGACGTTCGTCGGCAGGTGGTTAATAGATTCTTAATTTATTTTTGCACTGGTCATGGACCTTTTATGTTTTATCTTAATAGGTTCAAAATTAAACCTACCCCTCTTTGCACCTGTGGGGCAGTGGGCGACGCCGATCACTATGTTTTCGACTGCCCGCTGACCCTCAGGTGGCACCTTAGGAAACCTTCGGCAGAGGGACGAGCCTTGTGGTTTGATAGGGTTGTTGCCAGTTCTTCGTCCACTGCCTTGGTCCAGGCTTGCGTAATGGTATCCAAGGGGATCTGCGAAGATGATTGTAATAGTTAACAGATTAAACTGGTTTTAATCATACCTGCCGGATGCCGTAGTTATTAACATTGTTTTATTTGATCAAGGTATTATAGTTAATTGGCCTCTGGTGTGCGCATCGTCGGCTTCCCTCGCATTTTGTACACACGGGTATATTGTGCACATAATAGAATTTGGGAATTAATAGTATAATGTAGAAACAATGTATATAATAATGTAAATAGTAATAAATAGTAGTAATGTAAATAGTATTGTAAATAGTTGTATGTACATAATGATGTAAATAGTAGAAGTAGAGAGTTGATGTTGATGATATAAATTATGTTAATAAAAATGTATATATATATGGACTTTGAGAAAAATTTGTGTATATATGAGAATATGTGTAGAAGAGAACATGAGTAGAAGAGTTTATGTATATAAGGAACAAGGTCAAAAATTTATTATACTTTATTGTAATTATGACTAACTAATATATTTTAAACATTTTTACGGCAATTGAGTGTTTTTATTTATTGTCCCTAAAAAAGTCTTTACGGCAATCCTCATCACGTATTTACATTGCCCACCTTTTGTGGGCTATAATGTCTATAAATTTTGTTATTTATTAATGTGTTTACTTATTAATGTTTTGTTATTTTGTTCTGTTGCGTTTTCCCGCAAATGTTGCGGATGATTTGTAAACCTTTTCTCGCCAATTGGCGCGAGTTTCTTGTTATGCCATTGTAACCACCTTGGCCGGTTTTACTTAGAAAAAATAAATATTCTGTGGAGGGGGGAGCGTCGCCGTTCTGCGGTGGCGCGTCTTGCCTGGTTGGTTCCTTTGCGGACGGGTCCCTGGTCTGCTGGTGGGGGTTTCGGTCGTCTCCGTCGGCCCTCTTCTTGGGGACTGGCGGCTTCTGGCCTCGCTCGGCGGGGCGTTGGTCTGTTGTCCCCTTGGCGTCCCTGGTCGTGCGCTGCTGTGTGGGGGAGTCGGCGGTTTTCTCCGTCCGGCGGGGCGGGTTGGCCTGTTGACTTGCTTGGTGCTGGGGATCTCTCTTTTCCCGGCCGGGCTTAATAAACCTTTACGCCCTCGTTGGCAAGGTGCCCGGTCTGGGTCGTGGAATCCACCGTCCGGGATATTTGGCATTCAAGAAGTGTCGGACCGTGCTGTAAAAAGTGCTGATGTGATACTTCTCCGGCACGACAGCTATGTCGTCCGAAGTGGCGACTTGTGCTTGTTGGACGTGTTTCGAAGTTGCTCCTTTCTGGCACTCAGAGTGAAATGCGACCCTAGGTTCCATAGTAAATATTATTCGTCTTGATGGGTACAATCACCTGTCTTATTTTGTCAAAACAGTTTATATACACCCTGTATATGGTCAGTCAATATTGGTTTCCAATATTGCTAAAGTTCCCAAATTTCCATACTGACCGAATATTGGGCCTACATTCGGCTGTCAATATTGGTATGGTACCAGGGACGATGCTGTCTGAAGGTATTTAATAGTATCGTGGTGCTCCCTGAGACAACTTAATATTGTGCTGGTGCTTCTGAAAGTTACAGAATCACTGCCATATACAGATGTAGCACACTGGCCTTACCTTGAGTCCAATGGGTACAATACATATGAGAGCTATCGCAGTTAGGAGGAGAGTACCAGCAGGAAGACAAGCCGCAGCAACGAGACTCCTGAAAGAATAACACGAACAGTTAGAACAACGTGCTCGAAACACAAAACAGAATTATATAAAGAAAGCAGAGTGTAAATAACAGCTGGAGTAAAATAATTATAATGTATGAAAATTAATTACATTTCTACTAGATGTTAAGCCCGTTATAATAAAAAGTGCATAAAGTTATGCAAAAGATTTCCTCCTATTTGCCCGACGGCATCACTTGTGCCTCTAATATTAGGTATTCTAATAGCAGGTATTTTTATAACAACTACAGCTAAGATAAATATGCCGCTGCATGGACCAAAGAAATCCGATAACAACTAATTTACAAAAAAGATCTATTCTCAATAGGACCTTTTTTTAAATACATAGTTTTTATAACTAAATACAGCAATCAGTTTTGTAGCAATTAGTTTTTAAGAAGTTCTGCGCAAAAGCTCTTCGCTTTGTTTGTCTGTAATGCTTGGCGATGAATTTAGCTAACTTGGTTACACATTTAGTGAACTATCACCAAGTTGGAGACATTTTGCCCCAACGCCAAATCGATGAATTATTTATTGAAGTATTTTAATATATGGACTATATTGGTTATTGCGGATGTTATCAATATTAATAATTGTTAATTTAGAGTTGTGTGAAACATAAGTTAATTGGGCACTTCGAAATAGTTTTTCATGCTGTCATCCGAAATAAACTCTAAATGTACAATCAACATTAAAAACATTATGCAGTAGGTATTATCCATCACATTTTCACCGTTGTCCACACTAGATTTTTTAATATGTTTTTTTTTGTGTAAGAATGCATGTTGCTTAGCATTGAAAATAGCCGTCTCAATTCAAAATTGGCTTTGTTAGGTTGTGTCTGGTAGTTTTTTACTTAGTTAGTTCACTTCCTTCTGTAATAGTTCACATTTTACTAATGTTAAATAATTCCTATTCTAATCACACACATCCCCTAAGTCTCACGGTTTAGGTTTAGATAAAATACAACTATAAAAGCAATTTATATCTTTATGGATGCTTGAAACTACGCCATGTTGTTGCTGCGCATGTTGGATATATGAAAATATCGTATTTTAAATTTTCTAGACTGCCCATGTACATTGCAGCAAATGATGCATTTCTACCGCTGCCTGTTTAGTTTTTAATTATTTTTCATAAAGGCCGGTTATTTTTGGAACACCCTGTAATTCCTATTGTAATCTCTCCTTATGTCTCACGGTTTAGGTTTAGATAAAATACAACTATCAAAGCACTTTATATCTTTATCGATTCTTGAAAAAAAAAGTGGTTATTATGGGAATTCTACGGCAATATACAGGGGCGTAAAGCCAAACGGACCACCGCTTGTTATTCTGCTATTGAATGTACATTAATCAAAGATATAATTTAATAAGGAATGTCAAGTTCTATCAATTCATATGCAAAAAAATGTCTTTATATCAAACTGCACACAAACTTTAGAATTTTCAATAGCAATACCCAGTTTTGATGTTATAAACTAATTCCACATCCCTAAATTACTTTACATATAAACGTTTATAAAGCTCCTGTCGTTATATCCGGATGCATTGTTGTTACGCTTATTACAATCAGTGAATGTTGGAACGTTATTGATTTTATAAGCGATCGAATAATCGACAGACCTCCCAATTTTCGAATGTATTTTTTAAAAAAATTATTAAAAATCATGAGTTTCAATAATATTAAAAAGATAATCCTTTCTTGCATAATGTATCGTTAGAAAACAAATGGTACTAACTTTAGAACGCTAGCACAAGCTGTTCCGGGGATGTAGCATTCTTTCAGATAAATCTATCGAAAACGTTAAGTAAAATTAAAAAAGTAGCTCTTGCCTTCTCGCAGTTCGCCTACTGTTCTTTGGTCTGAGGAAGTGAGCTCATAGCGTCCTGACCAAATTCTAGTCACTTAATTGACATATTCCTGCTTTCTTCAAGGAAGTATTTAAAGTTAATTTCTTACAAGTAGCAATTTTATTTATGGTGGCACTAAAATGGGCGATAAACTTGGCGATTATTTTGAAGATATATATATATATATCGTCAATTTTTTCAAAATGCTGTCAAGTTCACTCAAATGTTGCCAAATTGCAAAAGTAACGGTTAATTAACAAAAATGATCCGAAAATAATAAAAATTCAATATTTTTTAATTATTAAAATCGTTTGATATATGGACTATATTGGAGCCGACGCGGTGGTCGAGCGGTCAGAAGGCAGGCGTTTCCTTGTGATCGCTCGGTTGCCGGGTTGTGGGTTCGAGTCCCACCTGCGGCGTTGTAACAACAACAACTATATTGCTTATTGGATTCTAGAAATTTTTCTAATTGTCAAATTACATTTGCGCGAAATATAAATTTATTTGTCACCTCGAAATAGTTATACATTGTCATCCAGAAAATCATCAAAATTTAATGAGCAATGTTCATTGTTAAAGCTTTGTGCCATGGATCTTGCACATCTTTCGTTTTCTGTGAAATAAGTGGAGTCATTGCGTCATGTAGCTATCATGTGCTGTGCACATCACATTTTTTTCTCGCAGATGTACATAAAACATTAGAATATTTAAATCCCTAAGAAAAACTACACGCTATCATAGGTTAAATTAAATGCGGCTGAATTATTGAAATACTCGAGAAAGCTTCGGCGGATTGGGGCTAAATGGCAGAGATGGTAAATAAATTATTTAGTTGTTAAATTGCAGCGTGTTGTTTAGAATACTTGATAATGGAGTCCGGCATGAAATGTCAACGGACAAATTGAGAGATAATGAGAATGGGAACGACGTATAGCAAGGAAATTAAGGAACTGGAGAAATTAAGAAATGTATAGAATTAATCTTGGAACAACATTTGAATCTAGTTTATCCGAGAGACACAAAATGTTCTATCTAATTTGGATTTTCCTTTTTCATTGTAAACTTGGAAATAATTTTATAGATTGTCCTCCTGAAAAGCGTTAAATGTTAATGATCATTGTGCCATTAGATCTTGTACATCATTAGTTTTCTGTGAAACAAATGAAGTCATTGCATTATGTAGTTAAAGTCATGTGGTGTCCACACCAGGTATTTTCCCGCTGCTGCTCATAAAATATTAGAATATTTAAATTCCAAAGTTAAACTGTATGTTAGAAAGTTACAAAAGGTTAAGTGAAGTGTGTTCGACTTATTGATTTACTTTAGAAAGCTTCGCGGGCGGTGGATTGGAACTAATAGCAAACGGACGAGATGGCACGCAAACTATTTAGTTGTCAAATTGCAGCGTGTTGTTTAGAATACTTGATAATGGAGTCCGGCATGAAATGTCAACGGACAAATTGAGACCTAACGAGAATGGAAACGATGCATAGCAGGGAAATGAAGGAACTGAGGAAAATTAAGAATTGTATAGAATGAATCTTGGAGCAACTATTGAATCTAGTTTATCTGAGAGTTGCAAAATGTTCTATTTAGTTTAGAGTGTTAGAATTTTCTTTTTTATTGTAAACTTGTAAATGATTTTATAGATTGTCATTCAGAAAAGCGCCAAATGCTAAAAAACAGTTCATCGTTAAAGCATTGTGCCATGGACCTTGCATATCATTATATTTTTCTGTGATTTCAGTTTTCATTTTCATTTGGTGACTGGATATATTTTTAAAAGCGACGTGGCAAAAATGAGAAAAAACTAAAATGTTTCAAGATCGGTTAGTCCCCGAGGTATGGGGTTGGTCTTATTTCTTTCTTAGTCAAAAATTACGTGTAAAAAGAGTATTTAACTGATACAATTTGAGCATATGTAGTTTTTTATTTTAGAGTTTGATAATTTTTTGGGGCTATTTTGAGAAAAAAAAAGTTCATTTATTCCAAATCGTACCCAAATCTAATCAACACCAGGGTAACCTCCAAGTGACTTATCTGCCAAATTAGTTTTTCAGCTAGCGTGGATGCATACGATTTTTGCAAACAATTTCGCATAAAACTGCAGTGTCTTTTTTTCCGAATCGTACCAAAAACTAATCAGATTCAAGGTAACCTACAAGAGATTTATCTATCAAATGGTGCGAAATTTCGTTGAATAATTTTTGAGTTAGAGAGGATATATACATCGCACAGACAGACACACAGGCACATAAACACACACACAGACGCCACGCTAAAAATAGTTTTTTCGTGTTCCAGAGTGACCGAAACGTATAGATCCGTTGCAAACTCGAGTTCCGATTTTTGATATGATTCCAATACTTCCCTTATACACATGGGCGCCCATAAGGGGGAAAGCGCCTGCCCCCTTGGACGTTCAAGGCTACAAAGGTCGACATCACATCTAGCTAGTCGATGTTGCCCACTGCCGTCAGTGGCTTGTCCTCTCCTGGGAAACGTTCTATGGGCGCCCATGTCTATACACGACCATGTATTGTAAGTAAAGTAAAAAGAAAAAGAGGTTAAAACCACTTACCCAGACATGACCAAGAAGTAAGCAGCAGAGCAGAAGAGCAGGACGAGGGGCAAGCCGGATAAAGAAACTACGCTGACTGTGTCCTTAATCCTGCGGAACTCCTGTTCCAGCACCGGATCTTTGAAGAAGAGTGTCAGGGCGTTCGCATGGTTTCGTAGGTGCCTGCGGAGGAAAACATTCTTTTAGGTTGGGAGCACACCAAAAGAAGCAAAACTGTTTTCGTGCACGACATTTAAACCATGGAGGTTAAGTGAAGGAGTTAAAACTCCCTGTTTGAAAACGCCAAAATCGTTTGACAACGATTCAGGTGGTGATGAGGTAACGCAAGTCACACTGCATTGTATGCATTTCATGAGCCTAGCATAGTCATGAGCCTAGCATAGTCTTGAGCATAGCATTTCGTCATTCGTGATGTCACTGACCAGGGAGGACATTGAGTCTTTGCCAAAACACAGTCAGTTTTTGCATTATTACAATTAAAAATTGTTTGTTAATTTTGAAGTGGCAATATCCAGACGTAAACACAGTGCTTCTTTCTTTCAGGCATATTTTCAGATATTTTATGTTAACCTAGTTTCTATTTATATGACACATCCTTTAGATATATTTATATCGGGCAAATAGAAAATTTGCCCCCCCCCCTAACATTTCATTAGCCCCGGCCAAAAAGTCCTTAAAGAAACACTGTGCAAACAACTTGCGCAGATATCTTAAATCGTGCTATGCATGTCTTACCCAGTGACGGCTAAAGAGATTTAGTGACGTCGGTGGTGGTAGAATGACAGTTGCAGTCAATAAGTTTGGTTTCTTCTGAGAACCCGAAAAGAAAATGCTTGCTTTTACTATCCCCATGACATCATATTCGCAGAATCAGTATTAATGGAACGTCTGAAGTTTTCAAGGTATGGCTATGAATTTTTCTTCAATGGACCTGTGTAATGGAAGTATATTAATTGTACATAGTTTCAACAGCAGGAAGCTGTATATGTTTTTCCGGTTAATAAACAAGTTTGAATTTTAACTCCTAGTCTTGGTGGGATTCTCCTTGGCCATTAGATGTGTAATTGATTGCTTCCCAGGAAGTTTGAGTTGTGTTACTTTTAGGTATATATTTTAATCCATATACGAGGGTGGTTCAAAAAGTAAGGTAACAAGTCCTGTAAGAGAAACGGTTTATTCACGAAATCAAAGAGATACACACAGTTAGCAAGGCACTGGTACATATTATTTTTCCATATTGTCATCATGGCTGTCGAAGCATTTGCTCCTCGGTAAACCAATCTGTCGAAACCGACATAGAAGAAATCAGGATCCAGGTCGCTGAGCCACACAGCGACGGCTTCCTGAACTTCTGCATCGGTTGTGAAATGGCGACCTGCCAGGTGCTTCTTCAATGGTTCGAAGAGATGAAAATCGTTTGGTGCGAGATCCGGGCTGTAGGGTGGGTGTTCCAGTACATTCCATCGGAAACGCTTTACCAAATCACGTGTAATCGAGGCCGTATGCGGTCGGGCGTTGTCGTGCGACAACACGACACCTTTCATTTTCAATTCAAATAATTCATACGCCGAATTTGTCACCCGTGAGAGCTCCTGTTACCTTATTTTTTGAACCACCTACGTAAAAACGTTTCAACTCTAATAACTGTCTTTCTGTTAGGAGGAAAGTACTATACACTCACAGAACCCATCTGTTGGAGACGTTTCCAAAGTCCATATAGGCGGGTTCTGTGATTATAAACTAACTTCAAGCAGTCTGGGTTAACCTAGTTATATATGTTAACCTAGTATCTATTTATGTGACAACATTTAACACTAGAACGATGGATATTTTGACGATGAATATGTAGGGAGATCGTTGATTTGTTCTTTTAGACATAGAATAATTTTCTTTTGTGTTTTCAATAATTTTAAGGAAATAAGAAAAGTCATAAAATTTCAATGGGCTGGGATTAGCCGTTTTGGAGGAATCGCTTTTCAAAGCAGTTATGCGGTCAAAAATGACCGCTTTCGTCGTTCTAGTGTTAAATCATTTTTATTTCTCGGCTGAATATTTTCAGAATGAGATTCTGTGATTTATGTGGTCCACTGCTGTGCTAGCGTATTACTCAAGATATATAGTAATTATTTCTACATATGCAAATATAGTAGTTAAAATTGTATAGATATAATTATGTATTTATATAGGTCAAATAGAAAACTTGCCCCCCCATAAAGTTTTATTCGTCCCACCCCGGTCAAAATGCCCTGAAAGAAACATTGATACATTTATTGTTATGTATAAGCCTTACATATCGAACACTACATTAGTACTCAAACAGTTTTTTTCATCAGTGGCGATTGAAAATGTTATTGTCCGCTAAACGGCATTTCTCAAAGGAATAGAATGAATCAGATATCGTAAATGATAGATAATAGTTACTTACCCTTTAGTATCTCTACCAAGTAACTCTTCATGGAGCCTGGCTTTGTAGTCTTCATCAAAATTTTTGTCACCATTTCCCGTGAGTTTCGATAATTCATCCTGCAAAAACATCGAAAGAAGGAACATTAAAGGTATGGTAAACCTTCCGAAATCGAAAATGAACGATTTCATCTCATATCGTACTTTATTTTTAACAGAACGTAATTTACTGCAGATTATCGCATCTGCTTTGTCACTGCAGACTATCGTACATTGCTCAAACTAAACGCGTCTTAAAATATCGCTTAAAACATCGGTTTTCACGATAGAAAAAAATCTGATGTGAGCAACACAAGACTTTCCTTATATAATGCAATGAATTTACTACTTTTACAGTAAAAAAAATATGTTATTCTTATAGTAGATACATATATTCTTTCCAAGATATTGAATTTTCGTCAAATAGTCGTTATTTTCATTGATTTAGCGTCATTTTTATCCATTTGGCGAGATTTTCTTTGATTTTCATTGATTTCTTGATAACATTTAAAAAAGTCGCCAGGTTGGCGACATTTCGCCAAAATGCCGCCAAGCATTATGAACGAAGAAATAATTTATTCTTATAGCAGATACATGACTATTGAAATTCAAATACAGAAGTATTACTCAAAGTATCTTTTTTCATGAATGGAATGAGCTAGATCTACGAGAATGATGTCGCTAAATTTATCGCATGATATTACATATGAAAAGTGAACATGTTTCTCAATAGGAAATATTTTTTTATTATTTTATATAATTTTTTGATAATTTTTTTGAAAAATGTGCAATATCTCGAGAACGGTTCATGATAGCGTTCTAAAGTTTATGTAAATCGTTTTCTAATGAAAAATTACATAAAAAATGTCTATTTGCGTAACTTTATTAAAGGTTTTGATTTTTTGATGATTTTTTCAAAATTTCACTCGAAAATTTAGGGGGTTCTGGACATTCGATTGCGTATAAAAACAATAGGCTTCCAGTATTCACGGATTGTAATTTTTGTACCAAATTTCGTTCGAATCGGTCCATTTGTTCGTCAGTTATCGTCTCCGCAGACTCACTGACACACACACACACACACACATACTTTCACACATATAGACATCATCTCAAAAAAGTTCAATTCGTGATCAGGGATGTTTGAAACGTGCTCTCCCATCGGAAACTCGAATTAGAATTTTCGACCCCGTCACAATACTTTCCTTATACATTATTGTATACAGGGTGCCCACTTATATCCGTTACACCCCCCTTAACTTCTAAACGGTGACAGCTTAGGCCATAAAGTTGGTGTCTAGGTATAGTAAAAAGGCTATGCGCTACTCGATGAGACAACTTGCAACGCCATCAATCGGCAAATTTTGGAATTAGCGGTCCTATCTCGTAAACGGTGAAAGATACGTGAAAAAAGTCAATTAGAAAGTTGTAGCGCACTCTCGAAAAGATACCTTGCTCACATTAATACTCAAAACAGAATGCAAAAAATGAACATTTGTTTGGTCACGATTTCGAAAATTGTCATGTCATAAAGAGTGGAAGAAAGAAACTGAGACACTTCCCTGCCTTCAGGATCATTTATTTACAATAGTATATTGCTCAAAATGCTCTCCGTTAGCCACTATACACATTTGCACTCTGGACTGGATTTCTCACTGCACATTGTGCAACATGGTAGGTGTTACGGACGCACAAGCATCAGTAATGCGTCGTCGAAGATCCTGCAATGTAGGCGGAGGGGTCGCATATACCTGCCCTTTTATGTGTCACCATAAGAAGAAGTCTAATGGGGTCAAGTCAGGTGAGCGCGGGGGCCACTCGACGGAACTACCATACCCGATGACTTGATTCTGGAATGTCTCTATTAGGTACTGCTGAACGTTTGAAATCTTAAGCGGAGGTGCGCCGTCATGTTGGAACCATACATTTAGGAGTTGGTGCAATGGTAGATTCTCAACAAAGTCGGTTATTACATCCTGCAGAAGCTGCAAGTACCGTTGTCCCGTTAACGTGCCCTCGTAAAATACTGGTCCAATGAGCCTGTCATTAAAAATTCCGCACCAAACATTAATCGACCAGCGTTGTTGATGTCGAACTTCGACGGCATATCTCGGATTTTCCAGCGACCAGGTATGAACGTTCTGTCTATTAAACATTACGTTCCTCGAAAAACATGCCTCATCCATCCATATTATGTCTGCCAGGTATGTTGGGTGGACCTCTAAGTTATTCATCACAAAGTTGCACCACGTGTAACGTCTCTCAGTATCTCTTAGCAGCAATCCCTGCACAGGTGTAGATCGCTATGGATGAGCACCTGATTCATTCAGAATTTTCCAGACGCGGCTTTTTGAGAGGCCACAGTTTTCAGTGATCATTCTTGTGCTGCTCTGAAGATAGGCGAGAGCGTATGCTAGCCGGTCTTCAGGTTGCACTTTGCGTCCTACATTACGAGGTGTACGAATTCGAGGTCGGCTGGTCAAACTGTCCGTCTCCCTTAAAAGTTTTACAACTTTTAAGATGGTCTGCCGTGTAGGATGCGGGCCTTGAGGGAAACGTTCACGATGCAGCCTGGCAGCTGATTTTGCCTTACGCCCACATTCACCGTAAATTAACAACATCTCGCAATACTCGTTACTGCCAAATTTTGCTATAACTCTCCGCTTTAACGTACAACCCAGCAGAAACATCTTTTTTATAGTAGTGGTCTCTGGTGGACAGGTATGACGTTCCATCCTCATTTGCATAATGTATGAGATACATGTGATTTTTATACCAGACATGGTTGAGTTGAGCTGTGTGTCTGGGATCTTTACCATACCGTCCGATTCGGGATGAAGAGGAGTATTTCGAGCTTTGCGCATTCTGAGTAGTTTTCACAGGCCCGTGAATTTGATAGAGTAAAAAATTGTATTTATAATCTATCCCATTAAGTTCATTTCTTGGTTAGAATGGATGAGAGAGGGAACCACCTTAAAGACATATTCAGTTTTGGGCTAGAATTTCACTGATGGCTATCGACTCTTGGCCAAGGATTACGTAAGCTTCTGGCCATTTTGTGAAATAGTCCATTACTACTAGGATGTATTTGTTATTATTGTTTAAAGGCCGTGGTAGTATTCTTAAAATATCGAGCGAAATTCTCTTGAATGGAGGTTCTACATTGTAACACAGAAAATGTCCATGCATTTTCTGCATCGGTCCCTTCAGAGCGCCGCATTCCTTGCACACTTTGCGCTATAGCGCTCAACGTCAGACCTTGGATTGCACGTGAAGAAACGTTCTAGACAATCGTGTAACGTATATGTAATCTATCCCATTAAAAGCTGATCATGTATGTATGTCTATTATATGTATGTATGCTGTTTGCCTCAGAATGTGTATAAAATATGCCAATGTGTATAAAATATGCCAATGTTAATGTGTATAAAATATGCCAATGTGTACAAAGCACGTCAATGTGTACAATATGTTTAATAAGTAGGAATTAACAATAAAGATGTTACACAAGGCATTTATTTGACACAATAGCGTTTGGCTGTTCTATTCAGGAATGCTAAAATAAACATTTTTTTTTATCAAATGGCCAGGCACTTGACTTTCATCATTCGCCTTTGTCAGCGGCCAGAACATGAACCATTTAGCCGTCCTAAGACGTTGCCCCAGACGCACCAGAGGGGGGCGGAACACACTGCGCCCACACCACAAACATCCATGCCTTACGTGGGAGTCGAACTCACAATGCGGAGGTCGAGCGATTGCTGTGGAAACGCTCGCCTTGACCACTCGACCACTGCGTCGGCCGCTAAAATAAACATAGATGTGCAGGAATGCATATTCTGTTTAAAATGCCCTCCGTTAGTAACAATGCTCCTTTAACTTTTAGAGTCTAAAACATAGTAATTGACATTTTTTCTTTTATTTCGATTTGTTGCTGAGTTCAATATCCTAACTTTTTGAAATTTCCGCGAGGAGCGCTGCAATAGCTTTCATTCGATTGGGTATAGCCTTTTTATTACGTGTACATTTATGGACTTTTCCTAACAAAGTTATTAGGATGCTTAAGGACTTTAATAGGAACGCGGTTTAGTATTTATAACCTATTTTCATGATATTAATCTAATCCGAATCTTGAGCTGCAGTTATCAAAATGTTAGATTTAAATAAACCAATATTTATATTACTTAAATAATATTTCATTCCCAAAATAGAAGTGTTAAGAAGGCTTTTCTAAAACCAATTAGCCATTTTGTAATTCCGTCACGTCAAATTGTCAACGTGAATTTCGATTGTTCCCAAGTGTAATGTAAATCAGATATACTTTCAATTATCAGACGCTAAAACCGTTGCCATTTTATTAATTTATTTAGCAAACTGTTTCAAACCGAAGCGAATTGAATCTTTTTCGAATACAGATGCTGTCAGAACTCATTATTTAGGCCTACCAATCTCCGCAAACCTTAGACTTCCAGGAAATTAAATTGGATAATTTGATTGGGTGACTTTATTTCTCTCTTCGGACAATACGCCAATTATTGACTGCTTAACAAATTGAAGCAAGTTACGTAGCTTAATCCGATTGGGTGCCGATATTTTCCACGACCGCTAATTGAGTCATGACCAATTTAATGTGACTGGTTCTCAATCCGGGAATTAATTCAATTACGAGTTTATTTTGCGGAATGATTCTTATTCAGAGGGGGTTGACGAAGCAGGGGTTATTGAGTTGAGCAGTTTTCTCAAATACGCATGAAAAATAAATGCATCAAATTAGCGTCTTATTAATTTTGCTTCTTATTGAATAAAGGTGCATCATTTGTTTTATGGCATTAAAGGTAATTCAGTTTTGGGTTTATTTGTTTAATTCGTTTTCCGAATAACACGAGAAAATTCAAAACAGAGAATCTGTTCTACATTTGAAATATTTTATTTTTGATGTACCTTATCGTAATTCAATATTTTATTGGAATTTGAGGAAACAAATTTTCTGTAAGAATAATTAGCTAGTAAAATAGCTGAAGAATTAATCTTATGTAATAAAGGATAAAACTAGCATACAAGGAATGCACACCCACTACAGATACTAGCATCCATGGACTGGTTTCGCCTTTATTAAGTGCTTGTCACCATGGAATGGCTGGTATCTGTATTGATAGCAAGATACTTGATATAAGCTACAATTTTTGTGAGCTTCTATGGAGACTGAGAATTTCAGTTCTTCCGCATGGCCAGCATATAATTTGTTTACAATTTAGCTCAGGCTATGAAGCAGCAAAGGTACATAAAGTCAAAAAAGAAAAAAATGTGGCTTATAGCAAGTTTCTTGTGGCCGTTACAGATATCATCTATTCCAGGCTGACGAGCACATAAGTGCGAAATCTGCCCATGGATGCTCGTATTTGTAACGGGAGTGGCTTCCATAATTAATCCTAAGTTTTCTATTTAATTAAGCAGGATTGAATTATTTTGCTGCTATACAGATGTTTTCTTCAAGATCGGAATTGAAGGTTCATGTGGATTATGAGATAAGAGGACATTTTTCATTCATTTTTTATTTCTTTAAATATTTTTTTATAATTCTATCTTACCCCAAAACTTACCTCATATAAGTAGGAGAATAAGGAGAGTTCTGCAACACTTAGAAGGCGGTGAACCCTATATTTTAACATGAGGACCCTCCAAGGCCATAAAATGAATGCTTCAACAGAGGCGGTGGTAAAACCCTATGCTTTAACATGGGGAATCTCAGAAGTCGGTGTAAGGCGGCACAGTTACGGTTTCATAAGATAGGTACGGGTAGAAGGATGATGTATGACACAGAAGAGGGCAAAGTTCAAAATTATGTTACGTATAGAGTATTGTTTATTATTCATTTGTTTTTCTTTCTTTCTTTTTTTTTCAAGCTTTTACAAATTTTTCACAAAAATTCGTAAAAAAATTGTTTTTATTTGTAGAAAACTGCCCAAAATGTGTGTGTTTTAGAATGAGCGGAATTGGCTGAATTTCCTAAATTTCAGAATTTCTCTATGAGAAGTAACATGGGTTCTCGCACTTTTACGAATTTTTCACAAAAATTCGTAAAAATGCGTGTTTTTTACAAAAAAAACCCGGCCAAAAATGTGTGTTATCTAAATGAGCGGAATTGGCCGAATTTTGGAAATTTCAGAATTTCTTTATGGGAAATAACATGGGTTTTTACACTTTTGTAAATTTTCACAAAAAATGTGCTTTTTTGCAAAAAACGACCAAAAATGTGTGTTTTTGAACTAGCTGAATCTCGGGAATTTGAGGGGAGTGTATATTCAATGAGGGCAGGAATCCGCAGGCTGTTTATCGCCTATAGGGAATCTGCGAAACATTTAAGTGGATAGTGTTGCATTCATTCCAGTCTTAAAATTCGGAAAAAGACTAGAGAATATACCTATTTACAAAAATTAGGTGAATGTATCCATTTCCTCAATAGCAGTCTATTGAATATATGTAGGTATTTCAGTGAAAGATAATATTTTTTTAAGGTTGTCCCCACCACCACCCCATGCGCATGCTCACCGCATCTCGAAGATATGAATGTCTTCCGTATTATAATATTAGTTACAAAGTGTAAGATTGTCCCCCCTCCCACCACCCGATGCATAACTGCACCGCGACAATTTATATATTTTTTATTTTTTTATTTTGAAATGCCCCTAAGCATAACTCGTAATACCGTTCTCATATAAATATCTTTTGCCATCAATGGGAGACAAAGCCACTTTGTTCTGGCATACAGTGAATAGTTCATGATGGCAGTTATCAATTCTAATCTGCTCTTCCATGGTAGATCTAACCTTCAACAGGCACTGTCTATAATCACTGTGTGTAATTTTCCGTGCAACCACATGCGTAGAAACGCCTGTAGCATTTTCTTTTCTCCGGCAGATGATAGAATAGAGTACATCTTAGGTCAAGTCCTATGAACACTTGAATGGGGGTTGAATTCAGTTCATTTTTAAAGTATCCAATACGTTTTTTATTGTCATCACTAAAGAGGGAATGGTCCTTGGGATAGTCAGAAAAACCACACAGCTGCTTATGCTGGCTCATATATTGATAGATATCAGCAGTTTGGATTTCATAAGCCAATGAATCAGTATCGGTGAAGAGAAGGGAAGCTTTTTCACCATATTGACTTTTAATATGCTTATAATTGAACTCATACATGAGTAGCTTGGATAGCTCCAGGATAGCCAACGTATATAGGCCGATTCATTAAAATGCAGCTCTTTACACGTTCGATACCCACTAGATTTTTGCAAGAAATCCTGCTAGCTCTATAAGCTGGTGATGCTACTATCTTCAGGGCCCGCTTTGAAGAATTCACTAACTCAATATTCATTCGATTCGAAGATTTTCCATGGTTTTACCAAACACAGCGTTATTAAGCAATTTAAAGGAATCTTTCTCAAAATTAGTCTTCGCCAACTTTCTCTTTTCTGTATAAAATTGGATATTTCTCCAACCAAGGCTTCTGATTACATTTTAAGGCCTTGTGAATTTTCTTGAGTCTTAAACCTAATGATAGCTATAGTTGAAGGTTGCGATAGTGAACAATATAATGTTTCTTATCATGCAGATTGAGTATCAATTTCGCAGTACTAACGAAATGACCATGATGTAACTGCTGAACCAGCCGGTCATCATATAGGGAGAGCATTTGTCACTCAGTCTTCACCCTCTCAGGGACCAGAGGGTATTTATTATGATAATCATGTAAGGATTCAGGATACTCCAGATCCACTTCAAATATATACCCCTCTTGAGTATTACCCTTAAGGTTCATTATCTAGGATTCATCCAAATTTTCTGCAGGTACCCATTCAAACCCTCCACAGGGTAGTGTTTGAGACATAGCCCAACCATATAGGTTATTGGCATCAAGATAGATAATGTGCTTATCAGCAGTGCTGTAGTAGTAAAAAAAAACAGAGGGTCTACCATGGGCGCCCGCAGAATTTTTTCCAAGGGGAGGCGAAATATGTACTTACTACTTACACTTTCCGGGGGTGGGGCAAAAAACATGCACACACACACACACGTACATACATGTATATATATATAGGAAATCCATAAGCCAGGGGGTGCCCGCTCTCCCGCCTCCCCCTCTCCGGGCGCCTATGGGGTATACTCGAAGAATCGGGGAAATGTTCGAATTAATCGAAGTTCAAATTATCGAGAAAAAAAAAGCCTATTAATTTTATATTACAGGAAAGAAATTGTGGAATTTTCAAGAAACTTCGACTTAAGCAGAAATTCGTGTTCACAGGGTTCGAGTTATTGGGAGTTTATTGTATTTATGCGAAACAAAATATGCAGACTAGCATCGAGTGATATTCAAATTTTTAAAAACTCACTATATTAATATTTAATTATGATATACAATAATTACAGGAAATGTTAAGAGAAAAATATTTAAACACATATAAAGTAGGATATAATTTTGTTTTATTTTAAAAAATTTTAAGGCCTACCTCTATCATTTTCATTGAAATATTTTTTAAACTGCTTGACGAGAGAAATCCGTCTCTGTTCCTTCTTTAGTAGCTCATACTCTTGATCTATTATCAACTGAAGAGCGAAGGTGGGCCCAAACAAGAATTAACAAATATTTTTCGGTTGAAAGTGTTCTGTAGGCGGTCCATTTGCATTAATAAACATTAGATTGGAGATGTTTGAAATCAATAAAGATGATCTCAAATCTGTTACTATGTTGTTCATTAAGCAAAGCGTTTTACAAAGCGTATACGTAGTTTTTAAGAAAAAGCAGAGGGTATACGGAATTTGCTGGAAAAACCAGAGGGTATACGGCGTATACCGCCGTATACTCTCCACTACAGCCCTGCTTATCAGGCTTATTAGAGTCATAATTTTCCAAATAACGATTATTAGTTTCAGATCTACGATAGCTAATCATACATATACCACCTCAAATCCCGCGTTCTATGAACAGTAGCATATTTTCATCTGTGAGAAGTTCTAGGGATTGCTCAGTCATTTTCAAGGACGCTAGCCAGGCCAGTTCAGGAACGCTCATAAGATACGCACAATCTATACTATAATGGGATAGGCATAATTTTCGGAAATTTTCAAAGATATCAGCTAATAGAAGAACATCCGTCTTCACATACAGGTCGTGATATTCTTCTAAGCTCTTTATATTGTTTTGTGCTCTCTTCACTAGTCTTATTGCCACCACTGTAAAACGAAAAGCAGCAATGATCGAGAAACTGAGATTCACTGGTGGTGATGGATTACTCTCAATTCCTGCGTGTTGTCCGTGGATTATATTATCTATTAAAAAAACCTTTAAAATTTGAAGGTACGGATTATAAGCTGCCTCCTCTCCAATTCTTTGTCCTCTCTTTAAAATATATAGGCTTGTGGATTACACAGGAAACTGCGGTAATCGAACATTTTGACCGATTCTTAACAAGATGTTATGACAATATCTTCGATTTGATTATTTGAATAAATTTTATGTAAGTAACTAGTTAGTATCGGAGAAAAATCACGGGAAAATTTTTATTCACTGAAGGTTTATAAATGTAAAAGATCTTTAAATTTGATTTTTTTATGCTAAAGGTATCCTCAAAAAGAATATTTAGTATAAATTTTTATAGTATTAATTGCCTCAGTGAGGCGACTCAAAATTATCTCAATTGGTTTTGGTATTCTCTTCCTCAAGTGACCGGAGAATAATGGCAGAAGCGCTAAATGTCGGTTAGGTCTGACTGTACGCTTATGGAGAATCTTCGGTGAACATATGGGACTTTTACTCTGATTTAAGGTTTAATTAATAATCAGCTGGAAGTTATAAAATGAAACAAAAATATTGTTTATAAAGTGTTATTATTAGAAAAAAGTATTTTAAAGTAACGTAATTTTTTACTTTATTAAAAAGGAATAACTCAAACAAACCCAAATCGTTGAACATGTACATATGCTTGTTGCCATTCGGCAAGCGATAATAACATGCGTAAATTACTCACACTCGAAATTATGTTGTTTGTTTTTAAAAGCATCAATGAATTTACTAAAAGGTTTATATTCATGTAAAAATTAGCAGAAAAAGATATTCTGTTACAGCTATGAACACAATTCAATGCATTTTATAACATTATATGAACATAATAAAAATAGATGTAATAATGTAATACATACCAGCCATGCCTGAAAACATAAATGCAATGTAGAGCTAAGTATCTATTTTGATACACAGATCTACTTTGTATTTAAGATGTTGAGCTACGTGCCGGTTTCGAAATTTGGCGATATATGAGATAAAACGCTTTTGTTTATAATTTAATCAAACAATGATTCAATTTTAAGATTATCCGAGAGTAATATCGAAATTCAAATTTTCCAAAATCATTTGGTTTTCAATATATAAAAAATGCTAAATGTTTTATAGAACTTACGAAACAACAAATTGTAATACGGACGTATGAATACACAAACTGATTCCAACTATATTTATTGATCATTCAGTGAATTATCGCCATTTTTACAGCCAATACAACAATTTCGCCAAGGTTTCCATATTGCAGACACGTAGCTCAGGCTAGTACCAATGGATATTTGTTTCCATTCCCACCACAGACAACCTTCAATCCATATTAATGAAAAGGACAAGAAAAGTATCAAAGTCTTTAGGGAATTCCAAATAAATTATTCTAATTTTGTAAATATTTTTTAGGATTTTCTTTAAATATAGCATATTTTTTTTTGTTTATTTTGACAAGTGAAACATTTAGCTTTTATTTTAAATTATTTTGTAGAAAGGAAATTTTTCTCGAAGATACTTCAAAAATAATTTATATACTTATATATATATATATATAAATACATGTATATATATATATATATATATATATATATATATATATATATATATATATATGGTGTCCAGTGCTATCGGTGCCCAATGGTCATTTCCTCAACTGTTAGTCACAGAAATATACTTCCAATTGCAAAAATGTTCTAAATTTTAAAATCTATTATCTTAGAAACAGTTTAAATCAATAAATACATTTCTGAAAGAAATACGAAATATAAATTTCTATACGGTCCCCCGGTCCTGCCAATTATATTTAGGAAAATCATCCTCATACAATTTCATTCAAAATAAAAAAAAATCTTCCTTTTACGATCAAAATTCACCGAGTTATGAAGCATTAAACTTTATGACTTAAGTCCCTTTTTCACGCATAAAAATGTCTCATTTCAGGCAATCAACCAATCAAGGACCGTATTACACCACTTCTCCGGGCAACCAACCAATTAGGGAGCGCGTTTCTTAACACAAAAAGGGCTCCAACTTTAAACAGCTATAAGTCGGTCAATTTTGGTTGTAAAAGGATAATTTCTTTTAAATTTTGCATAAAATTGTATGAGAATGATTTTTCTAAATATAATTGGTAGGACAGGGGGACTGTATAAAAATTTATATTTCGTATTTTTTTCAGAAATGCATGTATCGATTTAAACTGTTTCTAAGATAAGAGATTTTAAAATTTAAAATATTTTTGCAATTAGAAGTGTATCTCTGTGACTAATGGTTGAGGAAATAGTTATTGGGCACCGATAGCACTGGACAACCTGTATATACATATATATATATATATATATATATATATATATATATATATATATATATATAACAACTATACGCTTTTACAACACAGTTTTAATAATTAGATATTGCCGAATAGGACGTAACTCAAATTATAAAAATATTTATTACAAGATTTTTTTTTAAAAAGAAAGCTGGTAGTAAATTCCAAGTAAAATGATTAAGAATTCCCTAAAAGTAAATAAAAGAAAATAACTAACGATTTCAAAATTGTATTAGAGACCCAGCACCATGTTAGTTCAACCAAAAGAAAATCACCAAAGAGAGAGTTTCACCAGATTTCTGAAAATTATGCGGAAAAGTTAGTTATGTAGGCGATATTCCATTCTCAAATTTTACCTGCTCCTCTAAAAATTCGTCATCAGAACAGCAATGACTGGCTGTATCCTGGAAATTGAGAAAACATGGATTTTTTCATACATAGAAATTATTTAAGTAATTGTAACTGATATATTTCTGACATAAAATATCGCCAGGTTTTAGATGAAGAGGATATATTCACACATACATTCGGAAACGTTTCGATAGACAGTTTTTTAACCAATTATTATATTTATGTGTTCTTTTTTTTTGTACGCTAAGATTTGTTCTTAAATTTACTATATTGTAGACTGTAACTTTTTTTTGTGTAAGAAAATTATTATAAGTGCATTGAGCACACAAACCGCATGAAATTTTTTTTTTAAAACTGGACTTACAGCTCAAAATGTATTAGGCCAAATATGGGAAAACTTATTACGAAATAATCGAAAGTTGTTTTTTTATCCGAATGGGATTTCTTTTTGACATTGCTCGCACCATAACTCGGATAATTTTCGATATTTTTTCATGGATTTTTTGGAATATATTGTATGTTATTTTATAAAATGTATCTAAATTTTTTGTATTTCAAAGTTTCAAAAAAAAATTTTTTTTTTAAGAGGTTATGTTGTTGAAATTTTAAATATTTCGTGGAAGCTAAGTGCAACATTGCATAAAATAGAAAAGTACTTTAAATATAAATTAACTGAAGTTCAAAAGAAATAATCGTCCCTGAAGTATGACCAAAATTTTTGTTTTGGATACAAACATTTTGGCTTTAGTTAGATTTTTGTTTGGATACAAAAGTTTCGGAGAAATGTTGTGCATAAGCTGTCACACAATTTTTTGTTCAACAAATGGCTAATACTTTAAAACTCTATGAAAATATTTCTTCATATTATGTTAAAAATGTAAATTAAAAGAAAATACAGATTTATAATCAAAGAGAGAAAGTGTGTTTTTATAATGGCTATTTTATAAGATATAAAAGGATTAAATATGATGATTCTTTTTCACTTTCATACATTTTAAGAGTCCTATGACTCCTTAAATGTGACAAAGGTACATCTAAGTCTGCCTTTTTAGAAATTTTTTATACGATTTTGATTTCATATTGTCTGGGAAGAAATTCGATTCTACTTTCCGACCTGGTTCATTTAACACGATTCAGATTAGACTCAAGTCTGCTTTAACACGTTTTTTTACAAGGTTAGAATGTACACCCCAGTTTGTTATTACACGGTAGATACGTCCTAAATGTGTAGACTTGAGAGCATTTACGTATAAAAACAGACTTGATTGTAGACTCACGTCTGCTTTTACACGATACACGGTTACAACTTACCTAGCACATAAAAATAGACTTGGGTGCATTATGTGATGATTTGACGCATTGAGGTGTAGTCATTTCGAATCTTGGATCTCGTAGCTTCTGGTTGGAAAGGACACAGTCTAAGTATTGCGCAAGAAACCTCGAAGAAAAATATCAAGTTCTGAAATTTAATGAGCGATATGTTCCTGCTTATCTTCGCAGCTAGAGACCTTGCGAATAATATTATAATGCAGAAGACATGTTGTTTGGCAAGGTTATATTTGGGTATATGTTATTAATATATATTTTTTCATCATAGCCAACTTATAGAAAGCAAGTACGTTCTAAAGACAGCTCCATAAACTGTTATTTATGTTTCTGTTGATGCACTCAAACCTGTTTTTGTGCGATTTTTTATTTGTGCGATTTTGTTTTGTGCGGTATATGAAAATTTCAATCAAAGTGGAACATAATTGACGAAGTTATCAATAAAAAAAAATTAGTATGTTTGATCGGCCATTTAGTTTTTTCGATTTTTGATATGTATTTCATCACATTACATAAGTATTGCGTCAGCCAATTACATTACATATGTATTGAATTCCATAATCGCATAATTTAATTGTTGAACGCACAAGAATTTCCATGTAAATAAATGAAATGTGCAATAGCATATTGCGATGGAATTCTTGCGTAGCAAAGCAAAAATGCATTGATCGCAAATAAACATTGAAGGACATCTGCATCGTGTTAGTTCGGGTTTTCCTGAAACGGACTGCGTGTCTCGTTAGTAGGACTGCGTGTCTCGCTGAGTTGGTTTTTTGCTAATGAGATAGTTGGCGACTAGTCTCATGCTTTGTTTTGTTTGTTTTAACGAGTAGGTAGAAGAAATTTACTTGAAGGGAGCAAAGAGTTGCTTTTTTTTTTATTCGTCTCTGATCTGCGCAAGTGACAAGTCCGCTTAATAAAGTGATTTAATAAAAAAGAATATTACGTGTGTTTTAATTTTTAAATCTAATATTAATTGACGTCCTTCAAAGTGCTTTCACATTCCTATTGTCAGACTACGAAGGATAATGGTTATACGTTTTGAAAAGTTTTGTATGCGTAAAATAAGTACATATGTAAATAAAATATTTAAAAATGTTCGCATGTGTATTTTCTAAATCAGATTCCAAAAGGTTTGGCGAGATTCCAAGTAGCTGCCAAGCCTCGTGTCTTGATTTCGTTTAAAAAAGCAATTCCTAGTTATTTCGTAAGGTTTTGAGTTATTTTCTACGTGACTTTTTTTATGCGATCCCTATTCACCGCATAAAAAAATACTTTTTAATTATGTTGCGAAAACTATTTTTTATAGCTACAGGGTGGCCACTCTTCGGACATATTGAAATTCCCTGACTTTTCCAGGTTTTCCAGGTGAATTGAAAAGAAATTCCAGACCAGTAATTTTAACATAAAACGCGCGCACGCCCCTATTTAGTTACAAATTTGATTAAAGAATATTAACAATTTAACTGCACTATACAAAAAAAGTTATATTAAATCAGGAGAAAAAAATACACATATTTTTTTTGTTTTTACAAATAAATTTTGACATTTTTAATAAAAATACATGTAAATGCAGTAAAATTGGACTACTGAAATCTTTAAAAGAATTTAATGGTTTTCATTGAAGGCAATAAAAAGAAATAATCTAAACTGATGTCCTTAAAATGGGCATTGCAAATTGCTCGCAATGACAGAGATCATTAAAGATATGCAATAACAATACACTATAACACTACACTATAACAAGCCACAGCCATTAAATAATTATTGTCAATTCAGCAATGTCAAAAGAAAGTCATTAAAATAGAAAAAAATATAGTAAAATGTATATAATGTACAGAAATGCCAACCTCTGAAAGGGGTCATCGGTAGAAAAATCAGGAGTTTTCAGTGTTTTCAGTAACACCGCATCGACTATAAGTAAGAAGATTTTACGTATATTGACAATATATATTTTAAAACCTTAGAATAAGTTCAAAATGCAGTCTTGCTAACAAACTGAGTTAATTACAACTGAATGGCACTCTATTTATATGAAAATAATTAAGAAATTAACCTGTTTACTTAACCAAAATATGAAAATAAGCTAGTTTAGTCAAGTTAATGTCCAACAATAGGGAAATGGAGATCGATGGAAAAGGATAATATCGTACTCTCGGCAACGCCCGAGGGGGAGGGGGGGACTGTATTTCACGATCGTACTATTTATATGAAAATAATTAAAAGATTAGACTATATAATCAACCAAAATATGAAAATAAGCTAGTTTAGTCAAATTAATGTGCAAAAATAGGGAGATGGAGATCGATGGAAAAGGATAATTGCTTACTCTCGGAACGCCCGTGAAAAAACTACGGAATTTCACGATCTTACTATTTATGTGGAAATAATTAAGAAATTAACCTTTATAATCAACCAAAATATGAAAATAATCTTGTTTAGTCCAATTAATGTGCTACAATAGGGAGATGGAGATCGATGGAAAAGGATAATTGCGTACTCTCGCCAACGCCCGTGAAAAAAAAAAAAAAAAAAAATTCACGATCGTACTATTTATGTGAAAATAATTAAAAAATTAGCCTTTATAATCAATCAAAATAAGAAAATAAGCTAGTTTAGTCAAATTAAGGTGCAAAAATAGGGAGATGGAGATCGATGGAAAAGGATAATTGCTTACTCTCGGAACGCCCGCGAAAAAAAAACTGAATTTCACTATTGCATTATTTATATGAAAATAATTAAAAAATTAGCCTTTATAATCAACCAAAATATGAAAATAAGCTAATTTAGTCAAGTTAATGTGCAATAATAAGGGGATGGAGATGGATGGAAAAAGACAATTGTGTACTCTCAGCAAAGCCCGAAAAGAAGGACTGAATTGCGCAATCTTATAATTTAAGTGAAATATAATTTGTTTAGTAAAATATTTCTTTATTTTTAAGCGCACTATAAAAATAAATTAGGTCTATTGTTCTGATATGAAATCATTAGAAGAGGAAAATGGATGCAAACTGATAATTTTGGACTCTCAACAAAGCAGGAAATATGAATTGAATGGTAGGATGCATGGATTTCACGGGATTTTCCGTAGTTTTGGGAGTAATGTCCGTAAAACCGTAAGATGAAGTAAAAATCCGTACAAACTATGGAAAATCCGTAAAGGTTGGCATCTCTGTACTTTGCGACATTTGTCCAAAATGGCGCACAAACTCCGCATTTTTGCTTTTATACGGAATCAAATGGACACATGGTAACCTTTATTTAGCGGTTACGAGTACGGCGTAATACTTGGCGAAATTTTTCAAAAATGGCATACAAACTGGGTAGTTCTGTTTTTATATGGACAACTAGTAAGAAAAAAAAATTTCCAGAATTTTCACAAAATTCCCTGACTTTTCCCGGTTTTCCCTGACCATTCTAAAGTTCCCTGACTTTTCCCTGTTCTCCCGGTTTCCAGGTTGAGTGGCCACCCTGAGCTACTCGTGAAGTTTTGTGCGATTTTTTTTATGCGTTTTCTTTTATGCGGTCCCTTTCCACCGCATAAAAACAAGTTTGAGTGTACTTTGAACACGTATTACATAAATAGTACATTTAGAAGTTTGAATTTTTTGTATTTCAATATAAATATAATTACCTTTCATTAAAAGAAATATATATATATATATATATATATATATATATATATACTTTATTTTCAGGTCCTATAGAAGGATAATTGTATTAAAATGCATACACACGCAACACTCTATGTATAGACATACACGTTTATTGATAAGTTTGATTTAAATGCATAAAAACAATAATACGTGTAGTTAAAATTACATAATAACTACTCTATATAATAAACTATAACTACTGTCAGTATAACTATAACTACTACTGTAAACTATAACTATAAATATTACTGTAAATTATAACTATAATTACTATTGTAAACTGTAACTAATACTGTAAACTATAACTATGATTATTTACTATATTATAACTAAGGTATAACTACTTTATATATATTATCTATGGTAACTTAATATGGTATAATTACTTTATATATATTATATATGGTAACTTACTATTGCATAACTACTTAATATATGTTATCTATTGAAAACTACATTTTATATTTAAAAAAGATCCTTATGGGTTAAATGAACAGTTGAAAAAAAAGTCAGTTAATGTAAATGCATTCGAGACTATTAATTAGAAACGTTTATGTTTTGTGCAAATTGAACTTTCACTTACGTCTTTGCCGCTTCTTCCATTTTGTTCCGTCTTTTCATCCAAGGTACCCATGGGATACTGAAAAAATACATTCAGTTATTAAAGTTGCAAAAATAGAGAGATTAAAATAAAATGAACAATAAAAAGAAAAAGAAAAGGGAAAGTAAAGAACAAATTTATAAAATAAACAAAACTTAATATACAAGTTGATATTACTATTAGTTCTCATTTTGTATGATTTTGCTCTATCTTGCCAAAAAATCTAACACGGCCAGCGTATAAATAGGAAATACATTACTTTTGATCTTTGAGGATGTTGTTAACTCTTGCAAATTGTTAATCATTTCTTTGTTTTATATCATTCCATAGAATATTGACATCATTTCAGAAATCAATCATTATCAGCTTGAGGAATCACACTACGGTCTCCACGGAGCCAACGGCCATACCATGCTGAAAACACCGGTTCTCGTTAGATCACCGAAGTCAAGCAGCATCGAGCGCGGTTAGTACTTGGGTGGGTGACTACCTAGAAACACCGCGTGCTGTTGGCACATTTCGGGCGCGGTAGCCCGGTGGTTTGCGCGCTGGATTTGCACGCTGCTACAACTGCCGCCGTGTTCCTGCGGAATATGATCACGTTAAACATGTGGGTCTGTAAGTCCTTCCGAGAGGTTGGTGGTAGGGGAAGGAGGGTACGGTCCCTGTGGATGCCTCCTCCACTGGGTTCCGGTCTAAATTGGGTGGCACTTCCCGGCCGTACAAACAGTTACCTTACACCTTTCTGGTAGGTCGGACGGTCTGGGTCTCAACAACAACAACTACGGTCTCCACGAGAAAGCTCAGGTATCGTACACTTACACCATTCCAGTCATGTTAGGTAATATCTTATATCCCACTCCTTTGAAATAGTTGGAGGAGGGGCTTAATCGTTGGAGGAGGGGCTTAATTTCTCCAATGGCTTAACTCCACCATGACAAAACCAAAGTATCTTTGGTAGGCTGCAATTGTTGAACATAATATGCTATTTCACTTAAAAACATTATAGGCCACTTCGGGTGTTTAAAATATCCGAATTAGAACCGTATATCGTTTGATAACACCATTGATCTTATCTATGAGTAGACTGGTGATAGAAACGTACTTTCTTGGGCTAATTAAATCCAAGTTTTAATTTTCAAATATTATTAAATGAAATTTGAAAAGGACTTAGTGATCATCAGTAAAATCACAAATTCAGCTAAACTAAATCTTATTTCTGTACATGCGAGGTATGGATAACTTTTTAGTTATCGATTTTTTAATTATCATTTTACTATGAATTTCTCGTTGATTAGCAGCTTATCACGAGCTTCGGCTGGAAGGACCAATCAGAAGTTTCTCAGACAAAGGGCGAATTATACAATTGGGATAGAATCACGTTTTAGAAAGATTGGTCTTTAAAGCACGTCCCATACACGTCGAACTCGCTCTACAACGTTCTTATCGTTCAAAGAAAGTAATGGATACCTAGACTAGAACTGCCGATAACGGTACTCCCCGGAAACTAAAGAATCCAGATCTGTTGAAGGTCTATCTTGCATATGAAGGTAATATTCAGATTTACTGTGGGCTGTGCGCAGATGGTAAAGATGAAGGAGTTAGGTATGTGTATAGCCATCAGATGTCCACGGATATCGAATGTCCAAGGGCATGGACACGGGTAGTTCAGTTAACTGCCCGTGGTGGATGTCCTACCTAATTTAGTTCTTTATGGTTAACGAGAAGTCTGTATGTTCAGTGAATGAGCTGTGTTTTGGCCTCTTATAATTTGTCAGTGCATCCTTGGCTGTGAAGAGGCGATTACTTCTTATTTTCAGGGTCGCGTGTGAGTTGTGACACATTAAGAGTTCACCGGCCGTCCAACCAGCTGCTCAAGTCCACTGGATGAGTCGGACGGTCTGGGTTTTCAACATTAAGAGTTCAGAATTGATACCCTAAGATACGAACTATATACATCTAACTCCCGAACAGGGTGAAAGAATCCTATATACAAAATGAATTAATATTATCAAAATATCTCATATATTTTATCAGGGGATCCCTTGCACTCCTCTCTTCCCTGCCTGGCTACGTCTATGTACCCGGTCATTATTTTATTTTCTGAAATTTTGTCATAATTTTGAACGCAAATTCGATATAAGCACAAATAAATATTTATTTTATAATTATTTCATGCCATACAATTGCTTTTATTTGTAGATGAGTTAAGCGAAGTTCATTTTCTATTCCTGACGAAGCGAAATCAACATTTGCCTGCATTTTGCGACCCCTTTTACTTGAAAACTAGAATAAGTAGGAAGATGAAATTTTGCATCAATAAGTGAAATTGCACACAGACTAGAATCATAATTTCAATTATTAAAACAAAATATAACAGGGAAAAACGTCCATTTTTAACTGCGCATGCTCAATATGCTTCATACAGATAACAAGTAAACAGCTTTTAAACAGTTAATCAAACACATACACCTTTATACATTGTCATTTAAACGTGCGCCTGTATATTAAATATACTTTTGCGAATTAAATGTGTTACTTTGATTTCATTGTTCTTCTATACTCTAATTTGTTTAATTTAATATTCAAATTCGAAGAACTTATATGTAATTTTGTATTAGTATTCTCAAATATTGAAATTAATTTCTTATAATTCTAATTTCATAATTATTTTTTAAAGTTTTAATGCGAAATCTTTCACATCTCATACTTCACATGCACGAGTTCACCCAAAGTCCGGCTCCTTGCTAGTAAATATATTAAAATAAAACAAATTACAACTTAAAATGCATCTGTAGAGAAAGCAACATATTGTTCTTACATAAGATATTTTCCAGAGTAGTATTTCCCTCAGATTAAAATCAGCCGTGGAAGCTCATATCGGTATACTTTTTGCTCGTCTTTTGTTGAAAATGTCACTTTAATGATGGATGGGGATAGTTCCTCTGTTTTGTTTTTGAACGAAGTGACATATTTGGGTCACCCACCCAGTGCATCTCAGGAAGGACAAGGAATGAATAAAAGGGGCGTGGCAGTGCTTTTAAGACTTACATTCTCGTGTTTTGCAGCTGTTATTGATCATTTTATATTGCTCATCTTATATTGATCATTCTCCAATTGTTCGATCATAAGTAACTCTGAATAATAGGACTAAAAGCTGTGCTTTTAAAAGGAAATTCAATTCATTTCCAAACAGGGCCTGGCTAACGTAGGGGCTATGGGCGTATTTAGGAGGCTGCAGAGATGTGCTAAAGTAACCCCCTGAAAAATTGTTAATTTAATTAAAAGCCAATATGAGAGAAAAAAATATAAGGAAAAATGTTTTTGGAATTAGAACATTCAACCACAATTGTGTGTTTTCTCCCACGCGTATATTAATGAAAACAATTTAAACTTATACCTAAATGGGAAACTTGGAATTGTTGCATTCGGTATGTTTATGAATGGCCAATTTGTTTAGTTGCTGTGTCTCCAGGAAGGTTAGAATTATGTTATAAAAGGGGGAATATTTTTTAAAGGTAGCACACACTAATTTTTGAAAATGGGTGCATACTAATTTTTAAAAGTGCTATACAAGCTAATTTCTGAAAATGTGACGCTCATACCATTCATTCAAATTTACTTTGTAACAATGCATATTTCATGGCTGACAGTAATCTATAAATTTTGAATGCAATCAATTTTGGCACCCTCTCCCCCTCTTCCGAGAGGTTGGTGGTAGGGGAAGGAGGGTACGGTCCCTGTTGAAGCCTCCCCCACTGGGTTCCGGTCTAAATTGGGTGGCACTTCCCGGCCGTCCATACAGTTACCTTACACCTTTCTGGTAGGTCGGACGGTCTGGGTCTCAACAACAACCCTCTCCCCCTCTTGGAAAAAAATGTTGTACACATCCATGGCAGGGGCATGCGAGGCCTCTGCAAAATAAACTATGTTGCAATTGTTTATTTTGTGCTAAGTAGAGGGACCACAAAATATACAAGTGCAACATTGAAAAATTAACGAGTGGCTCCTGACAAAAAAATTATGCCATCTGAATAGATTTGCTCAGCGAAAGATTCATTTTGGGGATATATAAGACCGCACCAATTCTGGATCTGGAGTATGTTGGCTTTTTGGCTATGACGAGAAAATTGCTAGTAATGTAAATTCCATTAAAATATGAAAGTGCATCATTTATTACATCTTTTTCTAGAATGCAATTATGTTTTTGAAAAATTGTTTCAGTTCATTTCATATATGCCGAGAGGTGGGGACGGGGCGGAGGAATTTTACCCCGGGCTCCAGGTAGGTTAAGTCGGATCCTGTTTCCAAAATAATGTAGAAAATGTTCTATACTTTATACGTTAGTCGGGCAGCTCGTATTATAGAATTTGTCTCACGAATCTCTCAAAGATGATACGCTGTAAAACCACGGCTTGTGAATCATTGATTTACATGTTATAAGTTGAAAACATTAAAAAATGATGTTTGTACTTACGGGTTTGAGAACTTTGACTATAAAGTAGGTCTCCAACCCAGCAGATCGTAACGCCTCTTCCCGAGACATACCGTCACCAGGTGTCACCTCGAACTCTCCTTTCAAGAAGCCGAGCGTCTGCTGGGAGATGTGGACACGGCTGAAAGTAAAATGAATATTCTTCTATACACAGAACGATCTCAGTATAATTTTTTTTATTTAATTTTAATCACACAACTGAAATTAAAATTTTGATTATTTATAAATCTTATTAAGCAGAGGGACATATACAAGGTATGACAAAAAAGTTCGAAGACTGTGCTGATATCTCCAACCCTGATTGGAGGAGAGGGGAACTATTTAACCGTGGCATAGAGGCATATGTGACGCGAGACGTGAAAAAGAAGAAGCAGATGTTTTTGTAGACAATGCGTGTCAGTGAACTGTAGTCGTTCGTTTCGTCGAAAACGGAAATGGCGTTTGCTGCTGCAACATGTGCAATGTTTCTGTCGGCGATTTCCCCAAACGCTGGCAGAATTTGATATTCGCACGTTGTTCTTCAAACGCCATTTCCGTTTTCGACGAACGCGAACGACTACGGTTCACTGACACGCATTGTCTGAAAAAACATCTGCTTCTTCCTTTTCACATCTAGCGTCGCATGTGCCTCTACGCCCGGTAAAATAGTTCCCCTTTCCTCCAATCAGGGTTGGAGATATCAGCACAGTCTCTGAAATTTTTGATCCTACATTATATGAGTATAATACTTAAAATAAATGAATTAAAATAATGCAGTTAGATTTAAAATATAAAGACCTTGAGCAACTAGATTAACTTTGTAAATAAAGGCCCACCAGTGTACACGCAAGATCTATTTATAGTAAAGTGAGCATGCCCGATCAAATAAAAGGGAATGCGGCGGCCCTAGCGGATAATTTAAAAAGTTAGGATAACAAACTCGACAACAAAGCGATTGAGGATTGATGGAGGAATGAATCGTTAGCATCAAGTTTTGATCAGGATCTGAGGAGGAAAAGGTGGGGGGGTCTTATACCATATTAGTCATCACTTGGCCCTTCTATGCATCAAGCAGTATGTTTATCCCATCTATGCATCATTATTCCGTTGTAGTAGTTTATGGGTAAATAATAACCCTACATGTATATGTTTTGTCTCAGTAACGTTTGTATGACTAAATAATATATCAGTGTGTCTCAGAATATAACGGATTATGCAAAATTTACTGTTTCTTGCTTAACTTTAAGATGGCAGATGTTATATCCCATGTAATAATTAAGAGGGTGGGGGGGGAGGCTTTGTACTTTACTGTTGCAGAACAGGCAGTCCAGACGATGCTGCTTCCTATAAGAAATTAAACAAATTGAAAATCCTGACAATTATGTTCAATTAGAAAACACGCATTATTCAGGAACTACAAGATTCAATTATATCAGATGGTATAACCTAGAATGGCTTGTGAGCTGAATTATTATTATTGTTGTTTTTAACACTTTACAACAAAGTTGAAAAGTGTTTATGACTTTGTTCATTCTGTCTGTCTGTCTGTCTGTCCGTTAGCACGATAACTGCCGTAAAAATGAGTTTATCAAAATGAAATTTTAGTATGTTGTTCAGACGGTCTGTAGGACCTATGGGAATATAAATAAATAATATCACCCAATTAGTTTTTTATTGAACCCGGGTTGAAAAAATGAAATACATTGAACCCTATGGGACCTAATTTTTCAAACATTTTTTAAGTAAATTTAAAATTCACGAATTGCTTCGAAATTTTTAGGAAATATTCACATTATCCCATAGAATATATAAAAAAAATTCAGTAAAATATGTTAAGTAGTTTTTTAATTAAAAAAATTATTTAATATAGGGAAAAAAACAAATTCAATTAAATTCTGACTTTGGGATATCTTCCAGAAAGAAAAGAGAGAGATATTATATAATAAATATCTCTCCATTTGTTAAAACGTTTTGCATATGGGAGTGGCTTCATATTTTAAAATAAATTTGGTAGATAACAATTTTTCATTTTTTTTAAATTTTATATAACTCTTCATGATAAATTTAATTGATGGCATTTTAAATGCACTTTCCTACGTCCTAGAGAGTTAAAATTTGGTACACAGCTTAAATTTGTTGAACATTTTATTCGACAAAAATTTGATGGATCTTTAAATATAGATCATACATTTTTTTCGAAATGGCCTGAAAATAATCCCCGTTCACTTCTATAAATCATTGGTGTAATATTGTTAAAAATTCTGATGTGGACAGCACATGTCTTTCCCTGCAGACTCATATTCGTTCTCTTTATTTATTCAATGATAATTTGAGTTTATCTGCACAACATAAGTATTTTAAATGACATTGAATTTACACGTTAAACTTAAATTTGGTTCTCATTTGATAGCTGGACTTATTGTCAAAGGAGGCGTAGCGAAAACGCGAAAAAACTAGAATATCTCAAGAACGGCTAGTCCTAGAGTAATGGGGTTAGTCTTATTCTTTTTGTTGTCAAAAATCACATATAAAATAGGAATTTAATTGATATAATTGAGCACACGTAGTCTTTTATTTTTATATATAACGATTTTTGCTGGCCATTTCGCAAAAATAGCCCGTTCCTTTTTCCCGAATCGTAGTAGAATAACCTACAAATGATTTATATACAAAATTTTGTTAAATTTGGTATATAAATCCCTTGTAGGTTATTGAAATATTATACTTCAAATTTTGTTAAATTTGGTTCATTAGTTTTTAGCTAGAGTGGATAAAGGCAATTTCTGCGGCCATTTCGCAAAGAAGGCAGATTCTTTTATTACGAATCGTACTATAATCTAATGAACATCAGGATTTCCCACAAAAAACATACCTACCAAATTGTATGAAATTCGGTCCATTAGTTTTTCAATTAGAGTGGATGTAATATCCACACAGACACACAGAAACATACACAGATACACCCTTACACACACAGACGTCTTCCTAAAAGTAGTTTTTTCGTGTTCTAGAAGTCCCAAAACGTGTAGATACTTTGAAAATTCGAGTTCCGATCTTCGGCACGATTCCAATACTTTGAGTACATACACATACACATATATATTATCTGTGTATTATCTGTGTATCTAAATTCCGTGCCTATGCAATTACAATAGTTGTGATTTTAAATGATCCCTAAACTTTTATTATTTCTTCAAGGAAGCCTAATTTTAACATATGCAGAATGCAAATATCTCAAGCGATTGTAAGATGAATTACATAAGAATTGCTGAATTTTTTTCACACAAAATTATTTAGCTCTGGAGTCTGGAATACAAGTTATATGAATGAAATATTCATTGATTTTGCATAAAGAATCAGATGATTTATATTTCGATACAGTTTTAAATATTTAAGTATAATAAATTACTGTAGTACTGTGATAATGTAAAAGATATTACCACTGAATGAATCACATTTTAGAAATTTTTAAATGAAATTACATTTCAGTTGGAAAGTGTTTCATAATCAATGCTTATGCATGATTGATCTTTCTTGTTAATTCTGATCTGTTCAATGTTATCTTGTTTTGCTTATTTCACTGTTTCAATTTCTTTCTGCAAATATTAAAAATTGTATTTTGTTATTTAATATTTTATGCATTATTGAGTTTTAACATTTGTTTGTGTACGAAAATATACTCATTTACCATGTTCTGATCTGGAGTCTGAGTAGTATAATCACAACAAGTCTATGTTTATTATTTATGCCTATGTATAATTTTGTGTATTATTTATGTACGTTTATGTATATTATCTATGCTTATTGTCCATGCATTTCTTAATGTTATTTCTGTGATTTTCCTGGCCGGTCGTTGTGACTGCTCTATACCCTATAGGTGAGCTGGATTGCGTGGATAATAATAAAAAAGATTCAATTGTTAGTTGAACACGCCTACATTTCGACACGCCTACATTTGGACACGTCGACATTGGTCTACTCTCATTTTTAGCATATGTAGTTTTCTTGGGACATTGACATAGTGTTTATTTGCTTTAAGTATGAAAGATGGGAGCATTTTAGATTTTATTCCAAAATATTATTTCCGCAGGTGCTAAAATGAAAAAGGAAAAAAGTGGAAATTGAAATAATTTTTCGGCGATTATTTCATATTAGCACTTATTCTGCTATTTCAAGACTAAATCTGATTTTGTTTCCTTTATAGCCCCACAGGCTATAGGAAATTTTTTTCGACTGTATACATTCGAACAACCGTTTGTTGAACCTACAAGGGATAACATTATTCTATTGCTCCAGAGACTATGAAAATGTGAAAAATTAAATATTACTTTGCGCATTTTCCATGTATACCGGTAATATTCATAAAGTGTATTCCACATAAAGAACGATTTGCTGTAAGAGAACAGTACATGGGATATGCTCTCCTCCAGAAAGCCGCACAAAATAAAAACGCGGCGAATCGAGACAGGCAGAACAAATAACCGCAGTTCAATCCTTTAAAGACTGGTTGGCTATGAGAAGCTTATTGTGGGGCATGAAAGTTCACCGAATAGAGCTGAATAACATTTCTAAAATGGTTATTCATAGCAATTGATCAATACGTTGCTATTCTGTTAAGACTTCTAAATATTATAAATGCTGCATATATTATAGGTGTGTATTTTTGCTTGTTTGTCCAGTTGCGTTGCGACCCGTGGGCCACATCATTCTCGTGAAATTTAAAGTTGGTGATTTACAATGGTGCCCATCAGATTTTCGAAAAAATTTAAAAAATCGAATTAGTTCTTTTTACATCATGGGCCGAAAAAATTACAATAAGATCTAACTGTTACTGTCACGATCTAACAACAACCCATATTCACACCGCAATCTCCTGGAGAAACTCCAAAACGCATTTTATCGGTTAAGTATCAATATTTTTCTGCGGTCTGCTGTTTTAAGCGCATGCTCTTGGACTAAGGATTTTGTCTGCTTTTACTCAGTTCTGTCTGTGCAATAATTGCATTACCTTCGTGATAACCATGCTGAGATTTTGAATTCACTTTGGATTTCTACAAACACATGAGGGATATTTTGTCTAATACATTTGTATGCAATTTTCACTGTTATTCATATGAATAAAATTTATTTATTATATATATATATATATTTTAGATTAATGAATTCAATTCATCCCTGCAACGTCCTAATTTTACTCCCTGGCAATATCCCTCATAACTTCCTCATAACCCAATTTTACTCCCGGGCAATATCCCTCATAACTTTCTCATAACCCAATGGGCAATATCCCTCATAACTTTCTCATAACCCAATTTTACTCCCGGGCAATAACTCTCATAACTTCCTCATAACCCAATTTTACTCCCGGGCATATTTTCGGGGGGTATATTTTCTAGATTCTAAACAAAAATTGTTTAATCAGAAACCATAATTGGGTCATGAGCGTCTTGATCTACTTCTCTGGTTTCATGTTGTTCTTTTGCAGTGGCCGAAACTAAGTGGAGATTCAATACAGCTGTGAGTCACTGTGGGAGAATTGCCACCAACGTTTTGTGATTCGTCGATAAAAATGAAATTGAAATAGCTTAAGTGTGCATTTTTGCATGACTTTCTCATACATTCATATTTTATACTTTTAGGTTTCTAGCAATTAGAATTCAAAGGTAATTTCAGTAATAAGGGTGAATATGAAATGCAAAGAAAAATGGAGTTATCGTATTCTCACCTCCCAGACATGCATACATACACGCACACACAAACTGTCATGCAGGCGGAGATCTGTCCAATGGTGCTCGGAGTGTGTTCAGGGGGACTTAAAACAAAAGTGTTCGTTCCTTTAAAACGTCAAATTCGATATAAAATAATTAATTTTATACTGCCATTATAGGAATATCGACTTTATGGGGAATTAATTATAGAACCTAGTTATGGTTGAAATGTTATATACGCTGATAACACCACCATTGTTGCCCATGAGCCATCAACCACATAGTGGTTGGATAAGAGCAGTGCTTCTTTCAGGACATTTTGGACGAAGGGGGTGGGATTGAAACTTTAGGGGTGGCATGTTTTCTATTTGCCCTATATAAATATATCTAAATACACTCACATAAATAGAAACTTTAGGGGTGGCATGTTTTCTATTTGCCCTATATAAATATATCTAAATACACTCACATAAATAGAAACTTTAGGGGTGGCATGTTTTCTATTTGCCCTATATAAATATATCTAAATACACTCACATAAATAGAAACTTTAGGGGTGGCATGTTTTCTATTTGCCCTATATAAATATATCTAAATACACTCACATAAATAGAAACTTTAGGGGTGGCATGTTTTCTATTTGCCCTATATAAATATATCTAAATACACTCACATAAATAGAAACTTTAGGGGTGGCATGTTTTCTATTTGCCCTATATAAATATATCTAAATACACTCACATAAATAGAAACTTTAGGGGTGGCATGTTTTCTATTTGCCCTATATAAATATATCTAAATACACTCACATAAATAGAAACTTTAGGGGTGGCATGTTTTCTATTTGCCCTATATAAATATATCTAAATACACTCACATAAATAGAAACTTTAACTCACATAAATAGAAACTTTAGGGGTGGCATGTTTTCTATTTGCCCTATATAAATATATCTAAATACACTCACATAAATAGAAACTTTAGGGGTGGCATGTTTTCTATTTGCCCTATATAAATATATCTAAATACACTCACATAAATAGAAACTTTAACTCACATAAATAGAAACTTTAGGGGTGGCATGTTTTCTATTTGCCCTATATAAATATATCTAAATACACTCACATAAATAGAAACTTTAGGGGTGGCATGTTTTCTATTTGCCCTATATAAATATATCTAAATACACTCACATAAATAGAAACTTTAACTCACATAAATAGAAACTTTAGGGGTGGCATGTTTTCTATTTGCCCTATATAAATATATCTAAATACACTCACATAAATAGAAACTTTAGGGGTGGCATGTTTTCTATTTGCCCTATATAAATATATCTAAATACACTCACATAAATAGAAACTTTAACTCACATAAATAGAAACTTTAGGGGTGGCATGTTTTCTATTTGCCCTATATAAATATATCTAAATACACTCACATAAATAGAAACTAGGTTAACATAAAATGTCTCCAGGGGGAGGAGGGGCAAAGACCCCCCCCCGGATGTGCGCCTGAAAGAAAAACTGGGTAAGAGAAGAGAATGGTCTCGGAATCACACATCCCCCTTCCTCCCGTTGGAGATTTAAAGCTTTGATTTTAGTAGCCGAATTAGGCTAGTAGGCAAGTCCTTAAGTAGAATAAAAAAATAAACCTTTTGTGGAATAAACTTTTTGTCTCTATTTTGTTGAATTTTGTATAAGAAATTTACTATTACGAGAATTGAAAAATTAAACATATTTAGTTGCTTGTCCTATAAGGAGAAAAAATTAGTACAGGGTAAGCGCCTGGTATTATCTTACCCTGAAGGCCCCCCCCCCCCCCTGTAGCACACAGAAAAATAATTGCTGGATAAAGAATTTAATAAATTATGAGAAGAAAAAAGTTTTTCTGTGTTTTCCCCTACAAAATACTGACGCATAGAAAAGTAAGTAAGTAGTATTTCTCATGATTAGAATTATTTTCTCAGCAATACTGAAATATTTTCATCTGTAAGTTATGTGCTGGATACATAATTCTTCAAATTTTATTTTTAATAACCAAATTATTGAAACCATTCTTGTTAAACTGAGATACCCTACCTTGAGGGACCCTCCTGTAGCATACAGAAAAATAGTTGCTGAATAAAGAATTTAATAAATTATGAGAATAAAAAAAGTTTTTCAGTGTTCTCCTTTACACAATTTTGGTGCATGAAAAAGTAGGTTAGTATTTCTCATGATTAGAATTATTTTCTCCACAATATCGAATTAGTTTCATCGGTAAGTCATGTACTGGATACATAATTTTTATTATTTGATAATTAATAATCAAATAATTAAAACTATTTTTGTTAAACTGAGATACCCTACATTAAGGGCGCCCCCTGTAGCATACAGGAGAATAAATGCTGAATAAAGAATTTAATAAATTATGAGGAAAATAAAAATAAGTTTTTCAGAGTCCTCCCCTACACAATTTTGGTGCATGGAAAAGTAGGTAAATAGTATTTCTCATGATTACAATTATTTTCTCAACAATACCGAAATATTTTCATCTGTAAGTTATGTGCTGGATACATAATTTTTTTTTAAATTTAATTTTTAATAACCTAATACCAAAATATTTTCATCTGTAAGTTATGTGCTGGATACATAATTTTTTTTTAAATTTAATTTTTAATAACCTAATACCAAAATATTTTCATCTGTAAGTTATGTGCTGGATACATAATTTTTTTTTAAATTTAATTTTTAATAACCTAATGATTAAAACCATTCGTGCTAAAATAATATAAATCGTCCTTAATATATTTTGGAATTTTGGCGATTTGGCGTTATTAAAATTTTTGTAATTAGAAATTAATCATATAAAAACGGCATATTTGATGTAACAAGTAATGCTTCCAATGTGAGAATCGATTAGTAAGTATTCAGGGGTGGGACAACCTCAATAAGTTCTTCCGAGAGGTTGGTGGTAGAGGAAGGAGGGTACGGTTCCTGTGGATGACGCCTTACTGGGTTCCGGTCTACATTGGGTGGTACTTCCCGGTCGTCCAAACCGTACACCTTCGGGTTGGTCCGACGATCTGGGTCAAAGAAGAAGAAGATTCGTATGTATTCAATTCATTAGAAAATAAATATTAAATACAAACGATAATTACTTGAGTCTACAGGGAATGTGCCATCCACATTAAATTTTTAGTTTTGTAAGTAAAAAATACGTAAAAAACAGAAAAGAAATTCATAAGAAAAAATAAACAGAAAAGAAAACAGAAAATAAATACATAGAAAAAAAAAGAAAAAATTGAATTGAAAAAGAAAGGTTAATTTTCTAGGGGGAAAAAAACCCCTATGAACCTCGGCTTTTGAGAGCTTTTCTTTTATTTACTCCTCCTTTTTTATATGGAATCAAGTGAAATTGAAAAGGTGACACTAAAAAAAAAAAAAAAATGGTGGATATGTTTTCTATTTCCGTTTGATAAAGACCGGAATTTCACGGGAGTTAGGAGAATATATGGCATTCATTTTGTCTTTTCTTTTTTTTTTTTTTATAAATCTGGTGCTGCAGTAACAGCAAATTGAAAATTGAAAATAGCTTTATTGGTTTGGATATGGTTAGAGTGTGGTTTAATGTTAAGTTGAAATATATCGTGTTCTATTTGATATGTACAGTGAACTCCGGTTATAATGCGTATAGTAAAAATATGTGTAGGAAGTGCCCCGTAAAATGGGTGTGAAATTCAGATTCGTATTTTTGATGGAATTAAAAATTTTGGGCTCGTAGAAAATAAACGTGGCAACATCTCTTTCTTTTTATTTGTGCCGGTCATTGCAAATGCATGTCTCTACTCTTGTTTAAAGATTATTGGCTCAATGCATAGAAATTGGGTGCAGTTGCATATGAATTACGCGTTATCACTATGTTGATCAGATTATAGTCTTATATTGGTTATAGTGGCATTTTCGTTAATCCATTTCTTCCTTGAATTTCTTGTTTAGTAAGAATTTTCATCTTTGTTTCATGTTCACGTTCTATTTTGCTTATACGGGTAAGTGTCCTGTCTCCTGCTCTGACTCACTGGATGGGTCTGGGAGGGTAGCTGTGAACGTTCGTACTGCTTCCTAGGTTGTATTTCGTCATGTTCATTCTGGTGCTTCTAGATATTTATTATACGGTTGAGGTTGGTCGCATATACACGTGGTGAAAGAAGAAGGGTTCCTGCCACATGGTAATACAAATTTTCCTAATGTTTCTTATCATCATTTTTTCATCTTTTGGTGCCTGTAGTCTGAGTTTGAACATATATAGTAATGTACTATTGTCCAATCTGAAACAGGCATTTGTGTGGGTTAATTAGAATTAAATACTCAGACATGAAGATGAATTTAATTTTTTATCATCTTCGAATTTGGGCCGGTGCTGTTCTTTTATATTATCGGCATTATGGCCGTGGTTTTGCTTCTATGGTGATGTTAAGATTTCACGATAACTTGAATTAATAATTTTTATTATTACTCCTTTCTAATTATATATATATATATATATATATATATATATATATATATATATATGTATATAGGGTGGTCATAAAAAAACGTCCCCGATATATGAACACCTAGCGGCCTATCTGCTCAATCGAAAGGAAATTTCAGATATTGTTATTTGAAGGTATGCGCTCGAGATTATGATGATTTCAAACAATAGAGCTCGCACGGTTACGGTTACAGTGAAAACATTTCGAAATTTTCGAATGGCAACATCCATTTTTTCCTGCGCAAATTGATCAGCGCATTGAAAAGCCATAAATGGCGTTGGAACGATACACGTATAACGAAAATTCGCGGCGTAAAACATTTGCAAAGAAGAACACTGTAAAGGACCAATGACAACACAGAGAGGAGGTGCATTGATGCACTTTGCATAATTCACAGGGATAGACAGTAGAAGCATCAATCACAGAACACCATGTGCGAAGCATTGCTTGTGGGAAAACCTTTAATAAGCAGTGTGGGAAGATTGTTTCTTCAGTCAGGTGTTCGAACGTGCCAACAAAGATGACACTTACAGGGAAACAACGAGGTGAATTGATAAAGTTGTTTTATCTGAACGGGGAAAATGCTGCCGAAGCAGTGCGAGTTTATCGGCGAAATCATAAGCTAAGACGAGGCCCATGTTCCGTGCAAATTGTACGTGATTTGGTAAAAAAATTTGAAGAAACTGAATGCACATGTGGTAGGCCGCGATCCGGACAACCATCTATCTGTTCCTGTTGAAGTTGTTGCGGAAGTGTATAATGCGATTACTGCAGGTCCATTGCGTACTGCAAGAAGTGTTGCCCGCAATTTGGTTGTACCGAAAACCACAGTCCTCAAGCTTCTGCGCTCTGTTCTGCGGATGTTTTCTTATCGATTCCAGTGCATCCAGATGTTGCAAACTGGGGACGAGCAACAGCGTGCCGACCTTGCGAATTTTTTCCTCATCAGAAATGATGAAGATATCAGGTTGCCGCTGCGGATATTATGGACGGATGAGACACATTTCTCCATAACTGAGAACGTAAACTTCAAGAACTGCGTTCACTGGGCTGACAAAAATCCTCACGATGTGGCACCAGTGCCTTTACACGAAGCTAAAGTGACTGTGTGGTGCGGCGTCGCAAGCACATTCGTTCTCGGTCCGTACTTCTTCGATGAGGTCACTTCCAATGGTATGCAAACGTGCTCCATCACAGGTCCTCGGTATAAAACAATGTTACAGAATTACGTAATTCCAGAATTGCAACAGTGAAATGTCGTTAATGACATCATATGGATGCAAGATGGTGCTCCTCCACACGTCGCTACATGTGTTCGACAAGTTCTGCAACGGAATTTTGGTGATAGAGTCATCTCCCGTAACTTTACAGTTTCGTGGACACCGCGATCCCCGACCTCACTCCGATGGATTTCTGGTTCTGGAGTTATCTGAAATCTAAGGTGTCTAATTTATCTGTTTATATATATATATATATATATATATATATACATATATATGAAATATAAAATATGCTTGAGACCGTATGTGAAATTCATGTGCCGCCACACATCAGTTACTTATTTTTCCATTACCAAAAATGTATAATGTAAAGAATGAAAAAAAAATCGGAATTGAAAATGGTAGTTTTATTTTCTACGACAGATAATAATCCGGAAATCATGGACTTTGCGCCGTTTCTATTTATTTACCCCTCATTTTCTCTGGAATCATGAGCCATTGAAAAAAAATATCGAATATGTTTTCAATTTCCTTTTGATAAAGACCCGATTTTCAAGGGTGTCAGGAGAATATATGCGTTCAGCACCACGGATTCCTTCTCTTTTCGTTTTTATAAATCCGATCCTTCAGTAACAGCAAATTTGAAATTGAAAATAGATTTTTAGGCTGAAAAGGGGTTTGTTACTTCTCCTACATACATGGGCGTATGCAGGATTTTTTTCCCAGAGGGATGCTAAAATTGATTGCATTCAAAATTTAGAGATTATCATAAACCTTAAAATATGTATTGCTACAAAGTTAATTGGAATAAATGGTATGAGAATCACATTTTAAGAAGTAGTGTGTATAGCACTCTTAAAAATTAAATATGCACCCATTTTTAAAACTTATTGTGTACCACCATTAAAAAACATTCACCCTTTCATAAGAGAATTCCTTATTTTTAACAGAACCTACCTGGAGATAGAGCAATTAAACTAATAAATTGGACATTCATAAACATACCAAATGAAATAATCCTAAGTTTTCCATTTATGTATAAGTTTAAATTGTTTTTATTAATATATACGTGGGAGAAAACACACAATTGTGGTTGAATGTTTTAATTCCAAAAAGCATTTTTCTGATTTTTTTTCTCTCTCATATTGGCTTTCAATTCAATTAACAATTTTTTGGGGAGGAGATGTTTCTGCCCCTCTCTGACCCCCATAATGTATAATGTGTAAGTGTATAATAGAGAAAGTGTTGTGACGAGTTCAAAAATTTGAATTCGAGTTTTCAATAAAAAAAGCACGTTTTAATGATTCCAGAGCTCCAATTAAACGTTTTTGGTGATGTTGCTCTCTCTCTCTCTCTCTCTCTCTCTCTTTGTGTATGTGTGTGTGTTTGTGTATGGACAAGATATCTCACAAACGAATGCCGCGTTTTGGAAGCAATTACGTGCGATTATTCATTGATTGTAAAATTAGTGAATACTTGAAATGTGTAATGTGTGCATTCACTCTACAAAACATATTCGTCCGTTTCTCTTTAAATGCGTAATCTAGCCGATTTAAGCTTTATTTTGGAGCTGATTTTATTTTGGTGGTAATTAATCTGAAATTAAAATTAATAACTACTTTTTTGAATGTCTTGCAAAATGTGAAATAAAACATTTCTAATCATATTAATTAATGTTATTATTTAGTTGATTTATGTGTAATTTTTTTTATAACAAAGCGAATAAAAACACCTCGATTATGCTAGAATAACATGTTGTTCAAATATTCCCGGATTTAGATTGCTAAGTGAGTTGGCCTCATATAAAACTCTGCCAAGTCGCCAAACAATAAAGGAGATTATTAGAAACTGTGCTATATTTAATATTCCTTTTCTTGTGCAATTGAGTAAGGTAAAATTTAATTTAATGAATATATCTATATAATAATTGTCTAACGAATTTGTGCCTTTCCAGATCTTGCAGAAGCCCCTGGTGAACTAAAAGGCTGAATTTTTTCACATTTATTGTTTTGGCGATGAGCCAGATCCTAACGGAGCTGGATTTTCGATTCCCTCCCTCATGGGTGGAGAAAATGCGAAAAGGAGGGTGTCAAAAAGCATTTTGCGATCCTCCAGCTGCCCCCCCCCCCCACCGACCTAGAATGTTAAATCTTTGCACACATATGTAGTATAAATCACGGGAAACAACTTAAAAGAATCGTATTCTCAATTCCCTCCCCATGGGCGAAGAAAATAAGGAGTTTCAAAAAGCATATCCAGGACCTCCAGGATACAGGAGGCTGAAACTTTGCATATTTATATAGATTCTTTAATATAAGGTTGGACACTCAGCCCGGCAACAAATCAAAAAGTTATCAGTTTGACGTCATGGGAATTAAGTTTCGTCATCGTGATGTCACAGTCTAGCGCATACTTTGAGAGGAGTTGCCAAATAACAAACAATTTTCGCGTTATTACAGTTAAAAAGTGTTTGTTAATTTTGAAAAGGCAATATCCAGGCGTAAACAACTCGTGCAAAGATTTTAAATTGTGCTGTGCGCACAGAATTCAGTGACGTCCAAGGAAATTTAGTGATGTCGGTGGAGCAAGATGACAGTCGCAGTTAACAAGTTCGGTCCCTCTTCAGAGCCCGAGAACAAAAAGCGCGCGTTTTTAATTCCCATGTCGTCATATGCGCAGAACCAAGTAAAAATAACGAAGTCAGTCATAAGTACCCCCTGATATTTTCGCTATCAACTACGGGACATATCTTAACTGAGGCAATATTTGATTAAGATTCATAACATTAAGCGTCATATATTATTAAAAATATAAAAGTTATTAAAAAAAGTTGCAACTTAATATTTTAAGAGTATTTATTTTTACAAAACCACATCCTATTTCAGTTTTGCATTATTTAGGTTCATAATGACAAAACAAATAATTTGAATGCCACAAATAAAAAAAATGTTCTTATTTATTGTCTTTATATTTAGAAAAGAATAAACATGCCTGTTTGTCTGAATTATTTCACATAACCTGTGTATTATATTTTCGTGCTGAGCAATACGCCTCAGAAATCTCATTAATGAGAAAGTTTAGAGAATAGAGTTCTGAAACAAGATAACAAAAATATTCTTTCATTTCATTCACCATTGTTATTTTCTGATGACAAAAGTATCAGACTACATGAAAAAAAAAATTATTATGTGGGCAGCACATGTACTTCGTTTACTTGCAGATTTAAATTGTTTTTTCCCTTTATCGTAATTTATATAAATTGAAAGAAAAAAAAATATCCGTTTTACCGCAAAGAATAAAATATGAAGTGAATACATTTTTACTTTCCCTACATAGAATAATGTATAAGGAAAGTATTTCGAATTCGAATCTGTGACGGGTGAGCAAGTTTTAATCATTCGAAAACTCGAATCGAACGTTTCTAGAGCTGATGTTTGTGTGTACGTGTATTTATGTTAGTGTATACATGTTAGCATGTTAGCATGCGTATCCGTGAGTCTGTGGATGCGATATCTCCCGATCGAATGATATGTTTCGAAAAAAAAATTGGTACGATTGTTACAATAGGTGGAGGAACACTGCAATCCTATTGATTTTAAACTTAATCGAATGTGCAGAAGTTCCCCTCAAACTCAATTCTGGAATTAATTTTTGAAAAAAAAAACTATTAAAAAATTAAGACTTTCACTAATGATAAATGAATAAAAATTTCAGATGTATCTTTTTACTATAAAATAAATGACATAAACTTTAGAACTCTAGCCTGAACAGTTCACCAGATATTGCACAATTATCTAACACGGCATTAGTATCATTAAAATAACTGTACATTAATAATATATCTAATTATTGCACTAAATACTGCATGCAAATAAAATGAAATTAATAATTAAGCTAATGGAACAACAACTGAACCTGAAAATATACTGTAATGCACTTAAGACTAATTATATAAAATCATTTAAACATTATACTGAAAGCATTGGAATGCAGGGCAGATAAGAATAAAATAATAGGCGGGGGGGGGGGGGGGGGGATAAACAGACCATAAAACATAGGAAACAAAACTTATTAAGAGAACAATGGATTAGATAGGAATGGGTAGAAGGCAAAGAAACTATAAAATCGCCAGGGGGCGCATATAGTTTAATTTTGCCCTCCAAAACCTTTTTTTCTAAAATATCCTTGCTACATTGAACAAAAAGACTATTTTGCACTTTCTCTCTCTCTCTCTCTCACACACACACGCACACACACACATATATATATTAGAAGTTATAAATAAGTATTTAATATTATCATTTAAAGACCGCATTTACTGTTTGGATTTGCATAAAAACCTATTTACGCATCTCCAGATTCATTAACTCTTCAAATTGCCAAGTGTTATGAAAATCACTCGAATAATTTTGGAGTTGGAGGAGTTTTATAAATTACTGCACAGATAGATGGATGGACACCAATGACGTCACGTTGAAAATAATGGTTTATTCGTGCTCTTGGGTGCCCGAAACGTTTTATTAATCAAAAATTCGAATACGAATTTACGACCTTGTAACATTTTTCATATATGTTTTGTATTGAAAACAAAAATGGTTGCCAATATGGTTTATTTTAGCTTGAGTGTTATCTGTGGCAAAAAAATCGGCTGAAAAATCACATTAATGACACTGAAGGATACGCTGGCCCGATAGCTTAGAGGTATATGGTAAGCATTTGCTTCAGGTATAAGGTAAGCATTTGCTTCAGGTATAATATGTAAGCATTTGTTTAAGGTATAAGGTAAGTATTTGCTCAGAGATATAAGGTAAGCATTTGCTTAAGGCACAAGGTAAGCATTTGCTTAAGGCACAAGGTAAGCATTTGCTTAAGGCACGAGGTAAGCATTTGCTTAAGGCACAAGGTAAGCATTTACTCAGAGGTATAAGGTAAGCGTATGCTTAATGTATAAGGTAAGCATATGCTTAATGTATAAGGTAAACATTTGCTTAAGGTATAAGGCAAGCGTTTGATAAGAGGTATAAGGTAAGCATTTGCTCCTGATCTCTGGATTGCAGGGTTTAGACGGACATCAATATATATATATATATATATATATATATATATATATATATATATATATATATATATATATATATATATATATATATATATATATATATATATATATATATATATATATATATATATATATATATATTGATGTAAGCCTAGGCCGGGTTGAGGATTCAAATCCTTATTGCGGGTATGGATGTTGTGGTGTTCCTTTGGGGTGTAATGTGAGACTTCCCTCGTGGTGCAAAAGGGCAACGTCATGTGAGGGTAAAATGGTTCACGACCCGGCCACTAAAAATGGGCGAATGATTAGGTAGTCAAGTGACGAATGATTAGGTAATGACCATTAAAAATATATTTTGAAGAATACAGTTTCAACAAAATATTAAAACATTCCTTTATATTTATTATTTTTGATTTTCGAATATAAAAAATCATTATGAAATAAATAAGAAATATTGTGAAAAAAAAATTGGATATGAAAGTTATAAGTTTTATTTTCTATAGAGAAGATAATAACAACAACCCAGAAACCTTTCGGCTTTGGAAAAGTTTTTATTTATTTACCCTTTCCTTTTTCTGGATTCGTCCGAAATTGAAAAGGTGATTCCAAAAGAAAAATGAACGCATATATTCTCAATTTCCTTTCTGTGAGTTTCAAATAAGTTATGATCATATATGCGTTAGGTGCTGTATATATATTTTTTTGCTTTTATAAATATGATGTTTCAGTTGGAGCAAATTTGTAATTGAAGATATTTTGCGGATTGAAAAAAAACAACTTCTTTTACAGGATATATGATTTAGTTTGCAAATGTGTTTCATTTAGGCGTACTATATTTGTTTAAGCTTACTCTGCTTCAATTTATTTGCTAATAAACTATAACACATTTTAAAAAACTATTTTGGCAATATTTATATGGAAACTTAACAGATGTGGAACTGTTTTTAAAAGTTAGCAGGTAACTTTGAGCTTCGGTAACAAATCCAGAACTTAAAGACTTTCTTTAACTCATAGTTATATGATACATATCAGTAGTGATATATGATACATATATCCCTACTAATATGTATCACATATCTATACAGTAGATATATGATACATATCAGATGTACTCGGCATTAATCAGAATTTAAGATGAACAAATTTTAGTAGTATTTTAAATGTTGTTTTTCAAAAAACTCTTTTAAAGTATTAAATTTCATATCCCTAAAAAGTATGCATAAGAATTTCTGTTCTAGCTGTGCAAAATTAACTGCAGACGCAAATATGCAGAATAAAACATTCTGGTTCGGTTTGCAAACCAATATAAACAAGAAAGATCAATCATGCTTAAAGCATTGATTATGAAACACTTTCCAACTTCAATGCAATTTTATTTAAAAAAGTCGAAAATGCAATACATTCCTCGGTAATATTTTAAAACTTATCACGATACTACATTGATTTATTATATTTGAAAACTTAAACCTTCATTGAAAAAAATGAACTTCATTCAAAAGACGGCATTGAAATATAAATTGCGTGGTTTAAATATCTCTAAAATGCAATACATTCCACGGTAATATTTTTAAATCTATCATAATACTACGATAATTTATTATATTTGAAAACTTCATCGAAAACAACTGAAATTAATTCAAATGACGTCATAGAAAAAATAACACGCCTGGATCTCTCTATAAAAGCAGGATTTCATTCATAACTTTCTCCATTTCATTCATCACAATACTATAATAATTTATTTTATTTAAAAATTAAGACCATGGAGCTACAATTCATAAACTTTATGCTTAAAACTTCATCGAAAAATATCGTCCTTCTGTTTATAAAATCAATTAATATTTCATTCATATCAGCCATGCAGACTCCATGGACTGAATTATTTTGTGTTAAAGAAATACAGTAATTCTAATACAACTCATTCTACATATTTTGCTGTTTACATTTTACATAGGTGAAAAATAGGCTTAATTGTAGAAATAATCAAATTTGAATGAGAATTTAAACTCAAATATATTGTCATTGTGTTGTTTTAGTATGTAGATGCACAGAATTTAAGCAGAAATAAAGTAGTTTTAGGATGGATACAACACTCAATATGAATTAAAAAGAACTTTAAAAAATCACGAATTTGAAACAAGATGGATGCCATATCTCATTTTGAAGTGGGTCATGTGATCGTTTCATATCATGGTCATGTGATCGTTTCATATAAGATGTGTAATTATTACTTTAATTTTTATTTAAAAAACTACTGAATATATTTAGCTGAATTTTTTTTTATATATTTTATGGAACAATTTGACTATTACCTAAAATTTTCGAAGCAATTTGTGAATTTTAAATCCGCTTAAAAAATGTTAGAAAAATTAGGTCCCATAGGGCTCAATGTATTTCATTTTTTCAACCCGGGTTCAATCCAAAACTAATTGTGTGATATTATTCATTTATATTCCCATAGGTCCTACAGACCGTCTGAACAACATACTAAAATTTCATTTTGATTAAGTCATTTTTACGGCAGTTATCGTGCTAACGGACAGACAGACAGACAGACAGACAGACAGACAGACAGACAGACAGACAGACAGACAGACAGACAGAATGAACAAAGTCATAAACACTTTTCAACTTTGTTGTAAAGTGTTAATAAAAACAAGAAAGATTAATCATGCTTAAAGCATTGATTATGAAACATTTTCCAACTTCAATGCAATTTTATTTAAACATCTCTAAAATGGATTACATTCCTCGGTAATATTTTAAAACTTATCAAAATACTACATTAATTTATTATACTTGAAAACTTAAACCTTCACCGAAAAAAAATTAACTTCATTCAAATGACGGCATTGAAATATAAATTGCCTGGTTTAAACATCTCTAAAATGCGATACATTCCTCCATAATATTTTTAAAATCATCATAATACTACAATAATTTATTATATTTGAAACTTCATCGAAAACAACTGACATTCATTCAAATGACGTCATAGAAAAAATAACACGCCTGGCTCTCTCTATAAAAGCATCATTTCATTCGTAACATTTTCCCATTCATTTTCATTCATCATAATACTGAAATAATTTATTTTATTTAAAAACTTAAGACCATGGAGCTACAAGTAATTAAACTCTATGCTTAAAACTTCATTGAAAATAATCGTCCTTCTCTCTGTAAAATCAATGAATATTTCATTCATATCAGCTATGCAGACTCCATGAGCTAAATAATTTTGCTTTTAAGAAATACAGCAATTCTTATACAACTCATCCTACATATTTTGCTGTTTACATTTTACATAAGTGAAAAATAGACTTTGTTGTAAAAATAATCAAATTTGGTTGATCATTTAAACTCAAATATATTGTAATTGCGTTGTTTCAGTATGCAGATGCACAGAATTTAAGCAAAAATAAAGCGGTTTTAGGACGGATACAACACTCAATAAGAATTAAAAAGAACACGATTTTGAGACGAGATGGATGCCATATTTCATTTTGAAGTGGGTCACGTGATCTTTTCATATCATGGTCACGTGATCGCTTCATATAAGAGGTGTAATTATTATTTTAATTTTTATTTAAAAAACTACTCAATATATTTTGCTGAAATTTTTTTTATATATTTTATGGAATAATTTGAATGACCCCTAAAATTTTCGAAGCAATTTGTGCATTTTAAGTCCACTTAAAAAATGTTTGAAAAATTAGGTCCCATAGGGTTCAATGTATTTCATTCTTTCAACCCGGGTTCAATCCAAAACTAATTGGGTGATACTATTAATTTATACTCCCATAGGTTCTACAGACCGTCTGAACAACATACTAAAATTTTATTTTGATTAAGTCATTTTTACGGCAGTTATCGTGCTAACGGACAGACAGACAGACAGACAGAATGAACAAAGTCATAAACACTTTTCAACTTTGTTGTAAAGTGTTAAAAATGGATGTTTGGTCAACATACCCCAAAATGAAAACTCTAAAATGGTAGCAAAAGTTTCTTCATGCCATATTTATCCTGTTGCAATAATCGGATAAATAGAATAGAAAATATATGAATTTGAAAAATATTTTCTTAAACAAAACTCTTAAGAAATTGAAAATATCAATAACTACCTTAATCTTATATCTCAAAGGCGTAACTAATGTAATTCAATCAAATATATGTTTATAAAATTAATTAAACGCCCATTTCTTTTTTATTTAAATTGGATGGATTGAATGAAAAATCATCTGCCGTATAAACGCATTTCAATTAACCCCGTTGCTAAACAACATGATATAATTTTCTTCAAATAAAGTTTCTGAAAATAATCGTCTGCACTATGGTTCTATGGAAGATTTTTTTTTCATTTATTTCTCAATAACCCTTGAGACTAGAAATTTGAGACCTAGAAGGAAGGGGTTGCCTGCAGCGAAGTAGAAAAGAACCATATCAAATTAAAAAATCTGACTTTCCATATATAATGCAATGAATTTACTACTTTTGCAGTTAAAAAAATGTTATTCTTATAGTAGACACTTATATTCTTTCCAAGATATTGAATTTTCTTTAATCAGTCGTCATTTTCATTGATTTAGCGTCATTTCTATCCATTTGGCGAGACTTTCGTTAATTTGGCAACATTTAAAAAAGTCGCCAAGTTGGCGACATTCTGCCAAAATTTCGCCAAGCGTTATGAACATAGAAATAAGTTATTCTTACAGCAGATAAATGACTATTGGCGTTCAAATACAAAAGAATTACTCAAAGCATCTTTTCTCATGAAAGGAACGAGCTAGATCCGCAAGAATGATATCACCAAATTTATCGCATGATATTACATATGAAAAGTGAATATGTTTCTCAACAGTTAATATTTTCTTTTAACTTATAGGATTGTTTGATAAATTTATTTGAAAAATATACAATATCTCGAGAACGGTTAATGCTAGCGTTTTAAAGTTTGTGTCAATCGTTTTCTAAAGAAAAATTACATAAGAAATGTCTATTTGCGAAACTTTATTAAAGGTTTTGATTTTTTGATGATTTTTTCAAAATTTCACTCGAAAATTTAGGGGGGTTCGGAACATTCAATTGCGTTTAAATACAATAGGCTTCCAGTATTCACGGATTGTGATTTTTGTACCTAATTTCATTCGAATCGCTCTATTCGTTCGTGAGATATCGTCTCCACAGATTCACTGACACACACACACACATTTTCACACACACACACAGACATCAACTCAAAAATGTTTGATTTGTGATCAGGGATGCTTGAAACGTGCTCTCCCGTCGAAAACTCGAGTTCGAATTTTCGACCCCGTCACAATACTTTCCTTGTACGTATATAAGGAAAGTAAAAATAATCAGCCAAATAATGTGGATATGATAACGGAACAAAATACGTGCAATATTTACAGACATAAATCAAGACAGAAGCGTATGATATATTGCTTCCTTTAAAAGCAGTAAAATAAAATTCCCAATCTCTTTGGATTTCCGGGAAATATCCTAATTTCGGTATCTTACATAATAAATAAAAATAAGTTTGTACGTGTGTGCGTGTATTGAACACAGACACACAAAATCTAAGCTTCGGAGAGCCGCGAAATTCTATACTGAACTTACGGTACGAAAGACCTTGGCAGAATTTTTTTTTAAATTCTAATTAGTTTTCTAGTTATTTTATATTGAAACATAATTTTGGGTGATTTTTAGACAAAGTGGTTCCTTGGCAATCGAGAATATTATCACAGATTTTCCGTTTTGACATCATCGGAGAGATGTCCTTTCCAACGATTTTTGAACCGAATTAGTAAATCATTTTCTCCATATTTATTTATTTTTACATTCACCGAAATATTCATGTTTTATTTCCTATTTTCTTATTTTGCCGCATCCTAAGATTAGCTCAATTCTATTGTTTGGCAAAAATATGGGTCTATTTCTTCTCATTCTAACAATTTATTTAGTTAGTATATGCTCTTAATATCTACAGCTTTTCAATCAAACACATAACAATCGAGATTTTCGATTCCGTTCTGTCTCCAGATAGCGGCTGACATCACAAACTGGGCGTTGTTATGTGTGAGCAGTGAATATTTGTGCGCATGCGTGGCAAATTGTTATGCCCTAATACACATGCGAAGAAATAGAAAAAAAAATTGGATTAAAACGAAAAGTGGGAATGATTTTGGTTCAAAACAGGCGATTTGGAAATTGATTGGTGATATCTGTATCTGTATTGGACACTCATTTAAGCCTGGAAATGCGGTCTAGTTGTAAAATACGTACGGGATTGCAATCTCTAGTCTTACCGTATAGTTCTTATGTCTTCATGAAGAGAACGGCACAAGTGTTGTAGATGTTATCATATTTATAGTCCAAAGTGCGGTATAGACAACGCAATTAACATAAGAATCAATATTAGGGCATTTGCTTAATTAACAAATATTTTAATAAATTACATAACATTAAATGAAATGAATTAAATAGAATAATATGTAATAATTAGCACAATCATATAATATAGATCAGTAGAATAATATGTAATTATCATATCAATAGAATCAACACAATCATATCAATAGAATAATATGGAATTACTTCACAGTCCTTAAACATGAATTAAACATTTTTAAAGTGATTTTTTTATGAGAGGTGAAGTTACATGGGGTCTTTGGAACGAAATTTGGAAAGAATTAGTGAGAAATCTCATGAAAATTTACGAAAAAGAATCATTCATCATTAAGAGAAATTTGTGTAATTATTAAAATTATTGGAAACCATCGAAGAATAATTTTGAGGAAACTTACGTTTCACGACATAATATAATTTCAGCCGTATAAATAATATTATTTAAACTGCTGCGGGATTTTCTTTAAAATAATCTTTTTTATAAGAAATTATAAAAGAAAATGAACAGCATTATCTTTTGTCTGTAAGCATTCTTCCATTAATCCAGTAAAAATTATTTCGAACTGCTTAACAATAAAAACTTTGAAATCAAATTTGTATTTAATATAATTTTATGACTCCATGGATTTGTGGTAGAAAATGGTCTGCTATTGAGTAAAATTTTCAGAAGTTTAGTAAATGGAAAAAAAATAATTATATGCATGCCAAATTACTTCTTTAATTTAATTCATTTCGAAATCGATAAGAGAAATAACTTCAAAATGAGTGCAAAATAACTTATTTTTAAAAGAAATCCAAATAATGCCTTTACAAATCTTTATTAACTTAAAAACGTCATATTTTATTAGCCCACTTTGTCAAACATTTGGACAAATTAATTCCCTTTGTTCTTTTTTAAGTAAAAAAGCGCCATTTTAATTTCGACCAATGAGATTTCCACAACAGTATTAATTAAAACTCGTTTTATATTGGAGGAACATTTTCTTCAAATTTTCTTAAGATGGGAGTTTTTCAAGGGATTTAAAATTTCTAAAAAGTGATTATATTATTTTAAAAGTGATTATATAAAGTTCAAAAATATTATTCAAACTTAATATCTTTTATTGACAGCTTTGATTAATGTGAAATTGAATTTGGTTTGTTACAATGGAAATTTTAATTCCTTTATAAAAATAACATTAAACTTATTGGCTACAGCATTAACAATAAAATTATAGGCAGGGTTGAGGCTCTAGCTAAGTTTCTTATACATTCGTATTCAACAATGGCTATTCCTATTCCCGCTTCGCGAGGGCGAAATGGTTTGTTGTCATTAAATGTGACATCTATTCACTTAATAAAAGTTCTGATTATCAAAAATCGTCTCAAATTTAAGCATCAAAATGGCGTACATTTTAAAGTTATGTTAAAAGGGAAATTGCAGTATGTGAAAAGTATTTCATCTTCGATCACTGTATGCTTCCATTTTTTTGTCAATGCTGTCAGACAAATAAATTGATTACATTATTTTTATTTTCCCTGCAATCGCAGGGAAATCGCATCTCGAGTTTTCGACGGATATACACGTTTTGGGACCTCTAGAATACGAAAAAACTATTTTCAGCGTGACGCCTGTGTGTGTGTCTGTCTGTGCAATGTATGTATCCACTCTAACTCAAAAACCAATAGACCAAATTTCATAAAATTTGGTAAGTAAGTCACTTGTATGTGACCCTGGTGCTGATTAGTTTTTGGTATGATTCGGAATAAAAGAACTCGCCTTTTTTTACGAAATGACCCGCAAAGATAGCTAAAATCTAGAATAAAAGACTCATGTATCCACTCTAGTTGAAATACTAGTTGACAAAATTTCACAAAATTTGGTAGATAAGTCACCTGTGGGATATTCTGGTGCTGATTAGATTTTGGTACGATTCGAAGAAGAACAACCGACCTTTTCTTTACGAAATGGCTGGCAAAGATCGCTAAAATCCAAAATTAAAAACTACGTTTGCTGAAATGCATCAATTAAATGCTTATTTTATACGTAATTTTTGACGAGAAAAAGAACAAGAACAACTCCATTATTCTAGGACTAACCGTTCTCGAGATATTTGAGATTTTTCGCATTTTTGTTACGTTGCCTTTGAAAAAATGTCCAATTACCATATAAAAGCGAAACTTGAATTAAAAAGTGCAAATTTAGTGTTATTTTATGCAAATAAACTCAATTTAATGAATTATTAAAGAAATAAAGAAAAAATTAATGAGTCTGCAGGGAAAGTTATGTGCTGCCCACATAAGAATTTTTAATCCTTTGATTTAAAGAATAGCCAATAACCGATTTCGGTATTTGAAATATAACACAGTTATACCATAGTTACCACAACTGAAACAAAAGCTAGTAAATGAATTCATAAATACAAAATCCGCCTACGCTGGCAAGGGCAGTGATTCACACACATGGATCCATTTGACTTCAAAGTGGACACGACACCAACCAACCAAAATCCGCCTATAAGGGGTATTCGCAAAACTCAGAAGACACTTCCATTGCAGATACCAGCATCCATGGACCAGTTTCGTGCTTATTATGCGCTCATTAACATGGAATATCTATATCTGCCATTGCAGATATCAGCCTGGGTATCTGCCATTCGGGCATCAATGGATCGTTCATTGTGCCATTATACCAGCATCCATGGACCGGCTTGGTTTCTGCAAGAGATATAATAAGTTTCCACCGTCTTACCCTGGCATTCCAGAACTTTCCATCTTGTTAGCGAGGACAACGTCTCTACTGTAAACGTCGAACTGCCACTGCCTTTGTCCCATGACGCCGGCCAAAATGGCGCCTGTATGCACGCCTACTCGCATGTCCACACTAGAATTTGTCTTTTCCCGGACGGACCTGGAAGAAGAAATGGTAATTATAGTTACAGAAAATAAATACGTTGATTACAATACAACCCTATTATTATTACAATTTATTAACAATACACGAGACGTATTAATAACTACTGTAATTATCCGTCACAGCAAAGATCGTCACATGTGTGACAGTGACGTTGTAGTCACGTGACACCTGGGTCACAAAGTGACATCATATTTGTGACTTCTATGCGACGTTACGTATTAGTAACTTTGTAACTTCATTGTGACTATATTCTGTGACGTTTCCACAATTTAATTAACACGTAACAATGTGACGACATTACAATGGGAATTACAATGTGACGTGACAAACAAGTTAATATGCGACGTCATAAACGACCATGAAAATGACCAAAATGACTACAATGAAACAATACACGAGACGTATTAATAACTACTGTAAGTATTCCTTACAGCAAAGATCGTCACATGTGTGACAGTGACGTTGTAGTCACGTGACACCTGGGTCACAAAGTGACATCATATTTGTGACTTCTATGCGACGTTACGTATTAGTAACTTTGTAACTTCCTTGTGACTATATTCTGTGACGTTCCCACAATTTAATTAACACGTAACAATGTGACGACATTACAATGGGAATTATAATGTGACGTGACAAACAAGTTAATATGCAACGTCACAAACGACCATGAAAATGACCAAAATGACTTCGCTGTGATCTCAATATGACATTGCCGAGACGTACTGCGACGTCCTGTGAGGTTCCAAAGTCACATTGTGACGTAAATTTTACGCAGTATTCTGGAGCTCTATGTTGCGTATGTCATTATGTACTGAAAACGAAACTAGATATAGGATTTATTTTTAACTTATTAACAACAATGGAGAACTCAGAAGTTTTACGTTGTATATGACATCAGATACTGAAAATGAAGCTGGATATTGGATGCATTTTTAACTTATTTACAACAATCGAGAATTATGAATCTTTACGTTGTGTATGACATTAGATACTGAAAATAAAGCTGGATATTGGATTCATTATTTTAACTTAATTAGAACAAGGGAAATCCGAAGCTTTACGTTGTATGACATCAGATACTGAAAACGAAGCTGGATATCGGATTCATTTTGAACTGATTTACAACAATGGTGATTTCAGAAATTTTACGTTGTACATGACATCAGATACTGAAAATGACGCTAGATATTGGACTCATTTTTAACTTATTTACAACAATGGAGAATTCAGAAGCTTTACGTTGTGTATGCCATCAGATACTGAAAAGGAAGCTCTATATTGGGCTTATTTTTTATTTATTTACAACAATGGATATTATAACATCTCCATTTGTGTTGTGGATTCGCAGACATTGATCAAGTGTTGCCCTTTATTACAGTAAGAAGATACTTCATGAATAAACCGGATTTTTAAATTATTTAAGGGCGGAATGTCCGTTGGCTTCACTATAGTATGCATAGGTATCTGGAATGTGAGTATCAACTAGATTTTCTCATACAGTTTTTTTTCCATTTATTTTTACTTATATTACAATCATTATCAGGATGAAAAAAAATTATATGTTTTTCAGATTTCATACCCAACTTACTCTTTTAAAATACTTCCTGAAGATTCTGTAAGTGGATAGCGGAGGTTGAAACCTAACTTTACACGTTTCATCAAATTGACATAATTTTCTCTTACATATGCAAAATTTATCATACACTTACCAAATACAATAAATATTGTTGATGTTGTTTTATTTTTTGATTTAAAAAGAATATAATATATTAAAATTTAAATATTAAAATATATTAAAATAATATATTAAATTATTTATTATTAATAAAATTAAAAATAATAATATATTAAATTATTATTATTTTTAATATATTAAAATTTGAAAACGCTCCTTGAAAAAAAATTTTTTTTTCACACGATTTCACATTATAGTAATTTAACAGAATCGGATTTTTTTTTATGAACCGGATTGTGCTCTAATGCCTGAATCCATCTTTAGGTTATTTAATATATATATATATATATATATATATATATATTCCTTTATTGGAAGTCAATTTTTATCACAATTTTACCTATTGCAAAGCTTTACACATTCATATCATTTAAAGAATTCGGATTAAAAAATGTTTGCACAATTTTGTTAATATATAACATGTCCTGCAAATTTTTCGTAATTGTGGCAAAATTTAGAAAGCATGAATAGGTTTCAACAGGACGGCTCTCCAGCTCACAATGCTACAATTGTGAAACACCGGTTAAATAACGAGTTTCCAGATACGTGGATTGGCTTGCATGGGCCAGCCAAATTTCCTCCTAGATCGCCTGATTTAACGCCTATGGATTTTTATTTGTGGGCTCGTTTACGCACAACTGTTTATCTGTTACTTCCCTTAAATAAAGCATAGTTGCAACAATGCATTCAAGATGGTTGTCGTGGCATCACCGAACAAGAACTTGATCGAGTGCACAGAAGTGTCATCAGGCGAATGCAGCTCTGTATTGGCATGGAGGGAAAACATTTTGAACAAGCTTTGTGATCTTTGTGTAAAGTTATTATTTCTGCACAGTGTAGATACTTTTGTACTAATAAATAGCAAAATTATTATTTATTTATGTAATCATTGTTTACTTTCGTAATTTGTGTATGACCCCTGAAACGCGATCTGCCGACATGATTTTTCCCCTCTGAGAACCCCTGTCGATGCATCAAAAAGTAGTTTAAGTCAGTATTTTAAAGACATAAAAATATCGAAAATTTCAGTTTGAGAAAAACACATCAACACAGTGTTTGAGCGGATTACGAGCTTCACCTTTTCATAATTTTGGAAACAGACATTCGATCTGAATGCGGTTTATTTGTTACCGATGTAAGAAAACATGTATAATCCTATTCTGGCCAAAAATTTTTGATTTTGTCGATTTTGTATCATTTGAACTATTATCACTTTAAAAAAATTATTTTTTAAGTTGACAGCAGCTCAGAGACGTGGATAAATTAAATGTACTGTAGCATTAAATTCGAGAATATTGTAGCATTCAGAATGGTACACTTGAAATTGTGGAATTGGATAACATTGTAGCTTTAAAAATTCTACCATATTCTCCAATTGCACAATTTCAAGTGCAGCCTTTTTACTTTCCCTGCAATACATGGTAATGTATAGGGAAAGTATTAGAATCATGTCGAAAATCGCAACTCGAGTTTTTGACGGATCTACACGTTTCAAGACCTCTAAAATACGAAAAAAACATTTTTAGCGTGACGTCTGTGTGTGTGTCTGTGTGTCTGTCTGTGCCGATTTTGTATCCACTCTAACTAAAAAACTAACAGACCGAATTTCACAAAATTTGGTAGGTAAGTCACTTATGGTCGAGTCTGGTGCTGATTAGTTTTGGGTACGATTCGGGATAAAAAAACCCGCCTTTTTTTGCAAAATGGCCCGCAAAAGTTTGTATCCACTATAGCTGAAAAACTAATGGCCCGAATTTCGCAAAATTCGGTAGATGAATCACTTATAGGTCACACTGGTGCTGATTAGATTTTGGTACGATTCGGAAAAAATAACCTGCCTTTTTTTGCAAAATGGCCCGCAAAAATTGTCAAAATCTAAACTAAAAAGCTACGTATGCTCAAATATATCCATTAAATGCTTGTTTAATACGTAATTTTTTACAAAGAAAAGAATAAGACCAACCCAATTAGACTAGGCCTAGCCGTTCTCGAGATATATTAGTTTTTTTCGTATTTTCTCCATGCCACCTTTGAAAATAAGTCCAGTTATCAAATGAGAATGAAAATTGAATTAAAAGTGAATTAAATTTAATTAAAATAAAGAGAAGGTGGATATAAGTCTGCAGGGAAAGTCATGTGCTCCCCACATCAGATTTTTACTTTCTCTGTAATACATGGTTATGTATAGGGAAGGTATTGGAATCGTGTCGAAAATTGCAACTCGAGTTTCTGATGGATCTACACTTTTCAGGACTTCTAGAACAGGAAGACACTATTTTTAATGTGAAGCCTGTGTGTGTGTCTGTGTAATGTATGTATACACTCTAACTTCAAAATTAATGGACCAAATTTAATAAAATTTTATAAAGAAGTCACTTGTGGGTGGTCCTGGTGCTGATTAGATTTTGATACGATTCGGGATAAAAGAACGCGCCTTTTTTTTACCAAATGGCCGGAAAAAATCTCATGTATCCACTCTAGCTAAAATAGCTAATGGATCAAATTCCACAACGTTTGATAGATATGTCACTTGTGAGTTACCTTGGTGCTGATTAGATTTTGGTACGATTCGGAAAAAAGAACCTGCCTTCTGTTACGAAACGGCCCGCAAAAATCGTAAATATCTAAAATAAAAGACTTTGTATGGGCTGACGCGGTGGTTGAGCTGTCAAGGGAAGCGTTTCCTAGCGATCGTTCGGCTGCCGGGTTGTGGGTTCGAATCCCAACAGCGGGCATGGATGTTGTGGCGTTGTCCGCGATGTGTTCCGATCCCCATTGGTACGCTGGGGCAACGTTATGCGACGGCTAACAGGCTTACGATTCTGGCCAGGTGTATGAGTTATTGACTGTTCACGTTATATGTGACTTCTATTCTGTTTGTATAATGTTTGTTTTATTCTCTGCCATTGGAAATAAAAAAAATACTTCATATGTTCAAATGTATCAATTAAATGTTTATTTTACACGTAAATTTTGACGATAAAAAGAATAAAACGGACCCCATTACTATAGAACTCACCGTTTTCGAGATATTTTAGCTATTTCGCGTTTTTGCTATGCATGCATTAAAACATATTCAGGTAATAAATAAAAGCGAAAATTGAATTAAAAGTGCAAATTCTGTGTTATTTTGTGCAATAAAATTCAATTTAATGAATTATTAAAAAATAAGGAGAAGATGAATTTAAGTTTGTAGGGAAAGCCATGTGCTTGCTGCCCACATCAGATTTTTAATGCTACAGTGCATCTAACAGATATATGGGTAAAATGAACAGTTGCTTATACAAAGTTAAACATGCAGTTATCATTTATAGAATTAACATGATATTTAAAACAAGTATTATGGCCAACTATTCATCAATATTAAAAGTTTACCAAATGATTTATTTTTAAAAGTTTTAAATTAAGCACAGTCCTAATAATTTATGTTTCTGTTTAAATTTAGTTGTTTCATAAGGTTAACAAGTGCTGATTATTGTTGGGATGAAAAAAAATGAAGTAATTAAAATTTTACTTTATTAAAAATTACAGAAAAACTAGCAGCGATCACCCGGCGTTGCTCGAGATTTACCATGCAAAACTATGATAAAAATTACACCGGAACATATAGGGCAGATTGTGGTATATTACCGCTGAATGTATCGCATTTTAGAGATGTTTAAATAAAATAAAAGTTGGAAAGTGTTTCATAATCAATTCTTTATGCATGATTGATCTTTATTGTGATTTCTTAATACTTTTCGTTGTTGAGTAAGCCTGTGAGAAATAAACCATGGTGAAAGTTCCCATTTAAATTCATATCTCAAGCCTGCGATTTTCAAAATTATCTAATACGTTCTATAAACTCTCATAAAACTCAGTGTTGAGTAAGCCAGTGAGAAATAAACCATGGTGAAAGTTTTCATTTAAATTCCTATCTCAAACCTGCGATTTTCAAAAGAGTCTAATACGTTTAATAAACTCCCACAAAACTCAGAGATTTGACTTTCATGTTTTAAACCAACAATGTCCAACCTTTTTCGTTGTGAATGATGGAGTTAGAGAGTAGAACTCCTAGGAAAAAGTGTCGTTTTTCACTAATATCTCGAGAACCACTGATAGTAGAAACTCGAAACATGGCCTATGTTTTTTGTGGGGTGATTTCAAGACTACCAAGATAAATTTCATGAAATTCGGTTCAGCCGTTCTCCAGTTATGGTGGATCGTACATACACACTTTCCTTCTTTATATATATAGATTAATTTTTAAATCATACAGTTCATAGTAGCTCTTGGAGCCAATATAATTCATAACAGTACATAAAATCATTTTTTTTTCAATTTTTAATTTTCTAATGAATATACTTAGGCTACATTACATTTCAGATAAACAACAACTACACTCTTGCAGTTCGCAGTTACAAAAGTATTTAATCCTATGAATTTTACAAATTGTGCACTTACTTCTTTACTAAAGAAAAATCTTTCTGATCATAATTTAATTTTTCAAAGTCTTGGTATGCAAAAGAAATTCAACTAGTGTAGCAACGGAGTGGGTCTATCCTTAATGGTGGAACAAATGAGCAAATATAGAGTCTTCGGGAGTAAGTTGGAAGCTGTAACAGACATAGCCAGGGCCAGGCTTTCAAAATTTCGGGTGTTATACATTGAGATGCTATGCATTTGGGGGGCACACAATTGGGGGCGCTCATGCGAAGCATGTATAGTATAAAAATAGCAAATGATTTACTTGTGGAAGTTTAGTTCATTATATTTCGTCCACCGATTTCTGCATGATATAGCCATAGTCTTAATTCGTAAGAAATACTAGATAAAAATAAATTTGAAAATTATGAAGAAGCTAGTACAGACGCCAATGGAATACTGACAATGCTATGCCAAACTCAATAAGAAAGTAACCGTCTTCATCTTTGTATCCTTGCGGGATAGGCGAGAATTCACGACAGATTTCTTTATTGAAACCTTGCGCATGTGCAGTCATTTGGAACTGGGTCTAGCCAGAAACCCTAAAAATATCTGATCTCAGATTTATAGATCCGTAAAAAAATAAATAAAGTAACAACTGTAAAAATAAAGAAAGAGAGAGATTGAGAGAGCGAGAGATAGCGAGAGAGAGAGATAGAGAGAGCGAGAGATAGAGAGAGAGCGAGAGAGAGAGTGAGAGATAGAGAGACAGAGAGAGCGAGAGACAGAGAGAGTGAGAGAGAGCGAGAGACAGAGAGAGCGAGAGACAGAAAGAGTGAGAGAGAGCGAGAGACAGAGAGAGAGAGCGAGAGACAGAGAGAGAGAGAGCGAGAGACAGAGAGAGAGCGAGAGACAGAGAGAGAGCGAGAGACAGAGGGACAGCGAGAGCGAGAGAGAGCGAGAAAGTGCGATCGAGAGAGACAGAGAGAGCGAGAGAGAGCGAGAGAGAGTGAGAGCGAGAGAGAGTGAGAGAGAGTGAGAGCGAGAGAGAGTGAGAGAGAGAGAGTGAGGGCGAGAGAGAGTGAGAGAGAGAGAGTGAGGGCGAGAGAGAGAGAGAGAGAGAGAGTGAGGGCGAGAGAGAGAGTGAGGGCGAGAGAGAGAGTGAGGGCGAGAGAGAGAGAGTGAGGGCGAGAGAGAACGAGAGCGAGAGAAAGAGAGAGCGAGAGAAAGAGAGAGCGAGAGAAAGAGAGAGCGAGACACAGAGAGAAAGCGAGAGAGAGAGAGAGTGAGAGAGAGAAAGAGAGCGAGAGCGAGAGAGAGAGCGATAGAGAGAGCGAGAGAGAGAACGAGAGAGAGACAGAGCGAGAGAGAAAAACTGAAAATTGTTTGAATAAGGGGCAGTTGTTAAGTAAAAAGGATTGTTTGCGCAATTCGTAATGGGCCTGCTGAAGTACCCCTAGCAGTCCTCGTGGCGCCGCCTATGATAACGGACGTTGGCTTCTACTTAATTTTAGATCGAAGTTAAATTCCAGATCTGTAAGACCTTCTCAATCTTTAGCATTTCTTTTTCACTCTTATCGCTCCCCACCGCATCCTCTTGCTTTTCTTTTTATTTTACTATTTTTTATACGGTACTATTTTGTTTGACCAAAAACTTGGCAATTAAAATATCGCTGCCATAAATCGTAAAGTCGTTGAAAAAAAAAGTGAGTAACTCTGTTACTCGCTATAGATTGATATGGAACATCATTCCTTTCGCATATTTCGAATGGGAGAAGATTAATGTGTGTTGAGGGGGGGGGGGGGGAGAGGAGGGGTGAGGTGACGATAGTACAAAATAATTAAGGACCTGTTTTGATATTTTTAGGTTTTTAATTTTTTTAACTTATACAGTTTCAATATATTAATAAAATACGGTTTATTTCGTTTAAATCAGACCATAGACGACGAAGTTAGAGACGGTGATACGCTTGCAGTCACTTCACCGGGCGAACGTTCGGTCAGGACAAGTGATAAATGCATACTGGCGTATGAAGCAGACATCGATGCACAGATGTCGCAAATATAAAATTTAATTTTTTTACACTTTTCTACTAAAATTGCTTTATAATACAGCGTGCAAGGTACATGCAATCAAAAGAAAATTATATATTAGATTTTGTAATACATTTGGCAAATAATGAGTTTGCCAAATTGTTTTAGTGTGATACGAGTTCGTATCACATCAACAATCCAACAAAACGATAACGCACATATATGTCTTCGGGAAAGTTCTAGAAAAAGCACGTAACTTGTGAAGTATACGTAGCTAATTTACAAAATTTGAGGCATTTCTAGAAGTCATTCATAAAGAGTCGCCAAGTTGGCGACATTTCTCTAAATCTGCCACCAAGGTCGAGCGACCTAATCCTTCAAATTATACTATGCTTTTCTCTTACGCATTCGTGACAATGCGATGTTACTTCTGTTATATACTTCCGTTTTTGTCTTTGTCACATTTCATGATGTGCTTCGTTCCCCGAGCCCTAAGATGTTTCAAATCCAATATTAAAACTTTCACACTAATCCGTTGATTCTCTATAGTGCAAAACAGTTCAAGTGTTATTGTGTATTTATTATATCAGACCAATATTATTCGTTTTAAAAGCAATACACCAAAACAAGGGATTAAACCTAAGCACCCAGAACCTGAAACCAGACGTGCCACCTACTATATGTACATTTCCGCTTTATCTTTGTCACATTTCTTTCATGATTTACTCCGTTCTCAAGATGGTAAGATGTTTCACATCAAAAAATCAAAACTTGCTCATCACTAATCCATTGATTCTCTGCAGAGCGAAACAGTTCAGGCGTTATTGTGTATTTACTATATCAGAACAATATTAGCTGTTTAGAAAGCAATACACCAGAACAAGGGATTAAACCTAAGCCTCCTGAACCTCAACCAGACGTGCCACCTACTATATATTTCCGTTTTATCCTTGTCACATTTCTTTCATGATTTACTTCGTGCCCTGAGCTACGATGTTTCACATCAAAAAAGCTAGCTGAAAAACAAAATATAGCTGAAAAACAAAATATAGCTGAAAAACAAATTTCACAAAATTTTGTAGATAGATCATTTGTGGGTTACCTTGGTGCTGTTAACAGTAGGACTAACCGTTCTCAGGAAATTTTTGCTTTTTGGAAAATTTACTATGTCGAATTTAAAAATATGTCCAGTCGCAAATGAAAACTAAAATTGAAATGAATCCACAAATTCAGTGCAATTTTAAATACATTTATATTTAACAAAGAGAAAAATAAATCATTTTACTGCGACGTCTTTGGATGTGTCCGTCTGTCCGTCTGTTCAATGTATGCATTTACTGTAGGTGAAAAAAAATAATAGTCCAAAATTCATAAAACTTGTAAATTTGTTAGATAAGTCACTTGGGGGTTACCATGTTGCTGATTGGATTTTGGTATGCTTCGCAAAAAAAAAAAAAAAAAACAGAAACAAAAACGAATATGCCTTTTCATTCAAAATGGAATGAATGCATTTATTCTAGCTGAAAAACTGATTGTTTAAATTTCACAAAATTTGGAAGATAAATCACCTCTGGGATACTTTAGAGCTGGTTATATTTTGGCGTGATTCGAAAAAAAAAAAGAACCTGCCTTATTTTTGCATGATGGCCAGTAAAAATTGTCAAGATATAAAATAAAAGACTACGTGTGCTTAAATATATCAATTAAGTGCTTGTTTTACATGTAACTTTGGGCAACGGAAAGAATAAAACCAACCCCATAACTTTAGGTCTAACCGTTCTCAAGATATTTTAGATTTTTCGTAATTTTATCACGTTGCCTTTAAAAAAATGTCCAGTCGCCAAATGTAATCTAAAATTGAAATAAAACTGCAAATACAGTGTAATTTCAAATAATTTTCCGTGTTATTTTGTGATATTAAACTCAATTTAATGAAATATAAAAGGAAGAAAGAGAAAAGGAATTTGAGTCTGTAGGGAAAGTTATGTGCTGTTCACATCAGAATTTTTTCGCTTTTCTCCTATTTTTAAAGAAATGTTACATTTCGCAATACCTTCCAGGTAATATACATTTGTTTATCCCCCCCCCAAAAAAAAATATACAGAGAATAAATCTGTTAATATACATCCTCTTTTGAGATTCTTTTCTTATTATTATTGATCTAAAACAGTCATAGAAAGAAAATGCTTCTATATTTAGCAGCACTTGTAACTATTGGAGCAGAAACAATTTTGATTGAACCGTTCACTTTTGTGTACTTTGACATTCTCATGCCCTTATATTCTTATCTCGTCAAAACAACAATCTCCTAATAACATTTCGAGATGATCTAAAATGTTTCAATGTAGTTTGAAAGTAATGTATAGGAATAATACTTGTTTCCAAAGTACAAGCAAACACATGACTATTACGCTGTAAAAAAATTATAAACCGACAAGAAACTCGGTACAGAAATTTTGTTGGTTATTTTTCAATTTTACTTTTGTTATTCAGCTTTGGCATAACAAAAGAAATTACGAAGGATCCTTTATATGAAAGTTTTATTTCAACTTTTATTAGTTCTTTTAATAAAGTTCAAACTTATCAGTAAAGAAATTATTAAATTCTAGAATAAAAAATGTGAAAAAAATATTTTCCAAATAAGTTAATTTTGAGCAACACCAGTGGGAGGTATGAAACTACTGTTCCTTTGCGCTCGAATATTTAGTTGGTTCTATAAAAGGGAAATATGAATCATTAAAATAGATTACAATTTTTCATTAGCAAGTTCTGATATACGAACTAACTTTAAATATACTATTTTAAAGACAAAATCCACATACATCGTACCAAAACCAGATAAAAGTCCTTGAGCAAAGTTTGCACTTTGTGGAAATTCAAATTTGGGAAATTATTTATAAAATTGAGTTAGCAATCTGCTCCTATATCCTCTAAGGCCAATGTTTCTGACACCACGTGTGAGGTTGGATAAGAAAATAAAAATCTGATGTGGGCAGTACATGACTTTCCCTGCAGACTCAAATTCATTTTTTCTTTATTTCTTTAATATTTCATTAAATTGAGTTTAACTGCACAAAATAACACTAAATTTGTATTTTTAATTCAATTTCAGTTTTTATTTGGTAATTGGACCTTTTTCCCGTAGCAGCGTAACAACAATGCAAGAAATCTCAAATATCTTGAGAACGGTTAGTCCTAAAGTATAATGGAGTGCGTTCTATTCTTTTCCTCGTCAAAAATTGCGTATAAAATAAGATTTTATTTGATACATTTCAGCATACGTAGTTTTTTTCTTTTTTCGATTTTTGCGGGCCATTTCGTAAAAAATGGCAAGTTGTTCTTTTCCGAATCATACCAAAATCTAATCAGCACGAGAGTGTCCCACAAGTAACTTATCTACCAAATATTGTGAAATTTGGTCAATTAGCATTTTAGCTAAGGTGGATACATGAAATTTTTGAGGTCCATTTCGTAAAAAAAGGCGGGTTCTTCTTTTTCGAATCGTACCAAATTCTAATCAGCACCAGAGTATCCAACAAGTAACTTATCTACCGAATTTTGTGAAATTTATTAAATTAGTATTTTAGCTAGAGCGGATAAATGAAATTTTTACAGGTTATTTCGCAAAATAAAAGCGGGTTCTGTTTTTACGAATCGTACCAAAAACTAATCAGCACTAGGGTCACATACAAGTGACTTACCTATCAAATTTTATGAAATTCGGTCCATTAGTTTTTGCGTTAGAGTGGATACATACATTGCACAGACACACAGACACACAAACACACAAACAGACAGACAGACACACACACACACACAGACGTGACGCTAAAAATAGTTTTTCTTATTCTAGAGGTCTCGGAACGTGTAGATCCGTCGAAAACTCGAGTTGCGATTTTCGACATGATACCAATACTTTCCCTATACATTACCATGTATTGCAGGGAAAATAAAAATAAATGTACAGTAGTTGTGGCACCGAAATAAAACTGTAATTATAATTCTGCTTTAAAATTTCGTATAAATATGATGGAAACGTTAAAATCAGAGTAGTACATATGAAACGGGATACACCTGTATAAGGATGAATGTTATATTATTTACACTTCAATTTCTTAAATCAATTATGTAATTGTCCGCAGCCTGGGTTAGAAAAGCTTGTGGTTGACATTTGTCCTGCGGGCTGTAATTGGGGAGTTCCTAATCAAAAGGAATATGTTTTATACAAATCTGACGGGTGGGACCCCACAGCTTTAAATAAAATTATATGGTGGGGTGCTTCTATAGGGTGGAGTTCTCCGGACAAATTGTCCCCCTAGAACCTAGCCAGATGCTGTGCAAAACTGGTGAGGAAAAAGAAGACATGTTACTTCAAGTCTACTATAAGAGTCCGGCACCTTATCAGATCTGCCAGATTTCTACCTCTTGGCAAAGTACCCGTGTGTTACGTGTTGAAGACCCAGACCGTCCGACTCGTCCAGAGGACTAAGAGCAACTATTTGGACGGCCGGGCCGTGTGTTACGTGTGTACCCGTGTGTTCTTCTTCTCAGCAAAGTGGATCAGACTTCGATTCAAAGCATTTTTAACCGCAATTATCGGCGCTAACATTCATCCCAAAGAAATATCTTTTCAACATTTCATAGCTCTTCGCTATGTTTTTGTTTGTATGAAATTATAACATTATAAACATTTCTTTTTTAACACTTTACAACAAAGTTGAAAAGTGTTTATGACTTTGTTCATTCTGTCTGTCTGTCCGTTAGCACGATAACTGCCGTAAAAATGAGTTTATCAAAATGAAATTTTAGTATGTTGTTCAGACGGTCTGTAGGACCTATGGGAATATAAATAAATAATATCACCCAATTAGTTTTTTATTGAACCCGGGTTGAAAAAATGAAATACATTGAACCCTATGGGACCTAATTTTTCAAACATTTTTTAAGTAAATTTAAAATTCACGAATTGCTTCGAAATTTTTAGGAAATATTCACATTATCCCATAGAATATATAAAAAAAAATTCAGTAAAATATGTTAAGTAGTTTTTTAATTAAAAAAATTATTTAATATAGGGAAAAAAACAAATTCAATTAAATTCTGACTTTGGGATATCTTCCAGAAAGAAAAGAGAGAGATATTATATAATAAATATCTCTCCATTTGTTTAAACGTTTTGCATATGGGAGTGGCTTCATATTTTAAGATAAATTTGGTAGATAACAATTTTTCATTTTTTTTAAATTTTATATAACTCTTCATGATAAATTTAATTGATGGCATTTTAAATGCACTTTCCTACGTCCTAGAGAGTTAAAATTTGGTACACAGCTTAAATTTGTTGAACATTTTATTCGACAAAAATTTGATGGATCTTTAAATATAGATTATACATTTTTTTCGAAATGACCTGAAAATAATCCCCGTTCACTTCTATAAATCATTGGTGTAATATTGTTAAAAATTCTGATGTGGACAGCACATGTCTTTCTCTGCAGACTCATATTCGTTCTCTTTATTTATTCAATGATAATTTGAGTTTATCTGCACAACATAAGTATTTTAAATGACATTGAATTTACACGTTAAACTTAAATTTGGTTCTCATTTGATAGCTGGACTTATTGTCAAAGGTGGCGTAGCGAAAACGCGAAAAAACTAGAATATCTCAAGAACGGCTAGCCCTAGAGTAATGGGGTTAGTCTTATTCTTTTTGTTGTCAAAAATCACATATAAAATAGGAATTTAATTGATATAATTGAGCACACGTAGTCTTTTATTTTTATATATAACGATTTTTGCTGGCCATTTCGCAAAAATAGCCCGTTCCTTTTTCCCGAATCGTAGTAGAATAACCTACAAATGATTTATATACAAAATTTTGTTAAATTTGGTATATAAATCACTTGTAGGTTATTGAAATATTATACTCTAAATTTTGTTAAATTTGGTTCATTAGTTTTTAGCTAGAGTGGATAAAGGCAATTTCTGCGGCCATTTCGCAAAGAAGGCAGATTCTTTTATTACGAATCGTACTATAATCTAATGAACATCAGGATTTCCCACAAAAAACATACCTACCAAATTGTATGAAATTCGGTCCATTAGTTTTTCAATTAGAGTGGATGTAATATCCGCACAGACACACAGAAACATACACAGATACACCCTTACACACACAGACGTCTTCCTAAAAGTAGTTTTTTCGTGTTCTAGAAGTCCCAAAACGTGTAGATACTTTGAAAATTCGAGTTCCGATCCTCGGCACGATTCCAATACTTTGAGTACATACACATACACATATATATTATCTGTGTATTATCTGTGTATCTAAATTCCGTGCCTATGCAATTACAATAGTTGTGATTTTAAATGATCCCTAAACTTTTATTATTTCTTCAAGGAAGCCTAATTTTAACATATGCAGAATGCAAATATCTCAAGCGATTGTAAGATGAATTACATAAGAATTGCTGAATTTTTTTCACACAAAATTATTTAGCTCTGGAGTCTGGAATACAAGTTATATGAATGAAATATTCATTGATTTTGCATAAAGAATCAGATGATTTATATTTCGATACAGTTTTAAATATTTAAGTATAATAAATTACTGTAGTTCTGTGATAATGTAAAAGATATTACCACTGAATGAATCACATTTTAGAAATTTTTAAATGAAATTACATTTCAGTTGGAAAGTGTTTCATAATCAATGCTTATGCATGATTGATCTTTCTTGTTTTTAATACCACTACTCTAGTATTTAAAAATATTTCTGGTAGAGGGCGTATTCAGTTTCAAAATTTCATTACCTACACTTTTAAAGAGTTACATTCGATCACAATTACACGAAAATAAAAAATCTGATGTGGGCAGCACATTACTTGTTTTGCAGACTTATACCTACGCTCTCTTTTTTTTAATTAAATTTAATTCACTTTTAATTCAATTTTCGTTCTCATTTGGTAATTGGACTTATTTTCAAAGGTGGCGTAGAGAAAATACGAAAACACTAAAACATCTCGAGAACGGCTAAACCTAGTGTAATGGGGTTGATCTTATTCTTTTCTGCGTTAAAAATGACGTATAAATCAAGCATTTAATGATATATGTGACCATACACAGTTTATTATTTTAGATTTTGAGGATTTTTGCGTGCCATTTTGCAAAAAAAAAAAAAGGCAGGTTATTTTATTCCGAATCATACCAAAATCTAATCAGTACCAAGGTAACCCACAAGCAATTTATCTATCGAATTTTGTGAAATTCGGTCTATTAGTTTTTTTAGCTAAAGTGGATAGAGGCAATTTTGCGGGCCATTTTGCAAAAAATGACGAAAAAATGAAACGAAAATGTTCTTTTATCCCGAATCGTACTAAAAATTAATCAGCACCAGAGTCACACCCAAGTGACCTTCCAAGTTTTATGAAATTCGGGTTATTAGTTTTTGAGTTAGAGTGGATATATACATTGCACAGACAGACAGACACACACACACACACACACAGATGTCACGCTAAAAATAGTTTTTTCCTGTTCTAGAGGTCTCGAAACGTGTAGATCCGCCGAAAACTCGATGCAATTTTCGGCATGATTCCAATGCTTTCCATATACATTACCATGTATTGCAGGGAAAGTAAAATGGATGGCGTTTTAATTTACGAGCCTGTCCTTTAAATCAACACAAAGGTTCTATAATTAAGAAAATCCATTATCAAAAATTTTGCACGGCCCCGTACTAAGTTTCCAAGTTTGCAGGGCCAAGTTCCCACCCCACCATTGTCTAAAAAAATAGAGAACAAGATGAGACTATTAGGCAGAAAAAAAGTTGTCATCAAAAGATAATTTATAAAAGTACGTTAGAGCAATCTTCTCTTACATGTTCCTCAGGCAAACATGTCGGACATCACGTGTGAGCTTGGGTATGAAAGTAGAAATAAATGCACAGTAGTTATGGCACTGGAATAATGTTGTAAATATTCTTCGGTTTTAAAATTTCTTATAAAAAACACGATGGAAAAGTAAAATCATCGTAGTGCATTTGGTACGAATACTCTTGAATTATGATACATATTACATTAATTGCATTCACATTTTTTTACCTCAATCATGTATCGGCCCGCGTGCTAGATTAAAACAACTTGCGGGCCACATTTAGATCGTGGGATGTAGTTTGGGAACCCCTGTTTAAGAAGATTCGAAATGTTTAATCAGGAATATTTTATGAGATGGTGCACATGTTTCTTAGGCAAGTAACTGAGACGTTTGACAAAGTATAGATATACTAGTCTGTTGAACAGTGAAATAAATTTATTAGGAAGCTCGAATAATTAAGAGTGTTTATGACATCAGTATGTTTCATTCAGAATGTATGAATATGGTGGCATAAAGATTTCTCTTATTGCAGATGGAGGTGGAATTTAAGTAAAGTTATTTTCCCCGGTAACTCAAAGAACATGGAAAAGAAAGCAGTTGTTTCGCATGAGTACGGGGTCTAAGGAAAAAATCTGATGTGGGCAACACATAACTTTCCTTCTATAATGCAATGAATTTACTACTTTTACAGTTAAAAAAAATGTTATTCTTATAGTAGATACTTACATTCTTTCCAAGATATTGAATTTTCTTCAATCAGTGGTCATTTTCATTGATTTAGCGTCATTTTATCAATTTGACGAGATTTTTGTTAATTTGGCAACAATTAAAAATGTCGCCAAGTTGGCGACATTCCGCCAAATTCGTCGCCAAAGTCTCGCCAAGCGTTATGGACGAAGAAATAAGTTATTCTTACAGTGGATAAATGACTATTGCCGTTCAAATACAAAAGTATTACTCAAAGTATCTTTTTTCATGAATGGAACGAGAATGATGTCACCAAATTTATCGCATGGTATTACAAATGTGTACATAAAAGTGATTAATAGTACATAAAGTATTACATAAAAGTGAACATGTTTCTCAATAGGAAATATATTTTTTTTTATTTTATATAACTTTTTGATAATTTTTTTGAAAAGTGCAATATCTCGAGAACGGTTCATGTTAGCGTTCTAAAATTTATGTCAATCGTTTTCTAATGAAAAATTACATAAGAAATGTCTATTTGCGTAACTTTAATAACGGTTTTGATTTTTTGACGATTTTTTAAACAATATAAAAACAATAGGCTTCCAGTGTCTACGGATTGTGATTTTTGTACCAAATTTTGTTCGAATCGGTCCATTTGTTCGTCAGTTATCGTCTCCACAGTCTCACTGACACACACACACGCACACACACACACGCACATACTTTCACACATACACACATACTTTTATACACACACACACATACTTTCATACACACACACACACAGCACCTCAATGTTTGATTCGTGATCAGGGATGCTTGAAACGTGCTCTCCCGTCAAAAACTCGAATTCGAATTTTCGACCCCGTCACAATACTTTCCTTATACATTATGTTTATAAGGAAAGTAAAAATGTGGATTAAAGATTTATGAAAAAGGGGTGATATAAGGATCATACATTTTTTGTTTAAATCAATCTCTATTACGCAAATTCATATGTAATTTATTATTCATTGCAAAATGCATTCAAGGAAACACTTTTGCAAATTATTTCGTAAATGACAAATGTCAGCTTCAAAGGCCCATAAATCTTCCATTAATTTCTATTCGACATTTTTCAGTTTGAGACAAAATTAAATTCTGCGTCAGACGGAAAGTAAAACAGAAGTGAGTGAAAACGTTTAGGAAATAATTTTTAAATTTAAAAGATGAAAAATGGGCGCATTCACGATTTATTATAAATATTTGTTTTATTACTTTGATTTACTTTTCCATGCGTTTGTCGCATAATAATTACAGGTTTTCGCTTCCATTTGAAATATTTATCAAAAATTTTCCTTTAGAGAAATACTCTCGTTCAAAGAACGTTCTTTTATTAATTATGAAGAATGATTAAATATTGTTACAGTTTGTTTCGATGTATATTTACAATGTATGTTTTGCCCAATGATGTGCATTTAATTTTTTCTAAATATCCCATTATGTGAATATTTATGTTTAAAAGAGTTTTCTTCCAGAAGTTTTATATACATGATCTTTAAACTGTGGGTTTAACAGTGAAGAATAACTAAATATTGTTAAAATCCGTTTCGATGTATATTTACGATGTATGTTTTGTCCGATCATGTGCATTTAACTTTTGTTAAATATACCAGTGTTGTTGTTTTTGAGACCCAGACCGTCCGACCTACCAGAAAAAATATATCAGTGTGTAAATGTTTATGTTTAAAAGGATTTTCCTCTAGACATTTGAACTACAAAATATGTAATCTGTAGGTTCAACTGTGAAGAATGATTAAATATTGTTAAAGTTTGTTTCGATGTATATTCATGACTTATGTTTTGTCCGATTATTTGCATTTAGTTTTTGTTAAATATTCCAGTATGTAAATATTTATGATTAAACAGACTTTCTTCTACATGTTTTAAATACAAAATCTTGAAACTGTGGATTCAAATGTTCCAATTTTAGAAATAGGAGCAAATATCTGGAACAAAGGACTCTATTTGACATTCTATTAATTTCTATGAAATTTATCTGAAAATTAATAACTTGTATTTAGTTAAATATATTTTTTAATTACATTTATATTATGTGCATTTAATTTTTGTTAAATATTCCATTATGTAAATATTTATGTTTAAATGGGTTTTTTTCCAGACGTTTCAAGTACTAAATCTTGAAACTGTGGGCTCACTTGTGACAATTTTAGAAATAGAAGCAAATATCTGGAACAAAGGGCTCTATTTAACATTCTATTAATTTCCATCAAATTCATCTGTATTTGTAAAAATTAATAACTGGTACTTCGTTAAATTTATTTATTTAATTACATTTATATTTAACAAAGAGACGTCTACAGATATGTGTATATTATTTGTGTATATTTGTGTATATTGATAAATTTATAGAAATACATGAATAAATATCAATCATTTTACGTAACTGAAACAGAACAGCTAAATTTTTTAGCTTTAGTATATCAACAAAAATCTCAATTAGTTTGAATTGCTGCTTGTTGTTACATAAAAAAGATGTTTGTGTGTCTGTCTGTGTATGTCGTCTGTTGCAGCAAATCAAACGTCGGATAGCGGTAAAATTTGCTACAGAGGTGCTTCACGTTCCCAGACAATGCATATTGGCAATATTAAAAAAAAAATCGTATTTGTTTATTAGGAAATTTTGAGGCTTTCTAAATTGGATAGCACTTCCTTGGTCGATCAGATACCTTTCACCTTCGGGTAGGTCAGGCGGCCTTGGTTTAAAGAAATGCATTTTAAAGCCAAAGATTGGCCATTCCTTTATTACGTCATATCTAACTTACTGATTTGTTGTTGTTGTAGACGATATTTAAGGACAGGTGTTTTGATTAAATCGCAGGCAATTTGTCTCAACGAAAAAACAGATCTTTCAGAATAAGTGGAATAATTTATCAGAATAATTTATCAGTTTTCTAACTGTAATTCTAACCGAGCGAGTGTAAAAGATTTCTTTCAATTTTTTACTTTCCTTATATACATAATGTTTAAGGAAAGTATTGTGACGGGGTCGAAAATTCGAATTCGAGTTTTCGACGGGAAAGCACGTTTCAAGCATCCCTGATCACGAATCAAACATTTTTGAAGTGATGTCTGTGTGCGTGCGTGTGTGTGTGTGTGTGTGTGTGTGTGTGTGTGTGTGTGTGTGTGTGTGTGTGTCAGTGAGTCTGTGGAGACGATATATCACGAACGAATGGTGCGATTCGAATGGAATTTGGTACAAAATTCATAATCCATGAATACTGGAAGCCTATTGTTTTAAAACACAATCGAATGTTCAGAACCCCCCTAAATTTTCGAGTGAAGTTTTGAAAAAATTATCAAAAAATCAAAACCTTTAATAAAGTTACGCAAATAGACATTTCTTATGTAATTTTCCCCTAGAAAACGATTGACATAAACTTTAGAACGCTAGCATGAGCCGTTCCCGAGATATTGCACATTTTTCAAATAATTTTTTTAAAACATCCCATAAATTAAAACTAAAATATTAACTGTTAAGAAACATGTTCACTTTTCATATGTAATATCATGCGATAAATTGGGTGACATCATTCTAGTGGATTTAACTCGTTCCATTCATGGGAAAAGATGCTTTGAGTAATACTTTTGTATTTGAATACCAATAGTCATTTATCCGCTGTAAGAATAACTTACCTCTCCATCCATAACGCTTGGCGAGATTTTGGCGACGAATTTAGCGGAGTTTCGCCAACTTGGCGACATTTTTAAATGTTGCCAAATTAGCAAAAATCTCGCCAAATGGATAAAAATGACGCTAAATCAATGAAAATGATGACTAATTGAAGAAAATTCAATATCTTGGAAAGAATATAAGTATCTACTATAAGAATAACATTTTTCTTAACTGTAAAAGTAGTAAATTCATTGCATTATATAAGGAAAGTCATGTGCTGTCCACATCAGATTTTTTTAATTTGTATTATATTATCATTATGAGTATTGTGTTAAGATTGAACTTAAATTGGATGAAACTCACTGAGATGGCAATAACTTTTTGAATTTTGCTTCCGAGGTAATAGGAATTTTTTTCCATTTTGCGACTTCCAAGTACACTGTGTCATTCTGCCAGCGATTGGCGATCGAACGCTTATTTAGGGCGTAGCAAAGGAGCCTATTTAGGGCGTATTACGCCCGCGTTATACAATTGCACAAGAGAAATACGAAGCGCGGGAATGATTATATTTCAAAACAAAATCATAAAATGAATAATATCATTAAGTGCATCTTACAGATCGAAATTAAATAATTTTGCGCAATAGTGTACATTTCTTAAAATATTTACTGAAGAAGTGGTTAGCTCAAGACTCAGGGAAAAATCTTAGGCTGTCTCTAGCGACTTGAAACTGAAGCGAAACAAGGTATGTAGCCAACATGATTTATAACTGGGACGTTTAATTATGAAAATATTAAAAAACTAAAAATATTAAATATTAAATAATAAATGTACAATATAGCTTAGCAACCTGTACAAATGTGCAAATTATACTAAACAAATGCAAAACTTTGCGTCGGCGAGCAAATTTTTGCTTTCTCACATTATATATAATAAAGAGTCACGAAAATCACGAAAATTTTCGATTTCTAGATTTTGATGCCAATATATGTTGTAGGACTTCCTGAACACGTTCACCATTTTTAGATAGATGTCTGCTTGCGGTCGATTTCTTTTGCACACGATAGTTGCTAGTTATTAATGATTAATGATTGATGATATAATGATTGATGATATTATGTTGATAGTTAATAATGGATTTTCACAAAACTTTATTTTCGTCTGTGTTAACGAAAAATCTATAGCTAGATAGAATGTTTTGAAATTCGAGTAAAAACTTGATTCGAAATTAAAATTTTTATAATATGGCAATATAGGACAAAATTTGATATAATTCTGCCTAAAAAAGTTTATTTATAGCTCAATGAATACGAAGCATAACAGTTTCAATGATTATAGTGAAAACTTGCGTGATAAAATTTTTGTATTCGTTACTCCATTATCCCCCTCTAGAGATGAATCCTCCCGAGGGGCGATAATAATACAAATTTCACTCGATTTGCTCAATTTGTTTGATAGATATCGTTCCCACAGACAGTCAGACAGACGCCCAGATATAATTGAAAAACAAACTTTGTTAAATACAGTATTTTAAATTCGAAAAACTTTGTTAAATTAATTAATTATTAATTCGAAAAACTTTGTTAAATACAGTATTTAATTGATAAAAATAGATGAACCAGTTTCGAAGATAAAACCCTTCTTCAGGGTGATAGACTTTATTATCAATTTAAAGCTGGAACCTAACAAAGATTTATTTTTCCACTTGTCTTGCAGCTGTTTAAGCTTTATCTTTGCAGCATTGAAAAAAATTGTCGATTTGTATTCAGGAATGTTTAAAACGTACAATCCTTCAAAATCTGAAAGTCGAATTTTTCTATTCTACTACAATTATACTTTACATATACTATGTATTGCAGCGGAACTAAAAACGAGCAAGAAAATTCTTAGAAATCCAGTAGTAAGAAAAATGTATGATTTTACAAAGAAAAAAAAATCTGATATGGACAACACATGACTTTCCTTATATAATGCAATGAATTTACTTCTTTTACAATAAAAAGTTAGGTTTTTCTTATAGCAGATATTTATATTTTTTCCAAGATATTGAATTTTTGTCAATTAGTCTTCACTTTCATTGATTTAGTGTCATTTTTATCCATTTGGCGAGATTTTCGTTAATTTGGCAACACTTAAAAAGTTGCCAAGTTGCCACATTCCGCCAACTTCGGCGCCAAAACCTCGTCAAGCATTATGGACGGAGAATTAAGTTATTCTTATTGCAGATAAATAACTATTGGCGTTCAAATACAAAAGTATTACTCAGAGTATCTTTTCTCATGAATGGAACGAGCTAGATCCACGAAAAGATGTCACCCAATTTATCGCATGATGTTACATATGAAAAGTGAACATGTTTCTCAATAGTTAATATATTTTTTTAATTTATGGGATTTTTTTATAAATTTATTTTAAAAATGTGCAATATCTCGAGAACGGTTCATGCTAACGTTCTAAAGTTTATGTCAATCGTTTTCTAAAGAAAAATTACATAAGAAATGTCTTTTTCCGTAACTTTCTTGAAGGTTTTGATTTTTTAATGATTTTTTCAAAATTTCACTCGGAAATTTAGGGGAGTTCTGAACATTCGATTACGTTTAAAAACAATAGGCTTCTAGTATTCATGGATTGTGATTTTTGTACCAAATTTTATTCGAATAGCTCTATTTGTTCGTGAGATATCGTCTTCACAGACTCACTGACACACACACAGACATAACCTCAAAAATGTCTGATTCGTGATCAGGGATGCTTGAAACGTGCTCTCCCGTTGAAAACTCGAATTCGAATTTTCGACCCCATCACAATACTTTCCTTACACATTATGTATATAAGGAAAGTAATAAAAAAACAGTATCAGATTCAGTTGATATGCGTTCATTTAAAGTATGCATAATTCATCAGTCAACGTGAAATAATTTCATTCTTAAGTTGTCATTTATATTCATAATTAAGTACTCAAAGAAACGCTTTGTAAATGATTAACAAATTACAACTTAGATGCCACAAATCTTTCTTTAAATTTATTTCGACAGTTTTGAAACAGTTTTGAGCTTCGGGTAAAATTAAACTCGGCGCAGACGATACATAAATAAAGATTTTTCAAAGAATGTAAAGCATGAAAAATGAAGGATTTGTTAGAATGAAATGTAAAGAATAATTTTTATTCCGTCGTGCTTTCTATATGGATTGTGCATGGATAAATTACAAGTATTTGTTTCGATTTAAATTATTTATTGAAAAATTATTGTCAAAGGTACTAAAATATTGAACTTTTTAAAGAAATTTGTTTATTTCATAAATGATTAAGTATCCTTAATGTTTACTTTTGGATTGATCAATGTGTATTTAATTTTTCCTAAAATTTCAGACGTAAATAGTATATGGCATTAAATGTATTAATCACACGACTGATTTAAATTGTAAAAACTTTTATATATGCTTTTATTGAGATATGCTTTTATATATGCTTTTATTTAGATATTTAGATATGCTTTTAGTTTTAAATACATGAGTGTTTAACAATTTTAAATAAAGAATACTTTGTTCAGGAATTTAAGATTATGTTGGAAAAAGAAATATATATATATATATTTCAAATACAATGTTATGTAACCCTTTTTATTACTTTCCTTATATACAATAATGTATAAGGAAAGTATTGTGACGAGGTCGAAAATTCTCATTCGAGTTTCGACAGGAGAGTACGTTTCAAACATCCCTGATCACGAATCGAACATTTTTAGGTGATGTGTGTGTGTGTGTGTGTGTGTGTTGTTGTTGTTGAGACCCAGACCGTCCGACCTACCAGAAAGATGTAAGGTAACTGTATGGACGGGCGGGAAGTGCCACCCAATTTAGGCCGGAACCCAGTGGGGGAGGCATCCACAGGGACCGTACCCTCCTTCCCCTACCACCAACCTCTCGGAAGGACTTACGGACCCACATGTTTAACGTGATCGTACTCCGCATGAACACGGCGGCATTTTGTTGTAGCGTGCAAATCTAGCGCGCAAACCACGGGGATACCGCACCCGAGATGGCCAACAGCACGCGGTGTTCCGAGGTGGTCACCCACCAAGTACTAACCGCGCCCGATGCTGCTTGACTTCGGTGATCTAACGAGAACCGGTGTTTTCAGCACGGTACGGCCGTTGGCCCTGTGTGTGTGTGTGTGTAAAAGTATGTGTGTGTTTGTGTGTGTGTATGTGTGTGTGTGTGTGTGAAAGTATGTGTGTGTTTGTTTGTGAAAGTATGTGTGTGTTTGTGTGTGTGTATGTGTGTGTGTGTCAGTGAGTCTGTGGAGACGATAACTGACGAACTAATGGACCGATTAAAACGAAATTTGGTATAAAAATTACAATCCGTATCCGTAAATACGGGAAGCATATTGTTTTTATACGCAATCGAATGTTCAGAACCCCTCTAAATTTTTGAGTGAAATTTTGAAAAATTCATCAAAAAATCAAAACCTCTAATAAAGTTACTCAAATAGACATCACTTATGTACTTTCTCATTAGGAAACGATTAACAGAAATTTTAGAACGCTAGCATGAACGTTCTCGAGATATTGCACATTTTTCAAAAAAATTATCAAAAAATTATATAAAATAAAAAAAATATTTCCTATTGAGAAACATGTTCACTTATCATATGTAATATCATGCGATAAATTGGGTGACATCATTCTCGTGGATCTAGTTCGTTCCATTTATAAAAAAAGATACTTTGAGTAATACTCTGGTATTTGTACGCCAATAGTCATTTATTTGCTATAGGAATAAATTATTTCTTCGTCCATAACGCTTGGCGAGATTTTGGCAACCAATCTGGCGAAATGTCGCCAATTTTGCGACTTTTTTAAATGTTACCAGATCAAAGAAAAATCTCGCCAAATGGCTAAAAATTACGCTAAATCAATGAAAATAACGACTAATTAACGAAAATTCAATATATTGGAAAAAATATAAGTATCTACTGTAAGAATAACCTATTTTGTTTCTACTGTAAAAGTAGTAAATACATTGCATTATATAAGGAAAGTCATGTGCTGTCCACATCAAATTTTCTTCGTTTATGAGCGAGGAACAATAAATAAATGCCAGCAAATAAACAAAAATGTAATAGCAGATGAAAAACAAAATATAAAGGTATGAAACCCTTGCATTTTTCAGATAACTTTCGTTTCTGATTTTTTCATACTGTTCTATAGAGTCCTGAATTTGATATTTTGAAGGATAGGAATGCTAAAAATTCCCTTAATGCTCTATGGTAGAATAGTATATGGGGAAAATTGATCACCGGAACTATGATTGTTAATGGTATCGAAATAGTTTATATTAAGGCAGATGGTCAAATCATGCAGTCAGAGAGAAGGAGATAACATTTTTTTATGGATGAAAAACTGGAAAATACTACAATGCTTTGAGAACCTAGGTGTCTCTGGTGTTAATAACGTTCCATCTGTTCTCATTTGGCATCTGTTATCATTTGTTTAGTATATGTATTTTTGATTATTTTCTAATTAAAATACCTTAATTATGATTAATAATTCAAATAATTTAATTATGATTCCTTAATTATGATTAGTAATTCAAATTACCCAAGTATGAGTAGACATGGTTAGTGTATCGTTCTTGGTTGCAGAATACGGTACAGAATATTTGGAAACGAAAGTAAATTGAAAGATAAAATGATTTTGAATACATAGGAATGTTGTTTATTATTTGAGTTTTTATTTGTATTGTACTGATAATTTATTTCTGCAACATTAACAGTTTAAAAATATCATTTAATTCAATACCTGCTTTTTACCAAAGAAACACAATACAATGCGGTGGTATGCATCTTAACCCAGGGTTACATGAATTATTGCCTCAAACGGTTTTGGCTTTTTTCCAACATGAAGTTTTAACTCCTCCTTTTTATCTATACGAGCCAAATGTGTTAAGTTGGCAACAACTATCGGCGTCACTAAGCTGTTGCCAACTTAAAAAAATAAATTAAAAAAAATATATATAGGAAATATTTTAAACGAATGACTTGGGTATAAAATCTAAAAAAGATACATGTTTTTTTCTTCATTCTTTTTTATTCATTTTTTTCCCCATTTCCTTTAAAATGAAGAATACTGTTTTATAATTGTGATCATTCGTAACAATACAGATTTTACCATTTTTCTTGTAAAACTTTCAAAAAAAATTATTAATAATCTATATATACTAATTGCCAAGTGTCCGTCTGTCTGTCTGACTGTCACACTTTTTTTAGGCACTTCCCAAATAGATAGAGACTTGCAATTTGGTACACGGCTAGATCGTTCGATAAAACCCCCTGGAAAAATCGAATTTTTCAAAAACGTTCTCTAGAGGGGATGCTCCACACCAAAACGTTCGAAAAGTGAAGTGATAGGAAAGCATACTTTGCCATGAGATAGGGACTTCGAATTTGGTGTATGGTTAAATCGTTCGAAAGGAAGAAAGTGTGCAATTTCAGATTTCTAATATTTTCTACTTAAGGGGGAGTCGCACACCAAAATGCTCGATTTACCAAATAAATGAGAAACGGCTCCTCTAAAATTTGATAGAGGCTTGAAATAGGTATATGGACTAATTATTTGATAAAAACACCCAAGACGAATATAGTTTTTTAAAAACGTTCGTTTAAGGGGGTGCTCCAGAGAAAAACGTTCGAAAGGTAAATTGATAAGAAACATGCTTTGGGATGAGATAGAGATTTGAAATTTGGTGTATGGGTAGATAGTTTAGAAGGATGAAAGTGTACAATTTCAGTTTTCCAATATTTTTCACTTTAGAGGGTGTCGCACACAAAAATTATTTGATTTTCAGAATGAAGTAGAAATACCCCTTTCAGAACGTGATAGAGGCTTGATATTTGGTATATGGGCGAATCATTTAATAGAAAACCCAAGAAAAATGCAGTTTTTCAAAAATACATGTTTAAGGGGGTGGGTACTCCACAGAAAAGCATCCGAAAGATGAAATAATTGAAAAAACATGCTTAGCTATGAGTTACAGACTTCAAATTTGGTATACGGGTAGATAGTTGGAAAAGAAGAAAGTGTGCAATTTCAGTTTTTCAACGTTTGCTATTGTAGGGGGTGCCACACACTAAAATGTTCGATTTGACGAACAAATGAAAACGCCTCCTTTACAATGTGATAGAGGCTTGAAATTTAGTATATGGGCTAACCATTTGATAAAAAACCTTTAGATAAAAAGCCATTTGATAAAAAGATTATTACGGTTTTTCAAAAATGATCATTTAAGGGGGTACAACACAGAAAAACGTTCGAAAGATGAAATGATAGAAAAACATGTTTCACGATAGGATAGAGACATCAAATTTGGTGTACCGGTAGATAGTTTGAAAGGAAGAAAGTGTGCAATTTCAAATTTCCTTATTTGCTAATTTAGGAGGTGCCGCAAACCAATATGTACGTTTTTCGGAATAAATGAGACACGCTTCCTTTTAAATGTGATAGAGGCTTGATATTTGGTATATGGGCCAATCATCTGATAAAAAACCCTAGACGAACAGAGTTTTTCAAAAATGCTCATGTATGGGTGTGCTTCACAGGAAAAACGTTCGAAAGGGGAGATGATAAAATAGGATGCTTCGGGATGAGATTGAGACTTTAATTTGGTAGATATTTCGAAATGAAAAAGAGCACAATTTAAGTTTTCCAATATTTTCTTCTTTAGGGAGTTCTGCACACTAAAATATTCGATTTGCCGAATAAATGTGAAACGCGGATTATTAAAAAATTACAATATTCAGGGGTTGCTTATTGCGAGAACGTTGATTCTTTGATTTTCAACGGGTATTCGGCTAGTAAGTTGTTAAAAATCGTATACTGGTATGAGATAGGCAAGTTGAGCCCCACTGCAGTTAATTTGATAACAGTTTGAGCAAAGCTGTAGCGAGCGTTTTACATTCTTTCTATTTAAACGAAAATGCTCTTAAATATATATATATATATATATATATATATGAGTTACTACTTCTATTCTATCATTGGAATTTCATTTTTAATATTTATATATATATATATACATACGTATATATATATATATATATATATATATATATATATATATATATATATATATATATATATGACCTATTATTCATCATATATGGTTTATTATAAAATAATTTGTCTCTTAATTAAAAATGTTATATTTAAGATTAAACATTAAAAAAAAACGTTTCATAAATGTGTAGCAAATTACATTTACGAAATTCTATTTCTTTCTTTGACTTTTAATCAACATTGCGGAGCTCAAGGCAAAATTAAACCAAGTAGCAGACGATATAAGAAACTCGAATGAAAAAACCTAAAAATCCTTTTACAAGTTGAAAGATAAAAAATGAAAGCATCTTCAATATTTAATAAAAAGAATGCATTTTATTTTAGAAGGCTTTATCTGTGCACTCTTCACAGATTAGTTGCAAGTATTTGTTTAAATTTGAATAATTTATCGAAATTGCACCGTCAAAGTTAAAAAAAAATATTCTTTTAAAGAAAAAGTTCTTTAATGCGAATAATAATAAAATGCTGCGCTGTTAATATTTATTTCTATGATATGAAATGCGCATTTAATAAATTAATATATATCTATTATACTGCATTGTAATTTACAGGGTGTTTAAAAAAGTGAATAGTGAAGAATTTTTGAACCGTTGGTTGTAGATACATAGTTTCAATTGTAAGACAGCTTTAAATAAGGTAGACAATTATACAATAATACTTTAAATAATTTGTAATATTTTTGTAAATTAATGGGAGTGCTGCTGAACTCGATGTTTTCGTACCAACCTCCATTTTAAAATAGCTTGTGAGTTTTATTTTTTATTTTCTAGATTTTACAAGAAAATTTCTGAATAATCTGTATTGGTGGTCCAATTGATCGCAATTACAGTATGTCACCTTGCATTTCAAAGGGCTTGAAAAACCTTTGAATTGATACCAAGTTTTACAATGCACCCTTCGGAAGGGGGGAGGTGTAACGTGTCTTGTGCTCATAACATCATTTGTCCCCCCCCCCCCCCCGAGGGGGGGACAAATGATTAAAACGAGCTACTGGACTAAGCTGTGTGCCAAATTTTAGATCTTTAAGCCATAGGAAAGTACGTTAAAAATACCATTAAAAAGTTGAAACTGACAGATAGACAGACAGACAACCATTCGTCTGTCTGTCGATTACCTGATTACGATACCTACTCATTAGAAAAATTGACATTTTACTTATAGCTAATTTTGTTGAGGAGTTCCTCTTCCTAACTTCTTTAGATTCCTGCAGAGGGCATTGCAATCACTTTAATTCGTTGGGGGCATGCTCATTTGACTATACGTATATAAAGCTTATTGTGGTCGACTCTACCCTTAGAGAACTTTCAAAGTCATTTGTGTGCTTAAGAGCTGTCTCACAAACACTGTATATAATTTACCATCAATGCAAATAAATGTCTTTGAAGACACTATTTGTATTTATGTAAATTTAAACAGCCAGAGGTGTGTTTTTGCACATTTTTGACAAATCACAAGTTCGAAATGATTAATCTCTCTTTAAAATTTATTTTGGCAGTTTGCCAATATTTTTAAACTCGAGTCAAAATTAAACTGGGGCAGACGATAAATGAAATAGAAATGATCCAGACGTTTTAGAAAATTCGTTTACAATTTAAAGAACGAAAAATGAAAGCGTTTTCTGGCATTTAATGTAAAATATTATTCTTCCGTCGTGCTCTCTATGTGCATTTTGAATAGATTAATTACGAGTATTTGTTTCGATTTGAATTATTTATAAAAATCTTGCCGTCAAAGATTCTAAAAATTTGACATTTCATGACGGAAAACGATTATCCATTCCAGTTATCTTTTCAAATGATGGAAGCGTATTTAATTCATAATGAAAGTTGAAGTAAATATTTGACGTTAAAAGCCATCTAATTGAAATTGTTATAATACCGAAAAGACGAAATTAAGATTTTAGCTATTTCAATTATTTGTATTTGCTTACATTAAAATGCAATTCCTATAGATTGAAAAGCTGAATTAAACTTCCTATGAATATTTTCTAATATTTTGAGTGTATTCAGTCATAAAATGTATCTCTACACATAAAAGCTAGCCTTTCTGTCTGGTTCGTCTTTGTTCCACTTCTACGAGTTTAGGGGCGCATTCAGTCGTATGGTCGAATCCAGTGGCAACTTAACGATGCTTTATATTTGTGAATGATTACTAATTCCGGCCTAATTTCGTATTTGTTAGGTATTCATATAGTAATTATTTTAAGAGGTCGTATGATAATTAATAATTTTATAGGATGTCGTGTAGTAATTGGGATATAATCTTACTTTTATTAGGCGATTATGCAGTAATAGCGTTTTATTAGGGGTCGTATTGTTATTACGTTTATTGGAGGTAATATAGTAATAAGTAGGGCGGGTGAGCGGATAGAGATGAATGTATAAAAGGAAATTTTTTACTTATTTGTATATACTCTGTGACGGTTAGAACATCTATCTTAATATATAGAACATATGCTACCACACGAACTTAGTATAATAGAACACATGATACCGGCGAAAGGTGTGAGGTTAAGATTATAATTCAAAGATGGGTCTAAAACGAATGCAGGTATCAATATTAAATTTTATATTTAGAGATATTTTGTAAAAAACTTGAATCATATAGAAATTTTGTATTCTGATTATTAAAACAAAAATTATTTAAATTTTAAGATGTTGAAAGAATTATTATCTCTGGAGATACATTGGTAATTCAAAGATAGTTTTGACCTCAACTAGCTATTCCCATAAATTGTTCCTCGTGAACTAGCATGACTTAACATTTGATTTACCAACGTCAAGTATTGAAATAATTGTTTGATTTATTTTGAAAGAATTATTATCTCTGGAGATACATTGGTAGTTCAAAGATAGTTTTGAACTCGACTAGCTATTCCCATAAACTGTTTCTCGTGAACTAGCATGACTTTACACCTGACGTACTAGTGTCAAGTGTTGAAAGAATTGTTTGATTGATTTTGAAGGAATTATTATCTCTGGAGATATATTGGTAGTTTAAAGATAGTTTTGACTTCGACTAGCTATTCCCATAAATCATTTCTCGTGTATTGGCGAACTGGAGAATGCCTCCCATTTAGGTTGCAGAAGAGAAATGAAATAAGCTTCCATGGACCAACAGGCTGAAGTTCAACTTTATCCGAGGCAATGGCAATTTTTTCTTTCATTAGAAGTCAGTTACTTCGACGCACATGGACCAATATGACTTCTTGTGGAAGCGACACCAACCACCCATTCCCCATAAACTAGCATGAATGACACTAAGAACTTGATAGCATGAAAATTTGATAAAATGAAAAAATAAATTTTTTAAACGACTTTATAATTGAAAAAATAACTTTACTATATTACTGTGGTGAAAAAAAAAGAAATAGTTAGGTTGGTTTACATTTTAAATGATAAATAAATCTTTGAATTGAATTATTATTTTTAATTAATAGTGATAGTGAATCGAATAGTTCGTACATTTGCATCGTGGCCTCAATAACCCTCCATTACACCTTTGCATGAGTTCCTAAAATATAATCATTAATTAAAATACTACACATTAAATTCCGCGTCCCGGCCACACATCTTGTTGCCATAAACCTTTGGGTTGGCCGTGTGGTCTGGGCTTTCGACATTAAATTCCGCATTTTTAACAACTTTTAAAATAAATATTATTTAGTCATACATCTTATTGTTATGATAAAAATTACATTAATTTTAATAAACGCTTAAGGAGGAGAAAATGCACCGTTTGAGACCAGGTCTTAATATTATTCCAAAATCAGCAATTGACCTAATATATACGTAGACTGGCACATACCTCTGTTTTTGGGTCTGTTATTCAGCATGCTTGGAATATTTACCGCTTCTTTTTCTAACATTTGGAGTCAGCTTTCACATTTTCAATACTCAAAATAACCACTATACTGTTTGAAAACACGACTGTCTAAACTTTTGGATAATTATTCTTGCTGAATCTCTCAACTTTTCTGGACAATATTATTTTTCTCAACGTTCCTGGACAGTCATTGCTTATATAATCACCACTATCTCTCTCGTTTATATATCTCGTTCACCACTATCTCTCTCGTCTCGTTCCACTATCTCTCTCGCCACTATCTCTCTCACTATCTATCACGTTTTGATTCCTGCTTGAATATTAATTATCTCCTTGTTGCCACATCATTTTGCCTGAGGTCCAGATACGTCCTTCTAGCTCTTATTGTTTGCTCCTTAGTGTGATGTAGCATCATTGCTATATTGGATACATGATTTTCCAATGAAATTTGGTTTAGGTCTTGGCTCTTAGGAGATCTTTCATCTAACCATATCTGCTATTTGTGCAAAGTGAGTTTATTGGCCTCATGACTTTCTGGGCCAAGACTGTCGTAAAACGGTGCCTAAAAGTTTGCGCTTTGTTTCGTTGTAAATAGTCGTAAATATCAAAACTGCATAATTGCTTCCTGGTCTCACAGTTACATAATCATTCTGCTACTTTACTAGTATAACTGACCAATATAAAGTATGACTGTATGTGAAAGTTGAGTAGGACCTCAAACATTTTGAAAAGTAGACTATCGTTTTGAGGACACGTGGGTTCTTTTCTTCAGAACGGATAAACCAATAACTTATCGCCAAATTAGCTTCACGGTCGTACAAAAATCTTTACAGCAGTGGTGGTGCCACTTCGTGTGACAATAGAGAAGTAAAGTAAGAAACAACGAGGTAATACAGAAAACGAGAAAAATAATTTTAGCATATTTGCAAGAATGTGATTTGGAGTTAAACTTTTGGCTTGTTCGCAGGACTCCGAAAAGTAAAGGGAAGCGCAATTGTTTTATACACGATCGCCTAATATTTATCATTTCATTTGCGCAGAAATTTACTTTGTAATATCATATTTATTTTAAAAAGTTATTTTTTTGTATTTAACAATGCAAATACTTGATTCCCTTTTAAATTAGGTACATTTTAAAAAAGGAACCAACCACAAATACATGCTATTTTTCATTGGAAGTAGTTATAAATTTAGGGTATATTACAAATATTACTCACTTTATGGCTTCCACCATGCTTAGCCCCATATGCACGCATAGTACCGCATGGTCTGGCCTCTCCTCTGGTGCCCCGCTGATGCAATAGTAACAGTCACCCAGGATTTTTATTCGTAACTGGTGGTACTTCTGCATAGAAACAAAATAAAAAAGATATGACAATGCGAAGCAATAAAATTATGATGTGTAAAAATGCGCTGCTTCAAAACAGAGGTTGTAATAAACCTTGCTGCCTCAATTGGGAATTCAAATTCATACTGGCCAATTGACGTTCTACCGTTGAGCTACTGGGACGGAACTGCAGGTTCTTATCTTCTAAGTTGTTGTTGTTGAGACCCAGACCGTCCGACCTACCAGAAAGGTGTAAGGTAACTGATGGCCGGGAAGTGCCACCCAATTTATACCGGAACCCAGTGGGGGAGGCATCCACAGGGACCGTACCCTCCTTCCCCTACCACCAACTTCTCGGAAGAACTTACGGACTCACATGTTTAACGTGATCGTACTCCGCATGAACACGGTGGCAGTTGTGGCAGCGTGCAAATCCAGCGCGCAAACCACCAGGCTACCGCGCCCGAAATGTGCCAACAGCACGGGGTGTTCCCAGGTGGTCACCCACCCAAGTACTAACTGCGCCCGATGCTGCTTGACTTCGGTGATCTAACGAGAACCGGTGTTATCAGCACGGTACGGCCGTTGGCTACCTTATCTTCTAAGTGGAATCCTTCACCGTATACGAACGTGAAACTGACAATCTGATTGACAACCTACTGCTATTTTAACCTCAGGTTATAACCACTTGCTGCTATTTTTATCTCCCAGGTTACCTTCCTCCGTGGTCGTTGTCCATCCGATTTGAAATTGGTGCCCAATATATCGCAGTCTGCTGAATCCGTGCTAGTCGTACTAGGGTAACTTTCAGACCTCATATATCTTCGCATGGACCCATCTAAACCCATTGAAGTTGGTAGAGATGATATTTGGAGAAATGGGAAACAAGGTATTTTGCTATGCCCCGCCCAATTTTTTTTTCCGGCTACGCTATTAGACCCACGGGTTGGGAATCAATGTTATAAAAAGATAATCGCAGTATGATTTTTTAGATCAGTGGTTATCAACCATTTTTTGGAGAAGGACACATTTAAATAGACCAACTTTTTAGTGAAATTCCTGTGTTATAACGTTTTAACCATGAGCCATTTAATATTTTCTATTAACATGATAAAATGCAGCAATTACAGATTATTTTCTCGTCATCCCCCCCTTTAAGTCGACAAATGAACCTCCGGTTAGAAAGCAGTGGTTTGCAGCATAGATTTGCTCGTATTTCAATATTATGAATTTTATCATGTATCTACATTTATTTCAATGGTTTAAAAAGATTAAATTTTAAAAAGAAACAACAGTCTTTACAGAAATTTTTTCGCAAAATTCCTGTAGCATCTTTGCGAAGGGCCGCCGACAGGGAGGGGCAATGTATGTATTGTATAGAGGCTCGGAGACTTGGAGGCAATCGCTGTTTAAACAATCTATGAACCCCCCCCCCCCAAACAGGTAAATATGTAAAGTAGGATGAAATAAGGGGGTACGCACATTTGTTACATAGGGTCCCGAAAATTATTTCGGCAGCGTTGCCTGCAAATGTTTAACGAACAACTGATACTGAATGACAACAGTACTTGCATAAGGTCGAGATAGCCCAGTGGTTAAAGCGTTGGGATTGCACGCGGTAGATTTGGGTTCGACCCTCGTCGCTCAAATCTATTTTCGAGTCTACACGGAATATGGGGACGTTAAATCTGTAGGTCTGAAAGCTCATTCGGAAGGTGATGGGCTAGAGGAAGAATGGTACGGTTTCTGTGGTTGCCATTCCCATTGTCTTCCCGACTGAATTGGGTGGCACTGTCGCAGCCGTCCAAACAGTTAACTTAACCTTCGGCGCAGGTCGGACAATCTGCGTATAAAATGACTAATATCTGCGTATATGGATTTTATTCGTTTTTGATTTTGAAAGTATTACATGATTGAGACTACAGCCATGACTTGTCTGAGTTGCCATTGAAGAGGTGGCAATTAAGGTGTCTAAAATCTAGATTCCCCCCCCCACAAAAATGTGTATGTAGGTGTATTTCTACACATTATTTTATAATTAAAAAAGTAAAAACTTCATTCAAATAGGCAGCATAAAACAAATTATTGATACAAATTGAAAATAATTATTTACTAGGTACGGCATAATCAGTTGGTTAAACTATTCATATAAATATTAAAAAATATTCATAAATATTCAAAAATATTCATACATATTCAAAAATATTCATATTCATATAAAAATATTCAAAAATATTCATAATCAGTTGATTAAATATTTATTAAAATATTCATAATTCGGCATAATTAGTTGATTTAAAGAGGAAAAAATGATGTATTTTTAAATACTTATGGTGGTCTAAATGGCCTGAGGTGGTATGGTTGCTCTTTTTTTTCTCCAGAAGCGGTTGCTTTTCTCCCCCGAAAATGGTTGATAAGTTTAATCAATGCTTATGCAGTATTATCGAAGTACTTTTATTTCAGATAATTTTACACAGCAGTTTGTTTAAAAATAATTTCAATATTTAAATATTTTTAACTTTTTTTTTCGAAAACCCTTTTAAAAAAGTTTTCGAACGAGAGTTTTTTTCATTTTCAAACTTTTACTCAAAATATATTATGAGCTATAAAATATATATTAGTAAACGACAAAAATGTATACTAGAAAATTTAGTGTTAAAATCTATACTCATTATTAAAAAAAAAAGTTCTTATAGTTTTCGAGTAATATTCTTGTCAAGTTGAAGAAGTATGAAAATTTTGCGTTTTCAAGTTTGTAATGCTTATATCATAAGAACTAAAAGTGACAGCTATAAATGATAAACAAAAATTTGTAGCTCTTTAAGTGTATGTGCTTTATAAGTGTATAATAATTAGATTTTGGATCGAATTTTTTTTTCTTTCGATATTACAAAAGTTGAATTTTATTTTACAAAATTATATTCACTTAAAACCATTTCGGCTTCATTGGACTGTTGCCACCTCCGATTTTGTTTTTTCATAATTTTCCACTTACTCAGGGATTCTATTCCAGTCACTTTTTTTTTTCGCGCGCTTTAAACTTGAATTAGAACGCGGTTTTAAATCGCGGCCAAGAGCTGCAATAGTAGTAGAAACAAGAGAGGACAACCATAAAGATTAAAAATAAAGGTTAAATTGGAACTTACATCAGACAGTTTGTCGAAGCGCGCGAACAGTTCATTGAGGATTTTAACCAATTCAGGAGCAGTGCAAGTGGAAGATATTGCTGTGAAGCCAACTATGTCTGCGAACAGGATGCTGTAGAGAAAAGAAAAACATAATTATGAATATAGTAAAACTAATATAGCAATACTTTAAAAATAAAGACAACCAAAAAAATTGGCCATGATTGAAAGTATTTTATTAAAATCTCCTTTTACGACGTACTAAAATTACACAGACATAGCGCTTTCGTGCATTACTATGCCCTTCATCAGTGGCGAAGTGAAAATAAGTGGCGAACATGTGCTTAAATACAGGGCATAACCGACAGACTAAATTTACATATTAATTATTACTTTCCTTATATACATAATGTATAAGGAAATTATTGTGACGGGGTCGAAAGTTCGAATTCGAGTTTTCGACGGGAGAACGCGTTTCAAGCATCCCTGATCACGAATCGAACATTTTTGAGGTGATGTCTGTGTGTGTGTGTGTCAGTGAGTCTGTGGAGACGATATCTCACGAACGAGTGGAGAGATTCGAATGAAATTTGTTACAAAAATCACAATCCGTGAATACTGGAAGCCCATTGTTTTAAAACACAATCGAATGTTCAGAATCCCCCTAAATTTCGAGTGAAATTTTGAAAAGAAAATCATCAAGAAATCAAAACCTTTAAAGTTACGCAAATAGGCATTTCTTTTGTCATTTTTCTTTAGAAAACGATTGACATAAACTTTAGAACGCTAGCATGACCCGTTCTCGAGATATTGCACATTTTTCAAATAAATTTATCAAAAAATCCTATAAATGAAAAAAAAAATTAACTGTTAAGAAACATTTTCACTTTTCATATGTAATATCATGTGATAAATTCGGTGACATCATTCTCGTGGATCTAACTCGTTCCACTCACGAGAAAAGATACTTTGAGTAATACTTTTGTATTTGAACACTAATAGTTATTTATCTGTTGTAAGAATAACTTATTTCTCCATCCATAACGATTGACGACATTTTGGCGACGAATTTAGCGGAATGTCGCCAACTTGGCGACATTTTTAAATGTTGCCAAATTAATGGAAATCTCGCCAAATGGATAAAAATGACGCTAAATCAATGGAAATGACGACTCATTGACGGAAATTCAATATCTTGGAAAGAATATAAATATCTACTATAAGAATAACATTTTTTTAACTGTAAAAGTTGTAAATTCATTGCATTATATAAGGAAAGTCATGCGCTGCCCACATCAGGTATTTTTACATTTATAAATAAAAGGCATTTAAAATATAATTTAATTATAAAATACAAAAAAAAAAAAATAAAAGGAAATTGATAGCAATGTTAAGCAACTGTGGATTTATTAAAATCCTGTTTTTTGACATAGTTTTTATGTACCTTAATACGAAATTTTAAAGCAGGTTTAGTTTGATTAATATAAGAAAGATCACACTGGTAAGACATATATACAGCAAGTACTCCAACTATTTGAAATTTCTAAAGAATCTTCAAGATTAGATCATATGAGTTTATTAGAAGATTTAAACGCAATATTGATTTTGAATTTTTTAAGGAATTTAGTAATCTGCGAACTTACTCCCTCATAAGGGAGTATTTGTAGATCTTTAATAGCCCTACGAGGATACATAATTGGATTTTGAATCGAGTTTTCGAAATATAGTAGTTACAAAATCCTGTAAAATTTATTATGCACGGTCAAGTAGACTTGATATTCTGTTGTAACTTAGAAGGATAAATTTGTTTCAATTAAGTATTTTACTTTAGTGATGATATGCCTGCATTATCCGCTGTAAACGAAACAATGGAAGCTCAAATCAACATATAAACTTATTGAAGTTTTTGGACTTTTATTTTGCAAGGTGTCTTTCACGCAAAACCATGTTGGCTTCATCGGGATGGAGATTACATCCACTTTTTTCTTTTTGCACACTATCTGTCTACCGGCCACACATTAAATTGCTGTATACCTTTGGGTCAGTTGTGTGGTCTGGGTCTTCAACACTATCTGTCTGGGGGGCGCGGTTAGTACTTGGGTGGGTGACCACCTGGGAACACCGCGTGCTGTTGGCATATTTCGGGCACGGTAGCCCGGAGGTTTGCGCCCTGGATTTGCACGCTGTCACAACTGCCGCCGTGTTCACGCGGAGTACGATCAATTTAAACATGTGGGTCCGTAAGTCCTTCCGAGAGGTTTGTGGTAGGGGAAGGAGGGTACGGTCCCTGTGGATGCCTCCCCCACTGGGTTCCGGTCTAAATTGGGTGGCACTTCCCGGCCGTCCAAACAGTTACCTCACACCTTTCTGGTAGGTCGGACGGTATGGGTCTTAACAACAACAACACTATCTGTCTGGGGCGCGGTAGCCCAGTGGTTAGCGCTCGGGAATTGCACTCGGTAGGCCCGGGTTCGATTCCCGCCTCTGCCCAAACCGCCGTCGTGTTCACGCGGAGTACGATCACGTTAAACATGTGGGTCCGTAAGTCTTTCTGAGAGGTTGATGGTAGGGGAAGGAGAGTACGGTCCCTGTGGATGCCTCCCCCACTTGGTTCCGGTCTAAATTGGGTGACACTTCCCGGCCGTCCAAACAGTTATCTTACACCTTTCTGGTAGGTCGGACGGCCTGGGTCTCAGCAACAACAACACTATGTCTGTTTTGCACAAAATAATACTATGAGAAAGAAATTAAAAATACATCGAAAGGATTTTTACATTATAATGCTCATTTACCGATTAAAATATCAGGTCAGATAATATAATTTCGCCAGGTATCGCTGTAGTTCTCCTGCTTTCATTTAATACATGTTGTAATCATAAAAAATATGATGTGGGCAGCGCATGACTTTACTTACAGACTCAAATTCGTTTTGAGTCTTTATTTCATTCATAATTCATCAAATTGAGTTGAATTGCACAAAATGAGAAAATTATTTGAAATGACACTGAATTTACAGTTGTAATTCAATTTTCGTTTCCCTTTGGCGACCCATTTGCGAAGGCGCCGTGACAAAAAATGCGGGAAAACTTAAATATCTCGAGAACGGTTAGTCATAGAGGTATGGGGTTGGCTTTATTTATTTTTTTTTGTCGTCAAAAATTGCGCATGAAACAAGTATTTAATTGAGAATATGTAGGTTTTTTTTATTTTAGATTTTGACGATTTTTGTCGGCCATTTCGAAAAAAAATGCAGATTCTTTTATTCTGAATCATACCAAAGTATACTCAGCACCAGTATAATCCAGAAGATACTTAGCTACAAATTTTGTGAAATTTAGTCAACTAGTTTTCAGGTAGAGTCAATACATACGGGTTTTTGCGGACCATTTAGCAAAAAAGTCCGGGTCTTTTATTTCTGAATCGTACCAAAATCCAATCAGAACCAGGGCAAGAGTACATACTAAATTCTGTGAAATTTCGATAGATGGCTTATGAGCTAAAGAGGATACATACATTGCACGGATAGATACACAGGGAGACCTTCAGACACACGGAAATATAGACAGGCACACCCAGATGTCACATTAAAAATAGTTTCTTCATGTTCCAAGGTGCTCGAAACACGTAGATCCGTCAAAAACCAGAGTTTCTATTTTCAACACGATTCCAATATTTTCCCTATATGTACATGACCATATATTGTAGGGAAAGTAAAAAGGTAGAAGTCTAAAATTGTCTCACACATCACAAAAATAACTCAAACTCAAAAGGAATAACTCATTAAAAGTCAAAAGGTATAAAAAGCTTTTAATTTGAAATTGAACTCAATTATTTCCATCTCTTTCGAAGACCATTCTTAAAAGAACGGTAAATCTAATATAACTTAAAAGTTACATTAAGAATTAATTTATTTTCGCTTCAGGGACATATCTGAGTATTTTAAGCAGATCAAAATCTGAACGAAACGGGATTATTTTTTTTTTCTGCGGAAGACAACGTTTGTTGTACTTCATTTATATTCGTTCTAAGCACTTTAAATTTGTGGAGCACTAAAGACTAGAAGCAGTTCCGTATTTTGTGACTTTCAATTGGTGGGGTGAATGGGCTTGATGACGGCAAAATAGGTCTTTCAAAGAAAAAAAAATTAATTGAAGTCAAAAGTACTTTTATTTTCCCTACTTAGATGACGTAATGTGTAGAGGGAATATTGTGATGCTCGAAAATTCGAATTTTCGACTGAAGACCACGTTTCAAGGATCTTTGAGCTCGAATCGAGCATTTTGAGGTGATGTGTGTGTGCGTTAATGTGTATGTATGTATGTATGTATGTTAGTGTGTCTGTAAATACGATGTTTCACGAACGAATGTATGTTAGTGTGTCTGTAAATACGATATTTCACGAACGAATGTATGTTAGTGTGTCTGTAAATACGATATTTCACGAACGAATGTATGTTAGTGTGTCTGTAAATACGATATTTCATGAACGAATGTATGTTAGTTTGTCTGTAAATAAGATATTTCACGAACGAATGCATGTTAGTGTTAGTGTGTGTATGTACGTTAGTCTGTATGTATGCTAGTGTATCTGCAGACGCGATATCTCACGAACAAATGTATGTTAGTCTATATGTATATCAGTGTATCTGTAGACGCAATATCTCAAGAATGAATGTATGTTAGTGTGTGTGTGTGTGTATGTGAGTCTGTATGTATGCTAGTGTGTCTGTAAACGCCATATTTCACGAATGAATGCATGTTAGTGTGTGTGTATGTATGTTAGTTTGTATATAAATTAGTGTGTCCGTAGACGTGATATCAGACGAAGGAATGTATGTTAGTGTGTATACCTATATTAGTCTGTATATATGTTAGTGTGTCTGTAGACGCCATATCTCATGAACGAATGTAAGCTAATGTGTGTGTATGTAAGTTAGTGTGTATGTAAGTTAGTCTGTATGTATGCTAGGGTGTCTATAGACGCGATATCTTACGAATGAATGTGTGTTAGCGTGTGTATGTATGTTAGCCTGTATATATGTTAGTGTGCCTGTAGATGCGATATTTCACGAGCGAGTGAAGAGTTTTCAAAAATAATTTGGTGCGATTATTATATGTAATCAGTAAACACTCACTAGAACCCTATTCATTTTAAATGCGATCGCATGTTTGGAAAACACCCCCGATTTTCGAATGAATTTTTGAAAATAATCAAGAAAAAATCAGACAATGATAAATAAATAATCATTTCAGACGTGCAATGTTTCATCGGAAAACTAATGATTTAAACTTGCGAATGCCAACATTAATGGTCCTTGCGATATTGCTTCGTTTTTAAATGAAAATAAAATAAATATCATTAAAAACTTAGGACGTTCAATACTGTTAAATAAATAATCCTGTCATATGCAATATTTCATTAGAAAACGAATGACACAAATTTTAGAACGCTGTAATGAATCGTTTTCGTGATATTACACGTTTTTTTTATAAACTGTTTAAAAAATTACGCAAAATTTAAAATGTAGCAGTTATTATCCAATATGCTCACTTTCCATACGCAATAAATTTATTAAAATTATTCTCGCGGCAGTTTGTTCCATTCACTAGAGAAGATACATTCTGTAATAGTTCGATATTTTGACGTCCAAGAATTCGCTAATAGTCATGTATTTCACTGGATTTTAATGTCAATTGCTTTTTGATAAGGATTCTGCATGCGAGTATGACTAAATTATTACGGTCAGACCAATAAGTTGACAGAAGTGCTCGATTTCAATTCACAAGAAGTTAATTTAATACCAATTAAATACAGTGTGGCTCAATCCGACTTTCTCATACAGGAATTGATTTTTTTTTTCAGAGTTTACAAGAAAAGCAATGAAAAATCGATATCGTGGGTTCAAATGATTATAACTATAACGTGTTACGCTTCACTTTAGAGGGCTTGAAAAAATATTTCGATTTATACTATATTTGGCAATGTACCGCACTCCCGAGGGTAATCCAAGGAGGGGGGGGGGCTAATGACGTCACGAACAAAAATAATTGTATCGCGGCTAGTTTTCACAACAATTATTGAAACTTACGTAAGCCTCGTGATCATTAAGCCATAAATAAGCCCTTTTATGTATTATTATGTCAAATTTTGTGCTGTGCTACCATGTTAAAAAATCTAATGTGGGCAGCACATGACTTTCCCTGCAGACTTATATTTATGTTCTCTTTATTTTCATTAAATTTAATTCATTTTTAACTCAATTTTCGTTCTCAGTTGGTAACTGGACATATTTCCAAAGGCGCCGTAGAGAAAATACGAAAAAACTAAAATATCTCGAGCTGGCTAGTCCTAGTGTATTGGGGTTGGTCTTATTCTCTTCATTGTTAAAAATTACGTATAAAACAAGCATTTAATGGACATATTTGAATATATATTTGAACATATATTTGAACATAGTTTTTTAGTTTAGATTTTGACGATTTTTGCGGGCCATTTCGCAAAAAGGGCAGGTTATTTTTTCCGAATCGTACCAAAATCTAATTAGCACCAGGGTAACCCACAAGCGACGTATCAACGGATTTTTGTGAAATTCAGTCCATTAGTTTTTCAGCTAGAGTGGATATAGGCAATTTTAGCGGGCCATTTCACAAAAAAAGGCTGGTTTTTTAAATCCCAAATTGTACCCAAAACTAATCAATACCAGAGTCGTCCACAAGTGACTCACCTACCAAATTTTATGAAATTCGGTTCATTAGTGTTTTAGTTAGAGTGGATACAAAATCTGCACAGACAGACAGACAGACAGACACACACACACACACACACACACACATAGACGTCACGCTAAAAATGGTTTTATCGTATTCTAGAGGTGTCAAAACGTGTAGATCCGTCGAATTTTTTCTTCGATTTTCGGTATGATTCCAATACTTTCACTATATATTACCATGTATTGCAGGGAAAGTAAAAAGTTTAAAATTTCGAATACATTTCGAAATTTTTGTTCGAATTAAAATATATTTTTATATAGTTTTAGATTTTTCTTTATAACAACACCGGATATAAAGCTTCGTGAAAATCCATTAATATTTGTGGCTGTTATTGTGTAAGCAAAAAATCGACCAGACACATCAGACAGACGGACGGACATCACTTCAATATATAGTCAAAACGTGTTCAGGAGGTCTTAAAACATGATGGTATCAAAGTCTCGAATTTGAAAAATTTCGAGAAAACAATACTTTCTCTATATTATGTTCAATAGTATGGGAAAGTGAATATTATATCGTAGACCTTGTACATCATTAATTTGTCGTATAAATGAAGTACAATAATTGTACTATGTAGAGATAGTCGTGTGCTGTTCACAGCATATTTTTAGTTCCTGTACGCACATACGCACACTATCTCTTTACTTTGCACAAATTAATAATATGCGATAGGAATTAAAATTAAATTAAAAGGTATTTTACATTATAATTCCTATTTACAGCTAAAAACATCGTGTTAGAAAATATAATATCACCAGATGGCGCTGTAATACATCTTCTTTCCTTTTAATAAATGTTATAATTCTAAACAGACAGAAATTTAAAATTCTGACACTCAACGCAAAAATGTCCCAAACTCACAAGAAATAACTTATTACAAGTTAAAATGTATAAAAAATGAATTTAATTTGAAATTAAACTCAATTTCTTCCATCTCTTTCAAAGATTATTCTAAAAAGAAGTGCAAATCTAATATAACTTGAAAGTCGCATTAAACATTAATTTCTTCCGCTCGGGGGCTTATCTGCGTATTTTAAGCAGACGAGAAACTGAACGAAACGGGGTATTTTTTTTTGTTCTTCACCAGACAAAGTTTGTTGCACTTAATTTATATTAGTTCTAAGGACTTTAATTTGCGGTGCACTTTGAGAGTGGAGACAGTTTTGTATTTTGAAACGTTCAATTGGTGTTGTGTAAATATTAATTTCGTTCAAAAGTGCCCTTAGAGTTAGTTTGATGACGGAAAAATATGTCTTTGAAAGAAAGAAATTTTAATCAAATGTCATTTTCCCGTTCCATTAAACAATGTATGTTTGTGTATGTGTTCTGTGTGTATATTTTTACTTTCCCTACAATGCATAGTAATGTATAGGAAAAGTATTGAAATCGTGTCGAAAATCGCAACTCGAGTTATAGACGGATCTACAGGTTTTGAGACCGCTAGAACACGAAATGACTATTTTTAGCGTGATGTCAGTGTGTGTGTGTGTGCGCGCGCGCAAGGTATGTGTGGCATTTTTAAGCGTTTCATCCATAGGAGTTTTTTTAGTTACTTTATATTTTAGCTCAGTTTAGTCCAATTTTGAACGATATTCACGCAAATTACTACCGTTCCTTAGCAATTGAAAATATTACAGCGAAGTGAATTTTATTTATCGGTTTGCAAATTTGCAAATTAAAATTTCGTTTGCAAATTTAAAAAATATCATTCTAATTTTTCGATATAGTATTCTATTATCATTATGTGCATTTTTCTAGTTAATGGCAAAGCTTTGCTGGAGAATTGGTGAGATAGCATTTAATATTTGTAATATTACCATTTTTTCATGTGCCGTTTGCGAAGCAGTGAATTTTATCTCTGATTTTAAAAGGCGAACATGGTACGACAATGAATTTAAAATTAACACATTTCTTTTTTCAAAGATCGGACGGTCTGGGTCTCAACAACAACATAGTATGAGGAAGTAAAAAGTAAATGAATGAATTCAATAATTCCCTACTTTAAAATCCCGGCATCGGCGTCTTCCCTTTCTAGTTATTAATAATAACAACTGTACTACGACAATGTAAAAAATTATAATGTATAAGAACGTGGCGTTAAACTACTTGCATCAGTTCCTTTTTTTAATATAATCCTAAAGAATATAATGAATTTTGTAATGCCAAAGAATTACCATAAGAAGCTTTGTAATCCTTAAATAATTACCATAATTTCTGAAAGTTTACAACTGCGTTAAGTACCGCAAGAAAATAAACGATTGCAGTGGGAATTCTAATTTGCTGTCGTTGCAAGACTAATGCAAGCTTAATTAAATTTATTATGAGTAAGTCTTGATAAATATATATAAATGAAATTAAAAATCTGTATGTGTGTGTATTTGTTTATTTATTTATCTCATTATCACGGGAAAATGGCTGCATCGAATTTCGTAAAATATTTTGAGTTGACTTGGAATAGCCCCACATAAAATGTAGTTCATGTTTCGGGCTTCAAAGACCGGTTGTCGAGTTATTAATAAAAAACGAACCTTCCATAGAGATAGCATTACGCAGACGATATTTTTCATGCAAATGTATTTAAAGAAAAATATATCGAATTAAATCTAATGTGTTTATGCAGCAGACGATTTTTATCAAATCTTTTTCGATTTAAATAATAAAGAAATGGATATAAAAATAAATTTTATAAATAATGAACGGTATTGTTTTTTTAACTGGATTGTATCAATTACGACGTCGGTATTCAAGATTACGAGAATTATTGATATTTTCAATTTCATACGTCATCTGTTTTATTTTGGCAAATATTTTCAATAATCATATATTGTGTTTAGCAAGTTTTTAAAATAAAATAAATGTAGTACGAGTATATCTTTTAATCCATTTAGATTTTTCATTTTAGCATATATTGACCCAATTTAATATTTTTTGTACATTTGTTTACAAACAGCGTTTTTCTTTTTAAGAGAATTAAATTAAATATTTCAATAGGATGCTTTGAATAACAATATTATTTATAAAAATATTATTTATTAAATAAAATGATTATTAGTAAATACTTAATTAGTTTTATCTATAAACTTTTGCGGCCTTAAAGGGGTAAATAAGCATAGTGGTAACGTTAGTGACGGTATTTCATGTAATAAAGACAAATTTATTCACAAAAAATGAATAAAACTTAATTGGCAGTTAAGTATAAAACTTAATTGGCAAAAGATGTCAACCAGTTTCTTATGCAGAAAGAGCGACTCTACCGTAACGTGTGCGCCATTTTTACACAAAATTCTGCCATTTACATTACTTATTCAGGAAAAATATAAAATTATTTATACTTTTTTCCATTTCACAATAATTAGTGGCTAAATGTTTTGTCTTACTATAATTTTTACTAAAATTTTTGAAGCATCTATTTCTCAAGGTCTGCTATTGATAGAGATTTGATTATGGCTTTTATAGATTCGGTATCAAATTCCGGACTAGGAAGGAGGTTCATTAATGATTTCTACTTTCGGGATTATTTTTTTTACTTCCGGTTCATGAAATTTTCTTGAAAGATCTATTTTTCAGGATTGAATATAGATAGAGCTTAGATGAGGGCTGATATGGATTCAACTTCAAATTCCAGAGAAGGGAGTTCACTAAGAATTTATACCTCCTGTTTTAAAAAAGCCATTTTCAAGGTTTTTTTTAGGTTTTTTTAGGATTTTTTTTTGTTTTTTTTAGGTTTATTTTTATTTATATGACTGCACGAAAAAGGCTTGCAAAAGAGAATAAAAATGCTTAATAATTTCGTCAAAAATGAAACGTGCCGACATTTGCCACCATATGAATGCTTCTTCATAAATTTATTGTTTTGATCGTATTTTTTACGTCTAGACAAAAAAAAATACACTTTTGTAAATTATTATTAATTATGTATAAAATTAATATAACACGCAACATGTGTGACATTGCATGTTTAAAACTAGTCACGCTCGTTACATATTCCGCTAAATTTTTAATTAAATCGTAATTTACAAAAGTGTAATTTTCTGTCTAAGCATATACACAATATAAATGAATATGAAACAGAAAAAAAGTATGAACAATTTAATATTTTTCCTGACTAAGGATTGCAAATGACAAAATTTTGTGTGAAAATGTCACACTCGTTACAATGGAATTGCCCCAAATCTCCTTCTTCTGGATGATAAGACAAAGCAGACACCTAAGCCCAAAAGAAGTTTCTATTCTCATAGATTTATATACGTATCTCAAGTATATACATATATATATATATATATATATATATATATATATATATATATATATATATATATATATATATATATATATATATATCCGAGATACACCGGCGTACGTAGATTTATGTACGTATCTCGGTGTTATCATAGGAGAAAATCATGGGGGCTGTGTGGTATACTGAGGTGGTTGATTTGTTTTATCATCCTAAAAGAGATTTCTGTCTCTTAAACCGTTTGGTCGGAATCTCATTTATATTCAGTACAATGTAAACGTGAGAAATCTTTGATGATATAAATAATGGGTACTGCATCTTAGTTTTTGGAAATAATGAGCAACTAAATGTGAAGATGACCCCTTATGTAAATTAGATGCACATTTATTAATAGTAGACATTAATCCGAGTCTAGTGATACTTTTGATGTTACTGTAAGCCCCGAGGAGCCGGAATAACGAGCAGTGTCCGGATTTCTTTCTGACCTATATACATATATATATATGTATATATATATATATATATATATATATATATATATATATATATATATATATATATATATATATATATATATATATATATATATATATAATAATAGAAGTTTGAAAATCCAATGAACGAAAAGTAAGAAGATGTAACACGATAAACCTAACTTTTTAAAAACACCCACAGAATAAAATATAATACAGCAAATCATCAATCAAATGGATTAAAAATACAAAACACTAGCTATCAAGTTACTGAAAATCAACCAAATTAAAAGGTATGGAAACAAAAAAGAAAAACTTAAACTAAATTCAACTATCTAACTGGCTTACAAAACAAAAGTAAAAATCAACTAATCCTCAAGCATATGGAAAAAATAAATAAAATAAATATCGAATCAACAAGTCAATGAAAAATATATAATACAAAGGTATGGAATCGAAATAAGTATAACAAACGAAATCAAGCACAAACGCCTTACACGTGGACGAGGCTCTAAGCCTAAATCATGAATTGTTAACCTCTACAAAAATCTAATCATGTCCAAGTTTTTTGTAGAAGCAAACACAAATATGTATGTTTCTGAAGAAATAGATAGATTAGATCTATGAACTATTTCTACTTGGACGACATACATAAAGAAGGAATAAAAAAGAAAAAATGAATACCTGGAAAAAGCACAGCGTATTTACAGTCGATTCAATACTGGGATCGAGGGAACACTGATAGAAGAGACTAGTGTTGCCATTCGTAAAGAAAAAATAAAAAACCATTTACTGTTGCCATTCATAAGAATTGAAAAACTGTGAAGCGAAATGTAAAGAAAAAGTATTAATATACAAAAAGAGCTACTAAAAAGAGGGGCAAATAATAGTAATGCTGAAGTGGGAAGTGAATGAAAAAAAAAAAAAAAATAAAAAAGAATGGAGATGTCTGGCTAATATAAGATACTAAGAATAGAATTATATGATACTATGAAAAGAATTATAAAAATCCAGCTATTTTAAATTTTTTAACAATACTATTTACTAAATAAGAGGGATATTTATATAAGTTACTAGTAATTTTGAGATTATTGATATGCATAGCATGAAATTTTTTATCAGATAATCTATAAATTCTAAAAAGCTGATTGAGTATAATATTTCTAAACAATTGAATCGAGTTACAGGAATTAAAAGGTAAGATTTTATTAATATTAAAATTATAAAAGTCTTTTTTATCATATAAATTTGTAACAATTCTATTAGAAGGATCAATAAAAAGATTTAAATCCAAAAAATTAACATTTTTACTAATAGTAGCTTCATTAGGTATTAATTCCAAATTGTCTGGATAGTAATTTATATCTATGAGATAATTTTCTGTATGTACTAAGCAAATCAGATCATCTACATATCTGTAAAAAGTATAATCTATTGAAGTAAATGACATTTCATAATGATAAAGGTATAAATTAGCTAGCATACTGCTACTACAGCCACCCTGTGGAACTCCTGAGACTTGTAAGTATAATTTATTTCCTTGAAAAATATAATTATTGAAAATAACAAAGTGAAGGAGTTTAGGAAAATTTATAAATTTAATTTGATTTGAAAGAGGTGTAATATAAGCATTATATAGAGCTAAAATTACATCATATAGATCAGATATCTTAATATTATTAAAAAGATCTTTAAAATCAAAAGTTTGAAATCCTGTTACTTTTCTAAGAGATGTTAATTTATTCTTTAATTCTTTACTATTATTTAGAATATGGTAGTTATTGCTAGTCTGGCTTAAACTATTATTTATTAGATTTAAAGAATTTAGTAATAATTTACTCGCAGTAGTAGAGTAAGTATTATGGCCACTAGTAACTGTTCTAAATTTAATAGGATTTTTATGAAATTTTGGAATAAGCACTATATAAGGAAATATATATATATATATATATATATATATATATATATATATATATATATATATATATATTGCACATTCATCAATTTACTTTACTAGTATATTAAGCCTGTCAAAGAAACCAACAGTCTTAAATAAATAGCTTTCAAGTTTCTTTAATAAATTTTATTCAGGTTCTGTTAGTCCCATCATACCATCAGTGTGGGAAGTTTCAGCCTTTTAGGTCACCGGCGGGCTACTGGAGGGTGTTGTTGTTGAGACCCAGACTGTCCGACCTACCAGAAAGGTGTAAGGTAACCGTTTGGACGGCCGGGATGTGCCACCCAATTTAGACCGGAACCCAGTGGCGGAGGCATCCACAGGGACCGTACCCTCCTTCCCCTACCACCAACCTGTCGGTAGGACTTACGGACCCACATGTTTAACGTGATCGTACTCCGGATAAACACGGCGGCAGTTGTGGCAGTGTACAAATCCAGCGCGCAAACCACGCTACCGCGCCCGAAATGTGCCAACAGCACGCGGTGTTCCCAGGTGGTCACCCACTCAAGTACTAACCGCGCCCGATGCTGCTTGACTTCGGTGATCTAACAAGAACCGGTGTTTTCTGCACGGTAGGGACTTTGACCTGGGCTACTGGAGGGTGTCGAAAGCCCAGACCACCCGAGTCGTCCGTAGACTTAGAGCAGCTGTTTGGATGGCCGGGATATTAATACTACTATATTACTACTGGAGGGTGCGTCACTGCAAAGCCTATTCGACCCCTTCCCCAAGCTCAGGTAGAAAGAGAAAATTCAGTTTCGTTAGATTCTGTCCAGATATATACAGCTGCAAAGGTACAGTGACCAAGTGTCTCTGGTTATTATTCCCTTACTCTGGCTCATTTTTTCCATGCTCGGGTAGAATTAGAAAATTACAATCACGAGGTTAATACAGTTACGAGGTGTCTCTGGTTATTATTACCTTACACTGACCCATTTTTTCCACGTTCGGGTAGAAATAGAATATTACAATCACGAGGTTAATGCAGTCACGAGGTGTAGTTCTTTGCTTATTATTATTCCTTTACTCTAGTCCATTTTCCCTAAGCTCGAGTCCATTTTTTCCCACGCTCGGGTAGAAATAGAAAATTCAAAGGTTCTGTGCAGTGATATATAAAGCTGCAGATATATAGTCACGAGGTGTGTCCGGTCACCGGGTGTTTCTAAAGGTTCTGAAAAGATTTTTCGAGCCTTTTCCCTAATTTCCTCATCCCCGGGGCAGCCTCGTCACTCAAATTGCTGCTCATACATTAGGATGAGTTGGGTGGGCTGGATTTTCTACCTCCTTGGACAGTGAAAAGCACATAAAGTTGTTCACTTTTATTCCTGTTTTATTTTTTTCAATTGTTTTGCCGTCTCTTCAATTTGTTTTTCTTGTTTGTATATTTTAAAGCTGGTTTGAACGCCTCATGCTCTTCAGTTAACGTTTTAGTTGGTAGGTTTACTATTAAGTTGTTTTAATTCGCTCTGCTATCCGTTCTTTTACCGTCATGGTTTCATTTCTACAAGCACACTTATTTGAAATTAGACTGAATTTGCACTTCTAATTCAATTTTCTTTTTTATTTGGCATATTCGAAATTACACGTATATTCGAAGGCGGGGTAGAAAAAATACAAAAAACTAAAATATCTGGAGAACGGCTAATGCTAGAGTAATGGGCTTGGTCTTATTCTTTTTATCGTCAAAAATTATATACAAAACAAGCATTTTAACGCATATGTAGTCTTTTATTTTAGATTTTAATGATTTTTGCTGGTCATTTTGCAAAAAAAAAGCAAGTTATGTTTTTCCGAATCGTACCAAAATCTAATCAGCACCAGGGTAATCTACAAGTGACTTAGTTACCAACTTTTATGAAATTTGGTAAATTAGACTTTTAGCTAGAGTGAATACATGCGATTTTTGCAGGCCACTTGGCAAAAAAAGGCGGATTCTTTTATTCGAATCATACCGAAATCTAATCAGCACCAGGGCCACCCACGGGTAACTTACCTACCAAATTTTATAAAATTTGCTCAATTAGTTTTTCAGTTAGAGTGGATACATACATTGCAGACAGACATACACACACACACACAGAGGGACACACACAGACGTCACGCTAAAAATAGTTTTTTCGTATTCTAGAGGTCTCAAAACGTGTAGATCCGTTGAAAACTCGAGTTGTGATTTTTGGTAAGATTCTAATACTTTCCCTATACATTACCCATGTATTGCAGGGAAAGTAAAAAAATTTATGTGGGCAGCACATGACTTTCCCTGCAGACTTATATTCACGTTCTCTTTATTTTAATTACATTTACTTCAATTTTAATTCAATTTTCGTTCTCATTTGATAACTGGACTTTTTTTCAAAGGTGGCGTAGAGAAAATACGAAAAAACTAAAATATCTCGAGAACGGCTAGTCCGAGTGTATTGGGGTTGGTCTTATTCTTTTCTTCGTTAAAAATTACATATTAAACATGCATTTTATGGATATATTTGAACATACGTAGATTTTTATTTTAGATTTTGGCGATTTCTGAGGGCCATTTTGCAGAAAAAGGCAGGTTTTTTTCCCGAATCATACCAAAATCTAATCAGCACCAGGGTGTCCCACAAGTGACTTACCTACCAAATTTTGTTTAATTCGGTCCATTAGTTTTCCAGCTAGAGTGGATACAAGCTTTTGCGGGCCATTTCGCAAAAAAAGGCGCGTTCTTTTATCCCGAATCATACCCAAAACTAATCAGCACCAGATTCGCCCACAAGTGATTTACCTACCAAATTTTATGAAACTCGGTCAATTGCTTTTTAGTTAGAGTGGATACAAACCCTGCACAGACAGACAGACAGACAGACACACACACACACACACAGACGTCACGCTAAAAATAGTTTTTTCGTATTCTAGAGGTCTCGAAACGTGTAGAACCGTCGAAAACTCGAGTTGCGATTTTCGGCATAATTCCAATACTTTCGCTATACATTACCATGTATTGCAGGGAAAGTAAAAACTGATGCATCTTTCCGGGTCCTGAAATACCTGTGTACTAAATTTCATGGCTGTACGACGCTTTAATTTCTCGATACAGACTGAATAGACACACAGACGGACATTTTCTCGAAGAACGTAACGGAAAATATTTGAAAGAACTTTTTTTTGCAGGTAATATATTTTATCAAGCTTTTAAAATATTATTAATATTTTGATGCGTTGACAATGTGTTAGTTAAGTAGATTTAACCTGCAGGGAAAGTCATGTGCTGTTCACAATATATTCTATTACTTTCCTTATATACAAAATGTATAAGGAAAGTATTGTGACGGGGTCGAAAATTCGAAATCGAGTTTTCGACGGGAGAGCACGTTTCAAGCATCCCTGATCACGAATCAAATATTTTTGAAGTGATGTCTGTGTGTGTGTGTGTGTGTGTGTGAAAGTATGTGTGTGTGTGTGTGTGTGTGTGTGTGTGTGAAAGTATGTGTGTGTGTGTGTGTGTGTGTGTGTGTGTCAGTGAGTCTGTGGAGACGATAACTGACGAACGAATGGACCGATTCGAACCAAATTTGGTGCAAAAATCACAATCCGTAGACACTGGAAGCCTATTGTTTTTATACGTAATCCAATGTTCAGAACCCCCTAAATTTTTGAATAAAATTTTGAAAAAATCGTCAAAAAATCAAAACCACTAATAAAGATACGCAAATAGACATTTATGAAATTTTTGATTAGAAAACGATTGACATAAATTTTAGAACGCTAACATGAACCGTTCTCGAGATATTGCACACTTTAAAAAAAAGTTATTAAAAAGTCATATAAAATGAAAAAAAAATATTTCCTATTGAGAAACATGTTCACTTTTCATATGTAATACCATGCGATAAATTGGATGACATCATTCTCGTGGATCTAGCTCGTTCCGTTCATGAAAAAAGATACTTTGAATAATACTTTTGAATTTGAACGCTAATAGTCATTTATCTGCTGTAAGAACAATTTATTTCTTCGTCCATAACGCTTGGCGAGATTTTGGCGACGAATTTGGCGGAATGTCGCCAACTTGGCGACTTTTTAAAATGTTGCCAAATTAACAAAAATCTCGCCAAATAGATAAAAATGACACTAAATCAATGAAAATGACGACTAATTGTCGAAAATTCAATATCTTGGAAAGAATATTAGTATCTACTATATGAAAAACCAATTTTTTTACTGTAAAAGTAGTAAATTCATTACATTATATAAGGAAAGTTATGTGTTGCCCACATCAGATGTTTTTATTTTATAAGCCTGATTTCCATATGATGTTCTTAATAAATTATATTTTGACAGGCAGGATAAAATCTTATTTTTCACTTAGAGCAAAAACAAATTAAATCCCTAACGACTAAGCTATTAAAAGTTAAAACTGTGTCTAATTTATTTGAAATCAAACTTAATTTGTTTCAGGAAACTCAATCAAAAAAGTACTCAAAATCTAATACATAAACTTAAAATTCGCATCAAATATTAATTCTTTGTGCTCAGGGGATTAGTCTAAGCAGTTAAAAACCCGAAAAAGGTGGGCGAATATTTTACACTAAACAAGGTTTGTTGAAATGTAAGAAATAAATTTATTTTAGTTATAAGCACTTTTATTTCTGATATATTACATCCCCTATATACATAGTATAATGTATAAAGAAAGTATTGTGACGGGGTCGAAAATTCGAATTCGAGTTTTCGACCGAAGAGCACATTTCAAATATCCCTTAACCCGAACCATCGAATGTTTTAAGGTGATGTCTGTGTGTGTATATGCGAGTCTGTGGATGCGATATCTCAGGAACGAATCGAGGGGTTCGAATCAAATTTGGTACGAATTTTACAATCAGTGAATACTGGAACCCTATTTATTTTAAGTGCAATCAAATGTTCGAAAGCCCCCCCCCCCCCATGTTTTTGAATAAAATTTTGAAAAAAATCATTAAAAAATCAGTTTTTTTAGTAATGTTACGTAAAAATCATGTTTTAAGTAATTTATTGTTAGAAAACGAATGACAAAACTTCAGAACATTAGCATGAACCATTCTCGAGATATTGCACATTTTTAAAATGAATTTATAAAAAAATCACATAAAATTAAAAATGTAATTATCTATAGTGAAATATATTCACTTTTCATATGCAATATCATACGAAAAATTTGTTAGTATCATTCTCGTGGATCTAGTTTGTTTCATTCTCAAGAGCGCTTCAGAGCGCTCTTAAGCACCGAATGGTCGGTAACAAGGTTCATGAGTATAAGGTTACGCCTTCAACTCGACATACATTTAAAAATGTTAAAATATGATGTCATTGGGAAATGCTTCGTTCAATGCTGCGTTGCCAAATTACAGAAAGCATTCGAATTAAAATTAGAGCTACAAAGCGCTCTTAAGCACCGAATAACCTGCTAATATCAGGTGCTAATATCAGATACACTGCACTAAAAGCGGATTTTCAGCTGCACTAAAAGCGGGGAACTTTTAGAATGTTAGGATTGTACTATTTTTGTTTATCTTAACAGTTTGCATAAATCGTTTTTGTTTTTTTAGAGATTTTCAACACGGAATAGCCGATATCTACAATGACAACAATGGAACATTATGTGCCATAAATTTGAGAATCACTATAAAAACTGATAGGTGGAACACTCCCCTTTTGTCGGGTTCTGTAAGTATTAAGTTGGCTGCTGCAACCTCGTGCAGCTGCAGCTTAATCCTCAAGATATTTGATGTCGACTGCGTTGAAAACCCAATTCGCCCGACTCACCGGAAAGTATGAGCAGCCGTTTAAGCGGCGCCGAATCCGTGGTAGGATTGAATTTGTTGGTTCCTACACAGGCTCGCAAAATTGTGGTATATAGCAAACTTTCTTGCTGGCATTGTAGGTATTAGCTGTTCCCTGCTGACCGCACATAAAAGCCTGAAACCGGTCCATAGATAAGAAAACTAGAACAGCGTACATAAGCACAAATAACACAATAATTCAACATACGGTTGTTTCCAGGATGCGCTGGATCCTCTTTGTCAGTGCATGAGAACCAACAAACCTGAAGTAAAAAAAAAATGCATGGGTTACCTTTAAAAGAATGGCCTACCTATTGAGGACAATTCCTCTTTTGAACTTCGTGTTTGTTGGTTCTCTTATACTACTGACGAAGAGGATCCAGCGTATCACCGAAACAGCTGCATGCTGCATTATTGTGTTATTTGTGCTTATGTACTTTGCCCTAGTTTTCCTTATCTCTCTCACAAAGTGTAATATTGGCTCATATATGTTGTTATCTGCAGTGGAAAGTCACCTGTAGGCTGGCTCTGTGAGTTTGAATTTTGAAAATATTCTGTATCACCCGGTTGTGCGATTTCGCAAAGATCATGCTGAGCAACATTTTTGTATTCTTGTCCAATATATCAAATGGTTCACAAAAAGCACGTTGCCAGAACGATGAAATCACCATTAATATTCATGATTTAAACTTTTGGAACATTTACTTTATTATCTTAGTAAAACTTGAAAATTCTACTTCTAAAAGACAAATTAAAAAGTATGGTGTATTTACTAAATTTTTATTTCCTCCCAAAGTTAAATGCAAATTAATCTCTAAACCGAACGTTCACGATTATTTTATCTTTGCGAACGTCTCGAGAGATTATTTTAATTCATTTCAATCTCTAAAATATTACGATGCAATATAAAACTATTTCTTTATTGTTTAAATTGCAAGGTTTATTTTTTAATTATCTGCACCTGCAGTGCTGATTTAAAAACGATTTAAATGCATAATTTGTCTTCCAAAACTTGTTCCTTTTATTTTCTAACTCTTCCATTAAAAACTGAATATCACAGAAATGATTCTCAATTATAAATCGTCTGCTGCTGGTTTGAATTATTCTTGAATCCTAAAGAGTTTCCACAATTTAAAATAATTGAAAGACAAATCTTTATGATTAAAAGTTTTGGCATTTTAACTCCATTTGATTTTCGTTTTTAAATTATTATAGATAATTGACTTACATTTGCGGCAAAACTAATTTGATTGTAAAACTAGAAACCTCCTTCAACGTATACAGAGTGAAGTGTTGGGATAACCCAGTGGTTATTGCGAGAGGATCGCACGAAGAAGACCCGAGTTTGATCGTTACTGCCGCTCGAAAACTATCCTCATGTTTAGGGAGTATGAGCACAATAAATCTGTTGGGTCGAATGTTCTTCAGAGAGGTGATGGGCAGAGGAAGGAGGGTATGGTCCTTGTGTTGGCGCTTTGATTGGATTCGGTCTTAATTGGGTGGCTGAAAGGAAAAATGTGATCTGTCCCCTGTGGAGCGCCGGCGCAACGTGGTATGACGGCAAATGGTTCACGTTTCTGCCGCTACATAAGCAAATGATTTAATGTCAAGTGATTGGACGATTTGAAGTTCTCTGTACAAACTTTATTGGGAGTGAGGGAACACTAAAACAAACGTTTTCAGTTGGTGAATGTATGTCTGTAAAATTAATCCTTTCATGCTAGTCGGCGTTGTTGATCATCGCGACAATTGGCTGTTTTTTGCGGTTTCTATTCATAAAGTGGATTTGTACGTGCAACATGGAACATTTTAAGAATGCTGAGATGGCTGGGGCCGGAATAACCAAGTGGTTAAGGTGCGAGGATTGCATGCCGTTTCATGTTGATCCTCGACGTCGCCTAAAACTATTCTCGTGTCTATGTGGATTATGAGCACGATAAATTTGTAAATCTGAAAGTCCATCCCAGTGATGATGGTTTAAGGGAGGATGATACTGGCCCTGTGGTTGGCACCCCCTCTGGATTCCAGGCTAAACTGGGTGACACGTTCCCGGCCGTCCAAACAGATACCTTAGACAGTGGTGCTTAACCCTTGGGTTGATACACTATTTGGGGTTGTGAGTATATTTTAAGGGGTCGTTGACATTTTTTTTATGAAATACAATGCGAATACATTCCACATATTATTTCTATTCAAATAAAACATTTTAACATATTTAATTGTTAAATGTAACTAATGTTGGCAAATGCAAAATAAATTATTTTTAATAATATATGTCTAATTATATTTTTTAACTCCTTGTTTTATTTACATGATGGGACATAAACTTTACCCTATTTCTAGTTTTACAATTATTTAAAATTTACTGTGCAATTTTTTGTTTTTATTGATGGGAAATCGTTAAAATTCCAATAAGCGTGAACCTTTGTCAAAAGGGTTTATATAGGAATTGATTGCAATCTTTTTCTAAATATGGATGTGGATATTCTATCTTTTGTTTCAATTTGTTTAATCTTTTTGGCCGTGATGTAAACAAAAATATACTTCAATTAAAAGAAATCCCAAAATTTACTGGATACCAGAGTTAAATTATCAACTGTAAATTTCATGAAACGCTGAGAGTTCTTGAGTTATATTTGAACCATACATACCTTGCATTTTAATTGTACGGACCTCACATATACTCAAATAGCCATAACTCCGAATATTGTTGAATCCATATATATACCATAGCATCCACATAATATGTAAATATAACGAAAACTCGGTTGCGAAAATATTGTTAAATCAATGTTTCATAGTATCTACATAATGTGTAAATATAACTAAAACTCGGTTGTGAAAATATTGTTGAATCCATGTTCTATAGCATCCGCATGATGTGTAAATATAACGAAAACTCGGTTGCGAAAATATTGTTGAATCCATGTTTCATAGTATCCACATAATGTGTAAATATAACGAAAACTCGGTTTCGAAAATATTGTTGAATCCATGTCCCATAGCATCCACATAATGTGTAAATATATCGAAAACTCGGTTTTGAATACTCGTCTGTTATACAATACTTTTCCTATACATAGAATATTATGTAAAGTAGGGAAAGTAAACAATGGGAAATAAATATTCTAATTCTGGATGGCTAAGTTCGCAGATCCAAAAGTGCTGCTAGGAAAAGATAAAAGCAATTTTAAACAATTAAATTCGTTTAAAATGTTTCAGTTAAAAAGCGTACTTTGTTTTACAGGTAAAAATATTGTTTCACAGTCCGGATGTGGCCTGGGACGCTAATGCACAATATCTCAGCAATTTTGTCGGGTGAGGATAGTATATGCAGTTATTTGTTTTATTTTATGTTCAATTAGCTGTGACCTTAATCGAGGCAGCTTGCTGGATATTAACAATGTATAAACCTGAAGCTATTCGATGATTGAACGAAAACATTATTATATTCTATATATTTTTAAAATATTATTGGTATATATAGATAAATCACCAAAAATATTTCCAGTTTTACTTTTCGCAATCAGATATGCTAGAGAAGATAGGATAATACTCTCCATTTTGGTTTAATTAAGGGTTGTCCAAATGGCTGCCGTCGAATAAAAATTACATATGACGTGTAGGGGATAATTAAAATAAAATTAAATTCAAACTTGGAATGATAGAATTAGTACCAATATGAAATCCACACCGAAAAGTTATTTCAATTTCCATATTTATCCACCATATAAAATGTTTTTTATTCATTGAAATATGCGTACTTTATGCAATTTAATTCTTATTTTTGCGTATTGGCGAATGGAAGATTCACACGATGTTAATTTTTGATATGAATACGAAGTGACGCATTCGTTTTCAAATAATGAAATAAAAAATATTCAAGTGACGTCATTTGTTAAATTTTAATTAAATTTGGCAGAGAAATGTCTCATACATCTTGAAAACCCTCACAGCAATGTTTCTGTCCCCATTTGTTTGCTCTAGAATGGGAATATCTCTTTGTATCATATGGGATTCGGACGTGACATGAGTAGAGGGCGTATGTCTCTCAAGTTTTGACGCCAGAACACGTGATTTTGCTCTTCGTGAATTACAATCAATCAATAGTAAGGAATTCCTACACTTTTTATAGGTTTCCGATAAATATTTTCAGTTGCATTTAACTTTTAGAAATTCTAGATACCAGGTTTCTGAGTGGGAATCGAGATTTTGTTTTTTATATGTAGTAGTGAGGCCCGCGGGTAAGTAATTTGAAAAGCCGATTTATTCATGGGATTTTACTAGAATAAGAGGCAACACTCAATCAGTGTCTGCGTAGCCATAATACAAATGGAGATATTATAATATCCATTATTGTAAATAAATTAAAAATGAATCTAATATTCAGCTTAGCTTTCAGTATCAGTTGGCATAAGCAACGTAGAACTCCAGAATACTGCCCTTTATATATGGATTCTCTTGTCGCTTCAAAGGAATTTCGAATTTTCAACTCGCACTGCATCTAGGATGCAGTTCGCTAATCAACCCCAGTGTGTTAACCAAATAAATACATTTAGTTAACACAACGTGGACGTTTATTTTATTTTATTTTATTCAAAACAAACGTGCAAACGTATTGTTAAAGTGTTATTTCGCTGTGAGCTCCAGTGTAATTTTTAGCCGTATATTTTTATCTTAGATATCAGAGAACTAACTAAATCTGCGTATTCTTTCTAATTAATGAAAAACTGGTATTCTTTCCAACAGAGATCGAGATAACATCTCTATACGCATATTTCATGCTATAAAATAAGCAAATACGCTTTATGAATTAAGTAATGTGTATTTTTACGCATCGATTTTGAAAAAAAAAAATTAGAATCGCAAATTAAACAGATTTGGCTTGAATGTAAATTTAATTTTGAGAAAGCTGTTCCTTTATGGAAAAGCCAAAAGCAAAGAAGGTTAGAATGTTAACAGGAAAGAGTAAAAATTATTTTACTTAATAGGATTTTAATTTTCTTTTCCCCCTGTTTGTTTACAATTATATGGAGAAACCAATCCAAAGTTAAGGTAACTCTTTCGATATTTCATCATGAATTGTATGATTAGTTATTTTTATGAAAAGAAACATTGTTAATTATGGTATGACGAAATTATGATTCAAGATTGATACTCTACTTCGAAATGGACATGAAATTAAAAAAAAATATGTGATCCTAAAAGTCCAAAATTTAGTAAATATTTTAAAACTCATTTCATAAGTTTATAAGGTATATTAATTGTGCTATCAGAAACACAATGTATTTTGCTTATTAACACAAATAAAGAATATAGTGCATTTCTTAAATTTTATTTTTTTTTCACCGTAGAAAAGTCAGAAATTTATATTCTGTTGGGAGATGGCCTTGTAATTTTTTTTTATACAAAATACAATAAATTTATTAAATATCTGGGAATTTGAGGGTAATTGTACATTTGCTAAAAATTACTCCTCTGGAAAGCAAAATACTCCTTCAAATCAAGTCAGGGAGTATTTTTACTGTTCTGGAAAAATTCTAGCTCGATCTCTGGCTTTCTAGTTAATGAAAAACTAAAATTTTCTTGTAATAAACCATTCGAATCCTATCATTAAAATTGTTGCAAAATAATATTAGTGGTTTGTCATATTTTAATAAAAATTATTTTGCATGGATATTTAAAATGAAAATTTTTGCACTTCATTATGATGATTAAAAGAATATATTTGTACATTCTAAGCAGCATGCATCTGATTTATAGCATATTTCGTAAAAAAACATACGGACACTTATAATGCTCATCTAAACAATTCTGATCATTGAGCATTTTCATTAAATATTTCATTAAACTAAAAATCTATTAGCTCTAAAAAAGTGTAATTTATTCTAGCATTTCACAAATCCTTCATTTCGAGCAACATTTAACTCGAACTAATCTCTAAACGGGAATCTCATGAATAATTTAATCTCCCTGCGTGTTCTTGAACAATTATTTTAATTCATTTCAATTCTAAAAAAACACTGAAAATAAAACTATTCATTATCTAAACTTTATGAATTTTTAATTTTCTACACTTGCGGAGTTGATTTAGAATTGATTAAGCTAGAAAGCAATTTTATGAACAAAATGCTTTATTATTATTATTGGTATTTCGAATTTTCGCCATTTTCATTAGAAACAAAACAACAACGCAATTGGTTTTCGAATCTCAACCGTTTGAAGTTAATTTCAATTCAAGTCGAAGATTACAGCAATCTATAAATGGAAACAATTAGAAGAATAAATTTATGATAGATATATGATTGTAAGCTTCTCCATTTTGTACCTATTTATTGATTATTAAAATAGCCACGATCAATTGGAGCAAGAGAAGAATCCTTTGTTTTTGATGTGGCTACGTCGTCTTAGAATGAGGGAAGTTTTGTAATAGAAAAGTTTTACGAGATCATAGTATTGTTAAACTTTCAAAAAATTAGATTCCGCTCCAAAATATATAGGAAAATATAAACTTTTCTGAGCATTTTAAAATTATTCGCATGAAAATATTTCTTTAATTGCCGAAATTTTAATAAAATATGTCTTAAATCATATATGGGAAAATGCATTGAGAAATAAGTTTAAAGTTTTTTTTTTAAGAATGTGGTTTTTGACTTTGCGCGAAAAACAACTCCGAAACTTTTCAATATTTTTTTATGAAATTTTCAGAATATATAATGCATGTTAATCTCTGTAAGGTGAACCTAAATTTTTTCATGTTTTCTTGTTAACAAAAATATATTTTCCGCAGAATTATGTTGTCGAAATTTCGAAAATTGAGTAAAAGTTAAGTTCAACATTGCATAAAATAGAAATGTGCTTTAAATATATATTGATTTTGACTCATAATAAGCAACTGCTCTTCAAGTATAGTTAGATACTAAAAATGTGTTGTTTGATGAAAAATTTTCTGGGTAATGTTGAGCGCAAGCTGTCATACCAATTTATTGTTCGATAAATAGGTCATAATTTCAACTCTCTATAAAAAATATTTCTTTATATTAGGTTTTAAAAAGAGTTGAACATTGAAAGAAAACATACATAGATTTATCACTAAAAATTAAAAGTAAGTAAAAATTAAAAGTTCCAAAGTGTGTAATGTATGAAATATAAAATGTTCAATATGATGAATTTTTTCATTTTTCAATATTTTAAGAGTAGTACGACTCCTTAAAATCATTTTGCTTAAAATCTAATGAACGTAATAGATGCTTTTTCTACACATCTTAAAAGTCCTTTAATAATAGTACAGAAAACACACTGGAATTAGCCTAATATTGTCGTATACTGTACTTCTAGAGAAATAATTTAAACGCGATGATTATTATAAGCAAAACATCAAGCAACGTATTAAACACAAATAGAATAATTTTACAGATTCAAGGAGACGCTAGATTCCCTTCGTCCGTGCTAGACAGTAATTATATCCGAAATATAAAAACAAAACAAAATGAGAATAAATAGAAGAAACAGAGGGGTACATATGCACAAGTCGTGGATTAGGTGTCCACCTGGGAGAGCCAATCGGAAAGCAAAATGGAGAACAGTCCAACTAATCCGAAACGTAAATGTTGTGTTCTCCGGTATACAGTTATTCCCCCCCCCCCCCTACTTCTTTTGGAGAGTTTATCTTTCTTTTTTCCAATTCTGCGACACTCAGGGGATGAGTTTTTATTCTGCCCTAATTCTGCCCCGACGAAAACCTTTTATTCTTTTTCTTCTTCTTCGACACAGACCGTCTGACCTGCCCGAAAGTGTAAGGTCTCTGGAGAATCTTTTCTGATCATTTTTTGAGTTTATGATTAACTTCTTCAATTTCAAGATTGAGCAACAATACTTGCTGCTCAGGTACTCCTTAAACCACGCCCACAGTGAGTCGAAACATAGAACACTGTAAAAAATATACTTATAAACGAAAACTTCAACGTATTTGTTTTCATTTGAGTACAATGACACCATAAACGAGTAGGTGACATACTGAAATATAAGTAACCGCACTTGCTTGAAAATGAGTGCTTCAATAAATAAATGTATTATTTCATTTTGATTTCATTAAAAATTTTAGAATTATAATTGTGCATTTATTACACGATTTTCGTGTAATAAATGTACAATTATAATTCTGAAATTTTTTGTGCAAATATTCCGAAAAATAAAAGTTATAGACTCGAAATTAAAGAACTATATCATAAGAATTACGATGGCGGATGTATATATTTTGTGTGCGGTGTTATGCGGTCGTGTGTTTTTCTCTAATGTGGCGGTAGAATACGGACACGCAATAAGCATTGCTTGTCTTATGCATATGCGCTGTTTGTTATCCGCCATTTATTTACAGTTTAGAAATATAATTGAAAAATAAAAATATAATTGAATCTCTCATATACTCAAAAATAAGTACATAGCATTTACAATTATGCTTAAAAGTGATTCTCCCATACACTCATAAATTAGTACACAGTATTTACAATTATGCTTAAAATTGATTCTCCCATACACATAAATGAGTACATAGTATTTACAATTATGCTTAAAATTGATTTTCCCATACTCATAAATGAGTACATAGTATTTACAATTATGCATAAAATTGATTCTCCCATACTCATAAACGAGTACATAGTATTTACAATTTGAACCTAAATATGCTTAAAATTTAATTCTTTGATATACTCAAAAATGAGTACATGCGTTTTTCAAAATTGAAACACGCTTACTCGGAGCTATTATAAGCATGTAAAGTGCTCGAAAATGAGTACATTCTACTTTTTTTTAATACCCATTTTTAACAGTGAACTAACACACAATATAGGAGTGCGCGCAAACACAACAGGAATGTCCCAACAAGAGCAAAAGTAAGTCAAAACGTCGCACGGGTTCAAAGGCTAAGAAATAGGTAAAATAGAAAAAAAAATTACAAGACACCCCGCCAAACTGCGGACAACAATGAAGTACTGAACAAGTCATTATCAAACTGCTGCTGAAGTCATAAAACTAAATAAACTCCGTTAAAAGTAACATATAACACAAATTTAATAGTTCGAGCGGTTTCGAAGGCAAGGAACATCCTTCTTTGTCAGGACACACATGAAGCACAACTTTTAGTCCAGAGATCTAAATTAGCAACTGTAGTTCCGATGTGAATCCAAATATACATCTTTGTAGGACTTTTAAAGGACTATGAATGAACTGTCATAGCTAGCACTTTTTGCTTTCGAAGTATAAGCACAACGAACTTTTAAAACGGAAAACTTTCATTATTCTTCAAATTGACATGCCTATTGATTGAAAACTGTAAAAGCTCTATAAAAGAAATATATATTAACTTAGAAACTGGATTTTCTACTGAACATTTTGTCGCTTACTATTTATATCCATCGTTTATAGTTTAGAAGATATTTCGTTAAGCAAAGTGAAGAAAAAGTTCGTTCGGAGATATAAGCGTCCAAATCCGAAGTGTTTACTTCTGTCGTACCGCTCCTATTTCAGCCAGAGATACCCCATTCCATAGATGTTAGTTACATTAAAAGTGTATATATAGTTTGTTATTTATAGCAAAAACGTATATAAAGTTTGCCATTTACATCAAAAGCGTATATAAAGTTTGTGATTTACATTAAAAGCGTATATAAAGTTTGTCATTTACATCGAAAGTTTATATATAGTTTGTGACTTACATCAAAAATGTATGTAAAGTTTGTCATTTACAACAAAGTTGATATATAGTTTGTGATTTACATCAAAAGCGTATATACACTTTGTCATTTACATCAAAAGTTTATATATAATTTGTGATTTACATCAAAAGCGTATATAAAGTTTGTTATTTACATCAAAAGTTTGTAATATATAGTTTGTGATTTACATCAAAACCGCATATAAAGTTTGTCATTTACATTAAAAATTTATATATAGTTTGCGCTTGACATCAAAAGTGTATATATAGTTTGTTATATATAAAATTTTATAACTAGAATAGAAATTACTCACTAAATATTTCAGTTTGGAAGCTCCTCATTATATTTAACTGCCAAATGAATTGCGAAACAACTTAATTTTCAAAACTTGGAACCTACACTTCATTCCTAAAGGAAGGCAAATATATGAAAAAATAACAAAACATTTTAAACCATTTTCTTTATAATCGTCTGCACCTAAATTTAATTTCGAAGTTTAGAACAGTTGCCAGACTGTGAAAATTAAAAGAGCAATAATGCGATTTCAAACCTACCATTTGCAAACCATTTGTTAAATATATTAAACTCTAGTTGCAAACGCAAATTGGCTCAAAGCTATGAAAACGTCGAGTCTGGAAATTGTAAGATATAAATGAAAGGCTTTATGAAATAGAAGTTTTGAGAATATCAGCATTATAATTTTGTTTAGGAAGTAGATATTAAATGCTCAAAGCTAAAATGTCTGATATCTGCAACATAAGATTTTAAACTTATATTAACAAATATCGATATTGTGGGGAAAATACACATTAGTAGCTTCTTATAATTAATTAGTTCTGAAAATATTTTTCTGTTATCGATTAAAATGACCATGCAAAATTTTCTATTATTTGGTTGATTATTTCTAGAAATATGGCGATCCTTGTCGGAAAGTAAAAATTTTAATATATTTATATATTTGTATTAACGACAAACAATGATTTCCGATTGTGATGATGGATTTTGACAGATTTACTCGACTGCGAAATATTTGATATTGAGATGCTGTGGAGTACCAAGAATTCTAAACGTCAGGTTGAAGCCTAAGCAGTGAATGCAAAGTTCCAGCTAACAATACAGGCAGACTGGCTGACGCCAAGAATTGACGTTAAATTCAAATAAATTTATGGTGGGCAATAAAACTGGCACCACGCTTTTTCGGAAATCATCTGATTGCGGCGCCCGCTGAAAGTTACACTCAGTGATCTACAGCCAATGAGCGCTTTCTCGCATAATATAACACAATTCATTGGAGACGAAGCTATCGGGTTACATGGGGTTTTGCCCAATGTATGTAAGGGGGATAAAGAAGTAGGAACTAGCAAGGACAGTTGGAAAAACACAAGAACAGTTCCAGTCAGTGAAGTTTAAAAGAAACGAGAGTTAAGGTGTGTGAGTTGATATAGACAGTTTCGATATGCCAATATAGAAATACGATCAATTGAGATATAAGTGAAACATGGAGTTCGAAGTTCTAGATAAGTTCAAAATGAGCTCTCAATTTGCCAACAATGACTGCGGCCAAAGATGCTTCTTTTAAATGATGTGGCAAGAAAAAACAACAGGTATCCTTTCAGTCTCCATGAGGATTTAACATGTTAATTAAAAAATTGACTCTAAAAGTTATGTATCAAAATATCTATCATCGCATCCAGTTCCAAATTTTAAATTGAGAATTTAATGATCGATAAACCAAAAATTAACAAGGGTAAACGTAATGAGTAGAATTGTAAAATGAAATTCTTAATGAAAATGAATAATAATAACGATTTTAATAAATATTTTAATAATAAGTTATGATTTTAATAATAAGAAATGATTTTAATAATAAGTTTGATAAATAAAGTGTTATTATTTAGTAGTTAATGTTTTATTTTTTAGGAATTATGTTTGTTCAAATAACAAATTAAATTAATTAATTAATTATCCCTTTGTCGCTACACTGTTTATTTTTGGTGAACTATTCACAAAGAACTAATTCACTCATATGATACTAGAGGAGGTATTTAAACTTTAAAAATATCAAAAATTTGGTGTAGGCAGCGTGTGACTTTTCCTACACAATTCAATGCTATTACTTGTTTTAGAACAATATAAAGATATACAATATCCACGCAATAAAGTTTTTTGGTGTTTTGTATATTACAATTTGGCTTATTAATGGCAACATGCAAAACTATTTTCAAGTACCAAATTTACTTATATTTCGTGTAAATTCAAATTGACAATTAACAGCTATAAATATATTGCTATATCCTGGGGACGAATATAGTAAATGAAACATATATAAAATTATTTCAATAATCAATATAAAACCAGTAATTCAACTTCTAGCCAATATATTTATGAAATATAGAATCCAAATTCGAAATATGTTTTTCGTATGGCAATAATATTTTCCAATTTTCATTATTTCATCTAGAAAGCTGAATTTTGCATTCAATTATTGCAATGCAGTTATTCAGATGTATATGTTCTTTATCACATCAACATTTCGTAAAATGTTTTGAAATAGCTGTTAGTACTCCTTACTGTCATTTTCGGACTAGTTTATCCGTCTGAGCAGAAAAGTATATAGCAATTTAAATGAGCGTTGCATATTTTGGGGCATATACAATCCTATTAGAAATGAAACTAATTGAAAATCCCGATAATTATGTTCAATTATGAAAAAAAAATGCATTATTTAGAAAATATCCATAAGATTTAATTTTAAAACAGCCGTGCCAACATCAATAGTTTATTTGGCCACGCCCTTTTTTTCATTCGAAATTCTCGTTAGGTATGGAAATAGTTTTTATTTTCAATAAATATGAAAATGGTGAGTGTGCAATATTTTAACTATATGATTTCATTCCGGATCACCATTTTAGCAAGTAAAAGAGTGACCAATGAAAATTTCAAAAATTGGAATAAATTTTCGGTGTGAATTTCGTATCAGCCACTAATTCTGCCCTATGAAGCCTAAATTTTCAGTTTATTTTATTTATGGCCAAAGAGTCGTTGGTCAATTATTTTAATAGCACTCATTTTTTAAGCTCTAAACAGATAACAGTTATCTCCCATAGAGCACGAAATTGCTAAAATATTAAATGAAATATTTATGCGGACTGTTAATATGTACCGATAATATTTTTTTGCTATACTTTATATAAAAAATATTTTCGTTTAATCAGGGTTCAAAAACCCTCGAAATGGTATTACTTCAAGAACACTGCACCGAAATAGGAGGCGCAGTTAAAGTACTTGGGAAAATCATAATCGCGCTTTATGAGTAAAATTTTCAACGTAATTAAGCATAAATAAATAAACAGCCTGTTTCGATGATATACTGGATCGCGTTTCTTTCTTGCTTACGAAGATACTCGTTTTTGCATATGTGGCCTGTGAGCCTTTTAACTGATGGTCCGTAGTTAAAAAAAAAGGATTAAAGATCACTGATATAAACCTTTTCAGTCAGAACGCTGCTCATCTTTCTTGGAATCAGATAAGACTTTTTTACCTCATTCTAGAACGGAATTTTTTTTAGGAATAGCGGATAGTTTCGCAACATTTACCCAGTCTCTAACAAGCCATATAACAAAATACGGAAACACAGGATACGGCAATACAGCACAATTTGTTTAAAATAATTTGTGATAAACTCTTAATAAGTGATGAAAAGTTCATTATTGAAGAAATGAAAATGGCGGAGTTTTCCGTGGATTCATTATTAGATAGACCAACGTAGTAGAGTACGAAATGTGTGTCTTGATCAAATGGAAAATCAGTTGAGATATTTTTGATTTTTTTTGCATTGAAAAGTTATACCAGAGAACAAACATATGGCAAATCCAACTTTGAATTATCTAAGTCATGCCTGTGATATTGACTTTTTACAGTGTAGAGGCCAATTGTATGATAATGTTGCTAATATGTTAAGCCGTTATCAAGTAGTCCAGAAAAAACTTTTAGAAGTGAATAAATATACAGAATTTATATCATGTGCTGCTTATTCTGTAAATCTGGTAAGTATTAATTCTGTTGATAGTAGAAATGATTTTCTTTCAACTTTTCAGCTTATCTATATACATATATTATCTACATACACATATCCATAAGCAATACATTAAATTTCCCTTGGTAAATGATAATGTTTTAATCTTTGATACTTGCTGAGAAGCTCATGAAAATGGAGTTTCGGAGTGCTATTTTGGAGAGTTTTAAAAATATATTTGATGCATTATGAACAATTACTTATGACAAGGCACAGAATGTTTAAGCAATTTGAAAACCCAGAGATCATTGCTAACAAAACGCAAAAACAAGAGTTTGTTTTCATGTTGACAATGTGGAATGACATTTTCATCCATTTCTACGGTAAATTTCAAGGTGAGAAACTAGATTGAAAAAAGTGATCCAATCAGAACATAACATATCATATGATCATTTCGAGAAATGATTTTAAGACATTTGAACACTCATCGAAAGATAGTTACATGAAGAGGACTATAAAGAAAATCAGTACTACGGAAGAATGAAAAAATAACGCCTGCGGGAAAAAAAGCAATTTCTTTATTATTTTAACTGGGTTTATTATTTTAATTGGGTTACTTGATCAAATGTCTCGTGAAGTACACTTCAGATATTTATACTAAGAGAGAATAATGAATATAAACCATTTCGGTAATCATTTAAGAAGATGAACAGTGCAGAATACACAATCTGTTGTGGACAGTTTGACTTTTACTACAGGATTAAATTCATAATCCATTAAATGGAGGTCGATTGCTGAAATAGAGAGATAGAGGAGAGGAGGGAGAGAGGGACGGATGAGGGAGGGAGAAGGGAGGGAGGAAGGAGGAAGGGAGGGAGGAGGGAGGGAGGAGGGAGGGAGGAGGGAGGGAGGATAAAAAGGATTTGTTAGAATGCTAAGATATATGCGAATATTTTACCCAAATTATAGAATTGTAGAGAGAGAGAGTGAGATGTTTTTCTCCAAACTGAGAAAAACACCACTGCGATCCAAATTATGTATTCAAAATGTTATGAGAATTTTTATATTTTTCAGAACTTTTACACCATACTATAACACCACGTAACCCCCGAAATACCATCGTGGGAACCTCAGGGTTCCGCTGCACACACTTTGAAAAACTCCGCCCTATTTCATTGATTTAATAGATAAGAACAGAAAATCTCCCTGAGTAATAAATCACCTTATCATAGATTAAGGGAAAAAATGCATTACGTTTCATATCCTGAATACACAAGTGGATCTAATAAGTAAAACCTATTTTTCTGAGTAATATTAGGCAAGGAGAAACTTTAACTTCCTTCCCAGATATGCAATTCACAGTTACTTATAGCTTGGTCAGAGAAGAAGGTGCTTATAACTTTGAAAATGGATACATTGGAATCTTTATGAAGGTGTATATATATATATATATTTCATTTGGCGGTTAATTTAGATTGGACTCTTCATCATGTCTGAGCATTTAGCCCAAATTAACCTAAACAAATTCTTGTTTCAGATATGATAATAGTAAGTTACTATAAATACCATATGACAGACTACAAGCATTAATAGAGAAAAAAAAATGGAAAATTCATTAAGAAATCAAGTATTACCATGAACCATGAGGCAGCATTCCTGAATGCACGTGCTGTGCAGCTGAGCAGTTGAGACTGAATGAAAGAAAGTTGAGATGCATCCGGAAGAAGGAGGAGAAAAATAAACCATGAAATCAGAGGGGCACAAATAGTTGAAAGGATCTCTACTGAAACCCATCCAGGGAGTTAGAGTTGGAGAGAGAACAACGATAATAAAGATAGTGTAAACAGGAATCATAGATGAAAAATCTTACTATAAAAGGGAGGCACAGGAGAAATGAATAAACGAAGATGCCACTAACACCATTAGAAAGGGACTCAAATTGTTGCTACAAACTAGCTAAAGCCATATATCTTTAGCGAAAATAATTTTCAAAATATTGAATATTTATGAACCATATTTTCTATTTTTTATGTTTCAATTATTTTGTTTATTTTATTATTTTTCATTTTTATATAATCACACACACTCACACACATGCTATATGTAATAGAAAGATATAATAACCAAATCAAGTAGTAACGAAATATTAAAATCAACAAAACAGTTAAACCACGGCCACAATGCCGAAAAAAGAAATATTCAGCACTGGCTTAATTTTGAAGATTATTTAGACTAGACTCATTTTCAAGTCTGTGCATTTAGCTCTAATTAACTCAGACATATGCTTGTTTCAGAATTGGCAATAGTAAGTTACTATAAATACCAATGCAACAGACTACAAGCATTAAAAGCAAAAGAATTGAAAAAAAAGAACAAAATAAGAAATCAAGTATTACCATTATCCTTGAGGTAGGATCCCTTACTATACGTAAGTGCGAGCAGTCGTAACTGAATGAAGGAGGTCGAGAAGCTTCCAGAAAAAGTATGACGAAATAGATCAACAAGGGGTAGAGCAGACGGTTGCAGATATATATATATATATATATATATATATATATATATATATAATAAAGAAATAATATATAATAAAAGTCCTTCCGCTTTGTACAGCACTATTATGATGTTTTTTGCAGAAATTATAGTGATAAAAATTATGTTAATATTTATCCGACATCATACAATACAACTCAACTCTTACCTAGGATTATCTGATTGATGCACATCCAGATGGCTCTATAAATTAGACGCGACTTTTTTATGTATGCTTTCCTATTCGAAGTTTATACGCTTTATGCAACTCTTCCATGATTCTCGTCTTGCTGGTTAGTAAAATTTCCAATTTTTGTTATTTTGATCATTTTTATGTTGTCTGGGATTCGGCCATTTTTTCCCCACGGGCATGATCGATTGTTGTTTCGGGCGTGCAGAGTCTCTGGGAGCGTTTTCATGAAGTCAAAGCTAGCTTCTAACCAGGAAATAGGGGTCGCAATCCCCTTTGACCTTTCTGCAACCCTGTAAACACAATCATTCCACCCATATATTCTCTTTTTTCATTTTAAATCTTATATATATATATATATATATATATATATTATATATATACACAATGTTCCTAGGCAAGTCTTAAAAACAACCCCAATAAATTTGCAAGTAAAGGTCTATGACTGTGCCCAGTACGTCTATCTATAGTAAAATGACTAGTATCTATAGTGACTACTATCTATAGTAAAGTGATAATAGAAGTTGCTGCTCTACAACTGAATAATTTAAATTTTGAATAACCAATTCAGCAACTAAACAGAGAAACAAAATCTCAATTACAAATATTTTTGCTCTACATCTGACTTATTAGGTGATACATACATTTTGTAAATATTTGGTGTTAATTGTTAATATAACTGTTTTACTGACAATATAATTGTTTTTCACAAAACTGTTAACAAAAATCTGATGTGGGTAGCACATGACTTTCCCTGCAGACTTATATACACATTCTCTTTATTTTAATTAAATTTAATTCACTATTAATTCAATTTTTGTTCTCATTTGGTAACTGGACTCATTTTCAAAGGTGGCGTAGAGAAAAAACGAAAAAATGAAAATATCTCGAGAACGGTTGGTCTTATTCGTTTCTTTGTTAAAAATTACGCATAAAACAAACACTTAATGGATATATTTCAGCATACGTACTCTTTTATTTTAGATTTTGTCGATTTTTGTGGGCCATTTTGCAAGAAAAGGCAGGTTGTTTTTTCCGAATCGTACCAAAATCTAATCAGCACCAGGGTAATCTACAAGTGACTTAGTTACCAACTTTTATGAAATTTGGTAAATTAGACTTTTAGCTAAAGTGGATACATGCGATTTTTGCAGGCCATTTCGCAAAAAAAGGCGGGTTCTTTTATCCCGAATCGTACCCAAAACTAATCAGCAGCAGATTAGCCCACAAGTGACTTGCCTACCAAATTTTATGAAATTCAGTCAATTAGTTTTTTAGTTAGAGTGGATACAAAATCTGCACAGACAGACAGACAGACACACAGACAGACACACACACAGACGTCACGCTAAAAATAGTTTTTTCGTATTCTAGAGGTCTCGAAACGTATAGATCGGTCGAAAACTCGAGTTGCGATTTTCGACATGATTCCAATACTTTCCCTATACATTACCATGTATTGCAGGGAAAGTAAAAAACAAGCTACATATTAAGGAAGACTCGAGCAACACATTTAAGCACAAATAAGATTATAATAATACAGCTGTTTCGAGGGTACCCTAGATCCCAGAAATTACTATTATTATTATTATTATTATTTAATCTTTATTATTTTATTAATAGAATAGACTAAAGCCTTAATAATTTAAATTGTTTTACTCGATAACAGAAAAAGGTTGCGCACTTGTGCTTTTCCTTAAAGTTTTGAAAATTCTTATTGAATTCCAGGTACGGGCTCGTGGCACCATTGGGTTTCACGGAATCTTGGTTAGGAATTACTGCATTAGCCGATGCTCATTAGACAACAGTGTATCCAGGCAGCAGCCGGCAGTATTAGAATCGCTGCGTTACATAACAGTATATACACAGAATCATGTGCTGTCTAACACTACGAATTTTGAAAACAATACTGTATTGATTTAAGGGGACGGTGGACATTGAAATTTTTTTTATTTATTTAATGACTTAGAAACGTGAATATTTGTAAAAATATTCCTCTTAACATTGCTATATACAATACCATTTTTTTTTTCAATTTTGTTATAATTTTGTATTTTTTTTAATTTCCTTTTTTTAAATGAAAATTTGAAAATGCTCCTTGCGTGCCATTTGTTCACATTTTTGATTAATTTTACATTATCACTCAAAAACACATTATGAACAAATTTGGGTATTTACTTTTAAATCCCTTAGAAAGTTAATTTTTTAAAAATATTTTTCAGCATTAAAACTTAATTTTCATCATTTAATTAGGTTCTTACTCACTTTTAATTTCCTTAATAAAGTCCAATTATAAAATGCATACCCCAGTTTCATTAAAAAGTATGAGAGGTGTCTTCTTGCCAAATTTCATGCATCTCAGACAAAATTAAGACGCATGGAGCATTTTAAAAATGTAAAACCTTTGAACATTCCGTTTCGCAAAAAAATGCATTTAACCTTTTGCTTACGGGTGGGACGAAGGACCTCTCAAAAAGACAGGTATTTGACATACCCTATCCCAAACAGTTCGATGCCCCTTTGCAGGCATTGGCGTCCATGGTGCAATGTTTCTGTCCAGCAGGTGCAATGTTTCTGTCAGCGATTTCCTTGGACGCCAATGCCTGAAAAGGGTCATCGAACTGTTTGGGATAGGGTATGTCAAATACCTGTCTTTTTGGGAGGTCCTTCGTTTGGGATGGACGCTGTCCCACCCGTAAGCAAATGTTAAATGTGTAAAATAATGTTATATATTAAAACTGTTTTTGTCGATTTTTTCTCATTTCAACGTCTACCGTCCCCTTAAGCGATATGAAAAGGATAGGACAGAAAATATACCTCAGTAATAAATCACCTTATCAAAACGCAATAGAAAAAACTGATTATGCTTTATGTTCTGAATACACAAGTGGGTCTGATAAGAAAGAGCCATTTTTCAGAGTAATATTCAGTAGAAAGAATCTCTAACTTTTTTCATATATATTCAATTTGGTGTTATTTAGAACTGGGTTAAATCAAACTGTGTTTATAATTTTGAAAATGGTATACACCTGAATATGTATGAAGGTATATAGGATGAATTTCTTTTGCTGGGAGGTAAAATATTTAAGGCGTGGGTTTGTATTCGTCTTTTTCGAAACTATACCGTATTGTTCATGTCTACTTCTGTCCGAATTAATATCAAAATGCAAAACGTATCATATTGGCAGCGCTCGATTTTTGGAACAAGTTCATTATCTATATCACACATAGCTGAGTGATACCGATTAACTAAATTAAGAACTTGACAATTCAAATTGGGGTCGGTACAAAATTGAAATTTTGTATTGTCGTATAATTAGGGCAGCAATTATTTCGCGACGTGAATTTCCTAGATTTTTAACGCGAATTTTAGGGAGAGTTTCTGAAATTTCACGAATTTTAAATATACTCGCTAATATCCAATATGTTCGCGAATTTTAAATATATTTGCAAATATCAAATATGTTCGCGAATATCAAATATATTCGCGAATATTAAATATGTTCGCGAACATAAGATTTATTTTTTATTATTGCTTAATTTCTTATATACTTATTGTTTCGCGATTTCCGCGAATTTTTCCAGAATTTTAGAGTTTTTTTCCAGAAATTTCGCGAATATGAAATATATTAAGTCCTTGGACCTTTTAGATGACGCAGAATTGTTTGATTTTCTTTCATATAAGGCGAGTTGTTGTTGTTGAGACCCAGACCGTCCGACCTACCAGAAAGGTGTAAGGTAACTGCATATAAGGCGAGTGTAAAAGAACTTCGTGTCAGCAAGAGTTTAACAAATATCTGGAAAAATAATCTCGTTTTTCTAGCTACATAAAGTGCCATCTGTTGTTCTCTATCAATATCCACAAATAGTGTCGATGACTAACGATCCTTTTCTACACTCATCAAAAGTGAAATTGCAACACCATGAAGGAATGCGTGTAGCCATATGCAAATCACAGTACCGGTAGAAGAGAGAGTCATATACAAATGATTAAGTTTTCGTACGCATCGGGTCACGTGACACCCAGTTTTGGGTGATAAAGACCAGCAAATGATTCGTCCCGTAAATGCTATCAGAGACGATTTGCAGCAGAGGAACTTTTGAATAAGTAAAGATGCGATGCCTCGAAGACGTCAGCGAGCTGTATACCAGCAGTTAACGGCTAGGGAACGAGCCCGTATCTTGGAGCTGCGTGACGTGGGCTTGTCGATGCGTGCAATTGCCACGCGTGTTGGGCACGACGTGAGTACCATCTAGCGATATGTGACACGATGAACACAGGAACATCAGAGGATATGCCGAAGAGGTAGTGGATCGAATAGGCGAACGACAGAGTGCGTAGACTGGCAGATTCGCCGAACGACTCGTCGAGACCCGTTCGCAACGGCAAGTGACATCGGAAACAGCCTGCCACCATCAGCTGTTACACCTTCTTATATCCAAATCATTCGCAACAGGTGGCATGAAGTACAGCTGCGCATAACGTGGCCATCATTGGGTATTGTTTACGGATGAATCTCGCTTCTGCCTGTAAAGGAATGACAGCCATGGACGGGTGTGTCGGCTTAACGGGGAAAGCCACTTGCCAGCTCATATCACTAAGCGTCACACCGGCTCCACACAGGGCGTCATGGTTTGGGGCTGCATCTTGTTCGTTCAGAGGACAGCTCTGGTGCACATTGCAGGTAATCTGACAGTGTACCGGTACGTCCCATAAGTTGTAATGCTTGTGGTTCGGCCATCTGTGCAGGTTGTCCCCGGCACAGTGTTCCAGCAAGACAATGCCACACCGCACGGCGAACACCGCACGGCCTGAACGGAATTCACATTTTTCCTGGCCGACAGCCTCGCTGGATCTCTCGCCCATTAAACATGTCTGGTCCTTCACCGGACGTTAGGTGCAGCGGGGACTACCGGTACATACAGTAGACGAACTGCTTGCCGTAGTGGACGCTGCTTAGCAAGGATTACCGCAGGCAACCATTAATAGCCTCATCGATAGTATGACTCGCCGTTTAGATGCCTGTATAGCTGCCCATGGGGGTACATTATTTTACATTATTTACTGAATAAACATGTTTATTTTGCATATCTTTGTTTGTTCCTTTAATCATGTGCACATGACTATCTCTTCTACCGGTACTGTGATTTGCATATGGCTACACGCATTCCTTCATGATGTTGCAATTTCACTTTTGACGAGTGCGAATTCAAAACAGTATTACAGGATAACAGAAACTGCATCAAAGAAGAAAATCTGAGTATTTACAATAGAATGCATCAAAACGACCTTCCACTTCAATGAAAATCTTGATTCCAAGTAATGGTACTGATAACATTGCCAGGACTTGAACAGTTTATATAGATATTAGTTTAAAATTAGCTGTAAGTGTGGCTCAAATACACTTTCACATACCAGAATCCATTTGTAAGTGGCTCTTTTTTTCGAAGTTTTCACATAAAATCAGAAAAATCATTGGTTCAAATGATTACAATTACAACATGCCTTACTTCATTTCAAACGGCTTGTAAATATCTTTCGAGTGATACCGAATTTGACAATGTAGAGGCAATGACGTGACGAAGACAAAAATTGTCTCGCAGCTATTTTTTACTACAATGATTGAAACTACAACACCACAAAGTTTTATGACCACTGAGTTTTATGACTGCAATTTTTATGATCACTGAATTCTAAATAATCCCTTTTATGCATAATTATGTCAAATTTCGTCCTATGCTGCCATGTTAAAAAATATAAAATTTAGAATAAATTCCAAACCAGAGTAAGAGAATTATAATTTAAATTCCGAAATCGTCTGCCAGCTAATCTGCATTGACGACTGATTACAGGGTACCGTTAAAAACATGTGCTGTGTAAAGCTACGATTTTTGAAAACCATACGGTATTGATTTAAGCGATATGAGCAGAAAATCCCCCCGAGTAATAAATCATCTTATCAAAGCGCAACAGAAAAAATGCATTACGTTTATATCCTGAATACACAAGTGGGTTCGATAAGAAAGACCTATTTTTCAAAGTTATATGGAGTAGTGGGAACCTTTAACTTCTTTCCCAGATACGCAATTCATTGTTATATATAGCTTGATAAGAGGAAAGGGTGCTTATAACTTTGAAAATACCATACATTGGAATATATATATATATATATATATAAATAAATAAAAATATTATATAAATACCGTAGCAAACTTAAAAAATTAAGGACACTTTGCAAATATGCAAATGTAAAAAATGAGTAAATAGGAATGTCAATGTGAAATTTATTTAATTTATCTCTTGTACACGCCTATTAGCATTACTGTTATTTATTTCTTACGAATGGCCACAGTAGTTCATATCTTATTCCTTAGTGAATGGCAACACTTGTCACTTCTTTCTATGTTCCTGTGCTCAATAGGTTAGTGTATTTTTTCAGTCAGATTCCCGGTATCCATTTTTCCATTTATTATTTCTTCTTTATGTATGTAGTCTAAGTAGAAATAGTTTATAGATATAATCTATCTATTTCTTCAGAAACATACATTTTTGTGCTTGCTTCTACAAAACACTTGGACTTGATAACGAGTTTTGAAGAAGTGAATAAATCCTGATTTAGGCCTAGAGCCTTGTGCACGTGTATAGCGTTTGTGCTTGCATTTCGTCTGTTATTTTTTTTTGATTCCATACCTTTGTTTTTTTATACTTTTATTAGACTTGATGATTCGAAATTTGTATTTTTTTACGTTTGCTTGAAGATTTGCTGTTCTATACTTTTATTTTGTAAGCTTGTTAGAAAGTTAAGTTTTTCGAGTTACAGCTTCTCACTTTTCTTTCATTGGACCTTCAAACCTTTTTTTATGTATATATATATACTATATATATATATTTCCAAAAGGATAATGGGAAATGAATGCAATGTACTAAAAAATGGCCGTGTGTGTGTGTGTGTGACCCCCTCACCCCGGTTAAAGCAAGCTTTATGTCGCGACAACACTCCCGGAGAGCCGTATTGTATTCACGTTATATATTCATTATATATATATATATATATATATATATATATATAATAAAAATATAATATGAAAGTTCAATGATAGAATAGAGAGAAGTTGTAACTCAAAAACCCTAACTTAAAATATGCCTACAAATTAAAAATAAGTATTAAATAGAGAATCAACCATCATGAGAAAAATTAAATACTTATTTCTAGTCATCAATATTATGTGTGTATATATATATATAAATAGTTCATGAAAATCCAAAGATAGAGATAAATTGTAGCACATATATGAAACCATAACTATAAAATTAAAAAGCCAAAATAATTAAAATAATATTGAAACAAGATTGAAGCACTTTCCTGCTATCTACTACTACGAAAATGGAAAGTTGTGCAAGTGAGCATTATGACTTTCTATTATGTAAGAAGAGAGATTATATATATAAGTAACTAAGAGGAATTAAAATGGAATAATTGAAGAGAAATAGGAAAGCACCCATAACAAACAAAAGAATTCCATTTCTAAATAGTTTTTTAATAAATTCGTATTGTTAAACTTACTAGTTTCATATGCCTTGTACTTTATATTTTATAATTAAACTCTTTGATCACACACAGACACACACACACACATATATCTATATATTTATATACACACATGTATATATATATATATATATGTAATATATGTATATATATATATTATATATACACACACAAACATATATATATATACATATTATATACACACACACACACATATATATATATATATATATATATATATATAAATATAATATATAATTTTCTATCTTCATATATATATATATATATATGAAGATACAAAATGTCATTCGTTAGGACGATATTAATTTGTTCCTTCCTTATAAGACACATAATCAATAAAGAACTGCATTCATAGAAATAGATAAATCCGCATATATGTTAATATTTATTAACAGTATTATTACTTTAATATATTAAAAATATTAATATTTTTAAAAATTACTTTAATTAAAATATTTTTACTTAGAGTTATCTTTCTACTCACCCACCCACTAAGTCTTCTCCCATAAACTTTATTTTATTGCAAACAAGAATTTTGTAACATTTCGCAGAACCAGCGTCAAATACCGTTCAACAATGCACGATTATCAACACTTCTTGCACCACACGCAACTGCAGAAGTATCTATTCCATAGAAGAAAAATTGAAGATATCTTCGATTAAAAATCGCAGTAAGCAAAAAGTAAAACCGAGGAAAATTCCCAGAACCGATGAGAGTTAGTCTAACTATTCTTTAGATTGCTCTTTGAAGCTGTCAGGAATGTCAAAACACAACTCAGTATAAAGACAAGGCAATTTATTTTGTATGAAAGGGGGAAAATAGTTCTGGAGCTGCGATGAAAGAATAAAAATGGCTGCGAGAGGCGAAGAATAGTAGAAGGTCAAATTCCAGATATAAAATTTATTGCGTAAATATTAAAACATGAGATGCATATTAATCGGAGAAAGATTTTAAGCTCATAGAAAATGGATATGAGTTGAATTATGTCGTTGAAATACATTGTGAGAAGGATAAAACTTTCTTTACTCAGACTATATATTATTTTTCCCAGATAGTACATATACAGGGTGGTCAGAATTAAAACACCCCTACTCTGAGCTCTCTATACATCGAACTACTCAGTGTAAAGGCTCCAAAATTGTTCAACATACTATTCAAGACATGGGGAAAGGGATTACGTGAAAAAAAAAATTAGTTTCAGAAACACCGATAGGTGGCGCTGTACAACTGAAAATGTGCTGAAAAGACGCAAAATAATCACAAAAAAAAAAAAACACATGCGATATGGAATTTTTCTTTTTTATTTCTTTTGCTGATATGAAAAAAAAAGAAGATAAATATGTGAAAAAACTTAAACTGGCATTGTAACTGCAATTTCGCACTGTAAGCACAAAAATTTGCATAAACCCTTGGTTTGCAGCTACTATGTTCTGGGCATAAAAGGGGATAAAACTGAGCGATGGCTGTCACACTGCCAGAACGCGCTTTGCTTGTGAAGCTGTTTTATGAAAACAAAGGACATGCTGCAGCTGCACTTCGAGAGTTTCGTCGACATAAGAATTTGCGCAAAAGACCATTACTTCCACAAGCTCTCAGGAGAATCATCGCTCGATTCGAGAAAACTGGACATCTTGGAGTTCACCCAGGTCGAGGACGCAAATCGACTCGTTCAGATGTCGTTGACGATGTTGCCAACGCTAGTGTTGAACAATCAATGGATAACGTTATACGCAGCATTCCTGCATCGATAAGGTCCTTGTGATATGAATGTTTGGTACGTTCGAATAAAATGTGTTACAACTGTGCATTTTGTGTCTTTTCAGCATATTTTCTGTTGTACAGCGCCACCTATCGGTGTTTCTGGAACCAATTTTTTTTCACGTAATCCCTTTCCCCATGTCTTGAATAGTATGTTCAACAATTTTGGAGCCTTTACACTTAGTAGTTCGATCTATAGAGAGCTCAGAGTAGGGGTGTTTTAATTCTGACCACCCGGTATTATAATACGTAATATGTATTTAAAAAAAAATATATGCATTTTATGTGTTACTTAAACGAATTATCCAACATTGCCCGGGTCTTAAATAAGAGCCCTATACGTAAACACAGAAACTGATAACACCACTTGATTTTAGAATCGCCTGTTTTGAACCAAAATCATTTCCGACCCCTTTTTCTTCCACGCGAAACTGTGTCAATTGTACAACGTGGGCGTAACACGCCTTAAAAGGCTTCTTTGTTGCTCTCTAAATAAGTGCACTGAATATATTTGAAATCGCAGAACAGTAAAAAAGTTCCTTTTCGTTAGAAAAGTTCTGAATTTCGTGTTTTAGTTTAGTTTTAGAATATTTTAATATATGAGTTAGATTTTCATATTTTAGCATTGAGATCGTGTCCGTCATTTTCTGTTTCCACATCTAGCAGCTTATCAAAACAGATAAAAAATATGATGTCGGCAACACATATCTTTCATTATATAATGCAATAAATTTACTCCTTTTACAGTAAAAAATATAGTGTATAAGATCCACAGTACTATGTATTTAATGTTGAAATGCAAATTTGGCGATTTTCCGGATGACAACATGTAGTACTATTTCAAAGTACCCAATTAACTTATATTTAAAACTATAAATTAACAATCAATATTGATAGCATCCTCAATAAGCGATATATTCTATATATTAAAATATTTTAATAATTAATTCATGAATTAGGCGTCATTTTCGCAATTTAACAAAAGTTTTGTCAATCTGAGGCGAAATATCGCCAAGTTGGCGATGCTTTGCTAGATTATTCGCTAAGTTTGCCAAATACATTATACAGACAAATGAAGAGAAGAGAATTTCTTTTATACTACAAGGTATGCCCGTTATATGATGGAAATCAGAATTTACGAAACATTACTTATCATTTGGCGTCATTTTTATCCATTTGGAGACATTTTTGTCACTTTGGCAATATTTAAAAAAGTCGCCAAGTTGGCAACTCCCCGCTAAATTTCTCGCCAAGCATTACGGACGGATAGATGGAGAAATGGGCTATTCTTATAATCTATTCTTATGTTCTTCCCAAGATATTGAACTTTCATCAATTAGTCGTCATTTCATTAATTCAGCTTCAGTTTTATCAATTTGACGAATTTTTATCAATTGGATGACATTTTTGTCAATTTGACAACATTTAAAAAGTCACCAAATTGGAGATCAAAATTTTATCCAAACGTTACGAACGGAAAAATAGATTATTCTTATAGTACTCGTAGATTCTTATATTCTTTCCAAGATACTGAATTTTCGTCAATTAGTCGTCATTTTCATTGATTTAAAGCCATTTGTAACAATTTGGCGACATTTTCGTTAATTTGACCGTATTAAGTTGGCGACTTTTTTAAGTGAACATATTTCAAAGTGAATATATTTCACAATAGTTAATATATGTTTTTTATTTTATGTGATTTCTTGAAAAATTTATTTGAAAAATGTGCAATATCTCGAGAACGGTTTATGCTAGTTTCAAGTTTGAGTCAATCGTTTTCTAATGAAAAATTACATAAGAAATTACAATTTGCGTAATTTTATGAAAAGTTTTGATTTTTTGTTGATTTTTTTCAAAAATTCAGTAGAAAATTTAGTGGGGTTCGGAACATTCGATTGCGTTTAAAACAATAGGCTTCCAATACTCACGGATTGTAATTTTTGTACCAAATTTCGTTCCAATCGTTCAACAGATAACACCTCCACAGACTCACTGACACACACACACACACACACACACCTTAAAAAATCTGTGAAACCTGTAAAAACATGTAAAAAAAATCTGTTTAACCTGTAAAAAAACATCAGAAAAATTTGCAAGTTTTTCTTATTCTTTGCACAAAGAGTATCGTACTTACTGCAAAAAACCTTGCCGCCCTAACAGGGAATACTGGGAAGGAATTGCAATCGCTGTAGACTCTGCATTCTTCACTTTCTAATGTCCGATTGACGAAACTGACAATTTGAATGACCAGCTCCTGCTACTTTTTATATCAGCTTAGCCTCCTGCTCCTATTTTTATCCTCCAGGTTAGCTCCCAGCGCAGTCGTTGATCTTAAGATTTGAAATCGGCACTCAATATACCAAAGGCCACTGAATCTGGGTTAGTCTTATTAGGATCATTTTCAGACCTCCGACATATTTCCTTTGCTATTGACTGGGCTTCCTCTAATAATACCCCTGTTAATATTTTTTCCGATAGCCTCTCTTCCATTCAAGCTCTTAACTCAATAAAAAATAAATCTAATTGTCTTAACTCCATTAAATACAAAGTTCTCCTTGCCAAAAACCTTGTCAATATTTCTTGGGTAAAAGCTCACAATAACATATCTGGAAATGAAATTGCTGATTACCATGCCAAAATTGCTGCTATCTCTGGTTCCCCTCTTACTATTCCCTTTCCTTACTCGCTCCTCTCAAAATTTTGTAAATCTCATATTCTTAATCTTTGGCAAAATTATCTTAATGATTACATTTCCACCAGGACTGGTGATCCGGCTAGAATCCTGTCTTACCTCCCTATCGTGAATCCTAATTTACAAATTTTTAATAAATATCCCATTTACTTTCTTACTGGTCATGGCCCCTTTCTTGATTACTTATACTTTTTCAAAATTAAATCCACCTCTAACTGTATTTGCAATAAATTCGGTGACGTTGACCATTACATTTTCGATTGTCCTTTTTCTAAAGAATTTCATCTCTGCAAACCTTCCCCCTCTAATAGACCAATTTGGTTCTCCAAAGTTCGTTCAAATCCCTCTTCAGTAGATAAAATTAAAAACTGTATTCTTGTTTCCATGGAAATTTCTAATAAAGTGACCTAAGCTTATGAGTAGATTCTGCTTTCATTTAATTTTGATCAATGAATCCCTTTATTTCATTCTTATTAACTTATATGAACTTATTGTGTTCCCCCTATTTTTTTCTTAAAAAAAAAAAAAAAAAAGCTATGTTAACTGTTCTTATTTTTTTGGATCTTTCTCTTTCTTTTGACACTTTTATTTGTATTTTTTCTTATTTTACTTTTCTAAATTTTATTCTAAATTTCTGTTTTTGTTTTCATACGGCAATTTTTTTTTTCCTTTTCATATATTTTCTTTTTATATATTTTCTAAATTTTACTTTTAAAATTTTATTATTTTCTTTCATTTTAATCTATATTTTATTATGTTATTATACCTCACTCTAAATATTAGTTTTTAATGATCTTTTTATCTATATTCGCAATAACCATTTTCCCATTTTTGTAAAATGGACGTACTTCTCAAGTTCAAATATAATGTAAAACTGTCTGTTTAATCACAATATTTATTATAAATTGTAATATTTTTAGACCTAAATAAAAGTTCGTTTGGTGGGATGGTAGACTTTGGGTGCCTCCTGAATGCAGGAGGTATCCTTTCCCGGCCGTGCAGATAGCTACTCTAAATCCAATATGTGAGTCGCACGGTCTGGGGTCTTCAGACCTCCGACATAAATTTTTTTCTTAAAAAAAAAAAAAAAAGCTATGTTATCTGTTCTTATTTTCTCGGTTTTTTCTTTTTCTTTTGACCCTTTTTATTTGTATTATTTCTAATTTTTCTTTTCTAAATTTTATTCTAAATTTCTGTTTCTGTTTTTCATGTCTCTAATTTTTTTTTCCTTTTCATATACTTTCTTTTTATATATTTTCTAAATTTTACTTTTACAATTTTATTATTTTCTTTAATTTTAATCTATTTTTCATTATGTTATTATACCTCACTCTAAATATTATTTTTCAATGATCTTTTTATCTATATTCGGAATAACCCTTTTCCCATTTTTGAAAAATGGACGTACTTGCCAAGTTCAAATATAATGTAAAACTGTCTGTTTAATCACAATATTTTTCATCAATTGTTATCTTTTTAGATTGAAATAAACGTTCGTTTGGCGGGATGGTAGACCTTGGGAGCCTCCTGAGTGCAGGAGGTATCCTTTCCCAGTCGTGCAGCTAGCTGCTCTAAACCCACTATGTGAGTCGCACAGTCTGGGGTCTTCAGACCTCCGACATATTTGTATTAAACTATAGGGTTGATTTGTTCGGGAGCAATTATAAAGAGCCTTGCTGCCTCAACCTGGAATCAAACTACTGATTTTCGTACTGGCTGATTTTCGTACTCTACCGTTGTGCTACGGGGACGGAATCGCAAGGTCTTATCGTCGAAGTAGACTGCAACACACACACGTATTATAGAATATGATGTCTGAGTGTGTGTGTGCTGTTGAGACCCAGACCGTCCGACGTACCAGAAAGGTGCAAGGTAACTGTTCGGACGGCCGGGAAGTGAAAACCCAATTTAGACCGGAACCCAGTGGGGGAGGCATCCATAGGGACCGTACCCTCCTCCCCCTACCACCAACCTCTCCGAAGGACTTACGAACCCACATGTTTAACGTGATCGTACTCCGCATGAACACGGCGACAGTTGTGTCAGCGTGCAAATCCAGCGCACAAACCATCGGGCTACCGCGCCCGAAATGTGGCAACATCATGCGATGTTCCCAGGTAGTGACTCACCCAAGTACTTATCGCGCCCGATGTTGCTTGACTTCGGTGATCTAACGAGAACCGGTGTCTTCAGCACAGTAGGGCCGTTGGCTGAGTGTATGTGTGCTGTTGTTGAGACCCAGACCGTCCGACCTACCAGAAAGGTGTAAGGTAACTGTTTGGACGGCCGGGAACTGCCACCCAATTTAGACCGGAACCCAGTGGGGGAGGCATCCATAGGGACCGTACCCTCCTCCCCCTACCAGCAACCTCTCCGAAGGACTTACGAACCCACATGTTTAACGTGATCGTACTCCGCATGAACACGGCGGCAGTTTTGGCAGTGGCTGGAATCGAACCCGGCCCTACCGAGTGCAACTCCAGCGCGCTAACCAATGGGCTACCGCGCCCGTGTGTGTGTGTGTGTAAGATTTTGTGTAATAAGACTTAAATAATGTATTACAGAATATATGAAGAGAAAGAAACATAAATTCATATGGAAACATGCTCTTCCTACATGAGGTATTTTTGAATTTTAATACTTATTATGAATTTAGTGGATTTAAACAGTACGTGGAATATAAATGTATAAGAAATTCAAATAAATCCTGCCCTTTCAGTTATTTTAAATAAGTTTCCACGCAACTATTTTCATCTACAAATATATGCTCAGGGAAACAAAGAACAAGCTCATCCAGAAATCAAATTATCGAAATTTTACACCATTTTTCACACAAATATGTACTTTGTTTAAGAATTTCAATAAAATATTTTTACCGTTGAAACATTGAAAATTAAGCGGCGTGAATTCGCAAACTGATTAAGAACACAATTCAATCAAATTTAAGCCTTAGAAGCTCTCTTTTAATCATTCATGTAAACATTATTTATTGTATCCACTATTGAAAAATGTTCAGTTTTTGCAGCTCACAAAGAAGCACTTATTAAATAATTAGCTAAAACTCGCTTGAGGCAAGACAATTATTCATTTATACGATAAATTGGAAGAGGCAAGAATCTTATGAAATTAGAAAAACTTTATTAATTTTAATTAATATGATTGTATACATTTCAATGGAGAGTTGAGATGTTGCATGACTTTAAAATATTAAAACGTGAAAGAAAAATCAGATTCAATATTTTATATCTTTTAAAGTATGCATTTTAGAAACATACCTTTTGTTTCTAGTGATATATATATATATATATATATATATATATATATATATATATATATATATATATATATCATATAAAAACCTGTAATCAAATTCAAATAGAATTCCTATGCATATCCACAAAAAGTAAAGGCACTGCTCAGGAAAAGGCGCCAAGCCGCTCTATACTCCGAAACAGATAATAATCCAAGAAAAAGAAGATTTAAAGGAATATGGGATAACCAAATGCTTTGCATTTAATGGTTGGGGAGGATTGCGACTCCCCCTCCCGTTTAAAGCTGCTTTTCTAGCCTAGGCAAACGCTCACGGTACCAATACAAAGCAAAGGTTTGTCCCCAATGCGTGCTAATACGAAGGCACCCGGATACGGAAGAACAAGACCAACCAACGGAAGGAAACTGGACCAAAAGTGAATCCTGCCCAACTCGCTATCTTTTATATGTTCATCTTACGCATGCGTGCAATCCTAGCAGGTACGCATAAACTTTATTTACTTGCAGTTTGATGAAGTAAACTGTTAAAATCCACATGATCCCTGAAAATCGATTTATAACAATCCTTTAAGAAATATAAAGGATAATGTTTATATAAAGCATTTACATGCAAAAAGTTTTACATAGATACACTTCACCACTGCTACCAAGACAGTACTATGTACACCCCAGTACACAATAATGGAAATGTTCTATCTAAAAGGATTAAAGCTATGTACAAACGAATCGGTAATGAAATAAAATCTGTTAAATTTCCATATTTAATCCTCATTCCAAAGATGCATAAAGAGCCTGTAAAATTTCGTACAGTTACAGTTGGCTGTGGATCATATCTGACAATAGCTAATAAACGACTTTTGAACATCCTCAAGTTTGTGATGGAAAACATCAAAAAACAGAATCATGTCATGATCAAGAATGGAATAGAAGTTATCGATCGTATAAAACATTGCAATAAAAATATATGTTTTAAAAGCTTTGATTTCCGCGACCTTTTTAACAACATTGATTTATCTAATTTATACTCAATCTTGGAAAAATTACATGAAGAATTTGATTTGAAGGATTTTATTACTTATCGAAGATACCTTGACCTTATTGAACTAGTATTAAAGGAAAATATTCTATATAACGGAAAAAATTATTACAGACAAATAAGGGGAATTCCAATGGGAGGAGCCTGCTCATCAATCTTGGCTGATATTTACCTCTCAACAAATGAAAAAGGAACCCATATTTTGTCAGAGATACCATATTTCCGGTTTGTTGACGATGTGCTATTGGGGTGTTATGAAGACACCACCAATTTCGATTTTACTTTTTACCCTCCAGAATTGGAATTAATAGAAAATTGTCAAGAAGAAAATGAAGCGGTAAATTTTCTGGACATCTCAATAAAAAAACATGGATTACATGGTCATTATACAACGTTATATGACAAAAGAGAATTATATAGAATGAAGATCAATCATCTCATTGATTGGAAAACAAATCTTACCAAGAATAATTTCAGAAATATCATACTCGGACACTTTAAGAGAAACCAAATTTACAATACGTTTAAAAAGGATTGCAATAATAGCAACATTAAAATCATAACTGAGGCTTTATATAAACATTATCCTTTATATTTCTTAAAGGATTGTTATAAATCGATTTTCAGGGATCATGTGGATTTTGACAGTTTACTTCATCAAACTGCAAGTAAATAAAGTTTATGCGTACCTGCTAAGATTGCACGCATGCGTAAGATGAACATATATAAGATAGCGAGTTGGGCAGGATTCACTTTTGGTCCAGTTTCCTTCTGTTGGTTGGTCTTGTTCTTCCGTATCCGGGTGCCTTCGTATTAGCACGCATTGGGGACCAACCTTTGCTTTGTATTGGTACCGTGAGCGTTTGCCTAGGCTAGAAAAGCAGCTTTAAACGGGAGGGGGAGTCGCAATCCTCCCCAACCATTAAATGCAAAGCATTTGGTTATCCCATATTCCTTTAAATCTTCTTTTTCTTGGATTATATATATATATATATATATATATATATATATATTTGATGTACAATTTTTGTGAAACATAATATGAACATTTTTTATGGAGTTAAAATTTTTGAGCAAAATATTGCTCAGAAAATTTTGCTTCCAAAACAAAATTTTTGGTATTAAATTAAATTTTAGAAGCAGTTGCTTATTTTGAATTTATATTAATTTGTAGTTTAAGTATAGGTCTATGTAATGCAATGTTTTACTTAGCTTTTACAATTTTTCAACAACATGACACATTAAAAATATTGTTGGGCCTTTTCATATAAAAATATTCTTGATAAAATTAAAAAATATTTTTGGCATCTTTCTTTCTTTACAGCTTTTGACTCTAAATATGAGTCAAAATAATATACAGGGCGATACTTTATATGCATGTTAAACATTATTTAACAAATCTAATGTGAACAAACAGCACTTGACTTTACCTACATACTCAAATTTATGTCTTCTTTTCCAATCCATTAAATTGAGTTTTAATTGCACAAAATAACATAGATAATTATTTAAAATTACACTGAATTCGCAGTTTTATTTTAAAAAGAAATATATAGGTTAAACAATGCTATAACCATATGAGTTATTGTTGGAAACTAATATTGTTTTAGATACACTGATGTTTTACGCTTTTATTCATCCAATTCCTTTTGACTATAGTCACCCCTGTGGATTCAATTTGGAGTGTGCACAGCGAAAATTTTAAAGCAATAAATGTGTTGCATTCTCGGCAAATTTGTTAAATTCAGATACAATGGTGCTCTAAAATATTGCATCACCCACATATTTTCACGACTTTGATGCAGAAAAAGAGAGTAACACATTTAAAGTAATATATAAAGTGTTTAACTTTACTTGTAGACTTTTAGACTGTAGACTTCATGACTTTTAAACTGTAGACTTGATGATTTTTAGACTGCAGGGTTAATAAGTTTTAGACTGTAGACTTAATGAGTTTTAAACTGTAGACTTAATGACTTTTAGACTGTAGGCTTAATAATTTTTAGACTGCAGACTTCATGACTTTTAAACTGAACTTAATGACTTTTAGACTGTAGGCTTAATAAGTTTTAGACTGTAGACTTCATGACTTTTAAACTGTAGACTTAATGACTTTTTAACTGTAGGCTTAATAAGTTTTTGACTGTAGACTTAATGACTTTTAAACTGTAGACTTAATGACTTTTAGACTGTAGGCTTAAGAAGTTTTAGACTGTAGACTTAATGACTTTTAAACTGTAGACTTAATGACTTTTAGTATGTAGGTTTAATAAGTTTTAGACTGTAGACTTCATGACTTTTAAACTGTAGACTTAATGACTTTTAAACTGTAGACTTAATGACTTTTAGACTGTAGGCTTAATGACTTTTAAACTGTAGGCTTAATGACTTTTAGACTGTAGGCTTAATGAGTTTTAGACTGTAGACTTAATGACTTTTAAACTGTATAATGACGTATAGATTTAAGGACTTGTAGACATATGACTTTAGACTTAAGGATTTGTAGATATATGATTTATAGACCTTTACTTGACTGGTTACATTTTATTTTTTTGGCAATTTCGCGGATAACAAAACCTTCATTACGTAAATCAGTTGCATCATTTTTCTTTTGAGGTGCTAATTTAATAAATTTTGCCATAATTCGATGTTTTACTGACAACTTTCGCGCACAGAATTAAATAGCACTCTATTTACATGTGGCTGGTTTTATACAGGAGGCAGTATAACAAAGGTTCTTTAATATAAGGTTGGGCCTTTAGTCTGGCAACCAATCAAAAAGTTGTCAGCTTGACATCATGGGAATTAAGTCTCGTCATTTGTGATGTCACTGTCCCGAGTAAATTTTGAGAGAAGTTGCCGAAACACAAAAAGTTTTCACACTATTGTAGTAAAAATGATTTGATAGTGGCAACATGAAGCTGGCAGTATCCTTTCAGCTTCATGAGTGGCAATATCCAGGCGTAAGTAACTTGCACAAATATTTTAAATTGTGCTGTGCACACATGATCCAGTGACGTCCAAGGAAATTTAGTAATGTCGGTGGAGTAAAATGACAGTCGCAGTTAACAAGTTCGGCCCCTCTTGAGAGTCCGAGAACAAAATGCGCGCGTTCTTAATTTCTGAATATGACAGCAGATGTAAGTCTTGGAAAAGCAAATTTACAACTACTTTAAGGATGATTTATTTTTTAAAAAAGAAGATGCAGCAAATGATGAAATAGAGAAATATAGGAAAGCTCAAAGGTCAACGTAACAGCTCAACTTAAATAATGAAGAAATCGAAGCCAGGATGGACATTGACCTACAAATTGCAACATCAATGTCAGAAGATGACAACCTCCAATATTTTTCTCCGGCAGATCCAAGCAAAATATACTATAAAGACTCAGAAGAAGATGAAATTGGTGAGAATGTTCCCACAAGTGCAAATACGAGAAAGAAGCTCCATATATTAAGATCGGGAGTGCAGCATGGGTTGTTGTTGAGACCCAGACCGTCCGACCTACCAGAAAGGTGTAAGGTAACTGTTTGGAATGCGGGGAAGTGCCACCCAATTTAGATCGGAACCCAGTGGGGGGGGGGGGGAGCATCCACAGGGATTGTACCCTCCTTCCCCTACCACCAACCTCTCGGAAGGACTTACGGACCCACATGTTTAACGTGATCGTACTCCGCATGAACACGGCGGCAGTTGTGGCAGCGCGCAAACCACCGGGTGAAAAGTACCAACAGCAAGCCGTGTTCCCAGGTGGTCACCCACCCAAGTACTAACCGCGCCCGATGCTGCTTGACTTCGGTGATCTAACGAGAACCGGTGTTATCAGCACGGTAGGGCCGTTGGCATAGAAGTGCAGCATGGGTGTAAACATTTTCAGAAACACTACAAATACATACATTTTATAAAAGTAGTTTTACGAAAATTTGCAAGTAATCTCCGATTGAAGAATTTGTTTGAGTCTTTGTTGCTAATGAAGCCCTTGAAAGTACATATTCTAATGTTTTTAGTACATTTTCATTAAATTTGGTCCTATGTCAATGTTGAGAGATTTATTTTCACCGTCTAATGCTATCATTTGATTAATGTTATCAAAGAGTCAGGGACATGATGTGGTCACAATAAGCGGCGTCAACCGCAATAACTTTTCAACTTACCTAACATTCTCGTGCTGGTTCATATAGATATTCTAATGTTTTTAGTATATTTTTATTAAATTTGTTCCTGTATTAATGTTTATGAGAGATTTATTTTTCACCGTCTAATGTTCTCATTCGATTAATGTTATCAAAGAGTCAGGGACATGATGTGATCACAGTAAGCGGAGTTAACCGTAATGATTTTTTAACTTACCTAACATTCTCGTGCTGGCTCATATAGATATTCTAATGTTTTTAGTATATTTTTATTAAATTTGTTCCTGTATTAATGTTTATGAGAGATTTATTTTTCACCGTCTAATGTTCTCATTCGATTAATGTTATCAAAGAGTCAGGGACATGATGTGATCACAATAAGCGGCGTCAACCGCAATAACTTTTCAACTTACCTAACATTCTCGTGCCGGTTCATATAGATATTCTAATGTTTTTAGTATATTTTTATTAAATTTGTTCCTGTATTAATGTTTATGAGAGATTTATTTTTCACCGTCTAATGTTCTCATTCGATTAATGTTATCAAAGAGTCTGGGACATGATGTGATCAGAGTAAGCGGAGTTAACCGTAATGATTTTTTAACTCACCTAACATTCTCGTGCTGGCTCATATAGATATTCTAATGTTTTTAGTACATTTTTATTAAACTTGTTCCTATATCAATGTTTTTAAGAGGTTTATTTTTTGTCGTTTGATGTTATTAGTCGCTTAATGTTATTACAAAGTCAGAAACCGGATATGATCACAGTAAGCGACGTCTACTGTAACATCAACTTACCCAACATTATCAGACTGGCTCATATAGATATTGTAATGTCTGTAGTATATTCTCATTAAATTTGTTCCTGTATCTGTGTTTTTGAGAGATTTACTTTTTATCTTTTAACGTTATCAAAGAGTCAGGGACCCGATGTGATTGATCACAATAAGCGACTTCTACTGTAATAACTTCTCAACTTACCTAACATTCTCGTGCCGGCTCATATAGATCTTCTTAAACTGCCCGGTAACCACAGCACCCAAATCCTCCCTGATTTCTGCAGCCACGTGTTGGGGTAACACTGACAACAGAAGGCGTTCCTGAAATATAAAATTAAAAAAAAATTAGATTTAAAAGATTATTTCATATTATACTTTAAGAAATACTGAAAATTTCCATGAAGAAAACTGAAATAAAATTATTTCAACACAAAATGCGAAATATATTTAACTACAAACCTGCTTTCAATAAGTTGATATTTAACCACAAACCTGCTTTCAAGAAGTTGAACGAACCAGACGAAAATATATAAATCCTCTAAGCTGTTTCTGATTTATAAACGGTAATTAGAGTCAGGTGAAAAGGCATTTTAGTTGCTTTTGTTCCACGGGACGGTCTAGGAGAATAATTTAAAACATTGTGATTGAGACTCATTTATTGGAAACAGTTTCATGAACATAGATTCTTATTTAAGGGGGTACTTGGTTTGGAAACATACATTCGAATTTTCCGTTTTACAAAAATGAAATGGTTTTAGATCATACATTTTCTCTTTTTTAAGCTTAACACATCAGTGATTAACTGGTGTATCGCTAAATTGATGTTGTTGTTGAGACCCAGACCGTCCGACCTACCAGAAAGGTGTAAGGTAACCGTTTGGACGGCTGGGAAGTGCCACCCAATTTAGACCGGAACCCAGTGGGGGGGGGGGGCATCCACAGGGACTGTACCCTCCTTCCCTACCACTAACCTCTCGGAAGGACTTACGGACCCACATGTTTAACGAGATCGTACTCCTCATGAACACGGCGACAGTTGTGGCAGCGTGCAAATCTAGCGGGTAAACCACCGGCCTACCGCGCTCGAAATGTGCCAACAGCACGCGGTGTTCCCAGGTGGTCACCCACCCAAGTACTAACCGTTCCCGATGCTGCTTGACTTCGGTGATCTAACCAGAAACGGTGTTTTCAGCACGGTAGGGCCGTTGGCTTCGCTAAATTGATGTGACATCGTTTTATTCAAAACTACTAAACCAAATGATGCTAAATTTTTGAGCCAATGATGTTAATCAAACAAGTAAATAAATTAGTAATTTTTTATTTATTTATTTATTTTTTTCCATTTTGCATTTCATTTTGAACTACCCAACCGATTGAAACCAAATTTTGTTCAAATATAGCCTGTTATGTGCTTACAAAAGAAATATCAGGATTTTAATTACTTTTCCTTACATAGTATAATGTACACGGAAAGTATTGTGACGGAGTTGAAAATTCGAATTCGAGTCTTTGACAGAAGAGCACGTTTTAAGTATCCGTGAAATCGTATCGAACGTTTTTGAGGTGATAGGTATATATATATATATATATGTATACACTGCTGGACAATTGCTAAGGACGAATCACAAATTGCAATATAGCACAACATTAAACGGGGGTGGAGGCCCAGCAGGATAAAATATTTTTGCCACACTGTTCGGACATTAGAATAAAGATCATTTATTGTTCTGGAAAATACAGATGGTTTTGAAACATTTGAAAGGAAAAAAGTGTTCATTTGATGCTGTGTACGGAGAAATGGAAAAATGCATATATATGGCCAGCACGTTCTCCAGATCTAAATCTTCGACCCCATTGAAAATGTTGGTCGAAAATATATATCCTCCAACAAACAAGAACACTCTCATCCGTGCACTGACAGAGAAGTGGGATAACTTGCTTCAACAGCTTCTAGATAAAGTTATGCAAAGAATGACACGACGTGTGGAATATTGCATCGCACTCCACGGTGGACTTATCCCGTACTGACACCTTTCTCAAAGGTGCCTGTTGTCAGCAGGCACGACAGCAGGCACCTTTGAGAAAGGTGTCAGTACGGGATATGTCCACCGTGGAGTGCGATGCAACACTTCACACGTCGTGTCATTCTTTGCATAACTTTATCTAGAAGCTGTTGAGGCAAGTTATCCCACTTCTCTGTCAGTGCACGGATGAGAGTGTTCTTGTTTGTTGGAGGATATTTTCGACCAGCATTTTCAATGGGGTTTAGATCTGGAGAACGTGATGGTCATACGAGGCATTGAATACCCACGCTGACTAAGCAGTAAAAAATTAATAAAATTCTAAATAAATTAAAAATAGCTTATTACACCGATTATTATTTTTCCATGCGTATTTTTCACCATTTCTTTTAGTATGAGTACTTTAGTATGACGGTTGACTTCATTCTTTATCGTCTGTGCATAAGTTATATGCAAACCACACGTTTTTCCTTACAGTGTAAAACATTCTTCAACCCTTGCTCATTTTTTTTTTCAGCTACTTTGTTGCTACTTTCGGCAAACTGATAAGAAAAACCACAATTAAAGGCGTTCATGAAAATTCCAGCTTCATTTCTGAAATATTCAGCTAATTATCGTCTGCAGAAGCGTTATTTCTGTATTTTTACATATATATTATCCAGAATAATCAGGAACCTTACTCCCCATAACGGACTGTTGATTTCCTTGAAACTTTCAGTAACATGTTTGTAAATGTTTAGCAGTGACAGATATCTCTATGACTTTATAATCGAAAATTTTAGCCTATCTAGCTTCGTATAATCGAGATAGGAATTCCATTTTCTTCAAATACCCGCTAGAAGCGCTGCAAACTTTCTCAACAAATAACTCACAGTCACTTTCTTTTTAGTAGACCTTGCTTTTGCAACTCTAGAACAATTCCATCGAAGTAAACAGAACGATTTAGGTACGTAATCAACCAAACAGTGTGTAAACAGAACTTTATTCTATTCGCGAAATGCAAATTGCAGAGGCCACTCAATATATGTTCCGAATATATTTCGGAAATTATTGACGTAGATTCAAATCATCGCTGCAGATGAAATGTCAAGATATTTGGGTTTTCGACATAAATCTATGAAGATCCAGTCTCTCCTGAGAATATTATTTTATGGGATGAAATATATTGCAGGATTCAAGACATGAAGCTACAAATATGTATATGTGTGCGGAATAGTATTTATTGAAGCATAAACACAGCACTAGACAGCATTATATTTCGATAGAGGATATAGGTGAGCTTTTGCTAGATGGAAAATTATCAATATTTAACATTGACGAATATATTATTAGAATATTCTTAAAAAGTACGTATCAAGTTACATTTAACTTTTCAGACAATGCATAACAATCGGATTTTAATATTTGTGATTCATAATTTTCAGAGGCGTTGTTCAATGTCTAAATTAAAAGATTATCTTTATTCATATACATAGAAGGAAGTATTTTTACTTTCCCTGCAATACATGGTAATGTATAGGGAAACTATTGGAATCGTGCAACTTGAGGAATTGAAAAATCACAACTTGAGTTTTTGACGCATCTACATGTTTCGGGACCTTCAGAACACGAAAAAATTATTCTTAGCTTGACGTCTGCGTGCGTGTGTGTGTGTGCAGAGTTTGCACCCACTCGAGCTCAAAAACTAATGGACTAAATTTCATAAAATTTTATAGATGAGTCACTTGTGGGATATTCTGATGCTGATTAGATTATGATACGATTCGGGATAAAATAATCTGTCTCTTTTGCGAAATGGCCCACAAAAATCATCAAAATCTAAAATAAAAACCTACGTATGCTCAAATATATCAATTAAACGCTTGTTTTATGCGTAATGTTTGACGATGAAAAGAATAAGACCAACACCATGACTCTAGGACAAGCCGTTCTCGAGATAATTTAGTTTATCGCATTTTTGCTACGCCACCTTTGCAAATAATTCCTGTTACCAAATGAAAACGAAAATCGAATTAGAATTGCAAATTTAGTGTAATTTATAATAATTATGGGTACTATTTTGTGCAATGCAACTGTTGTGATACGACTGTTTGAGGGAACTTAATTCAGTGATAATATGTTTTATCACCCAGCCATATCACAACACTGATTGGGTCGGACACCCACATGCAAATTAATAAAGAATTTAATAAAGTTATAAATTAACAAGAAAGATCAATCATGCTTAAAGCATTGATTATGAAACACTTTCCAACTTCATTGCAATTTTATTTAAACATGTCTAAAATGCAATACATTCCTCGGTAATATTTTAAAACTTATCACAATACTACATTAATTTATTATATTTGAAACCTTAAACCTTCATCGAAAAAAATTTACTTCATTCAAATGACGGCATTAAAGTATAAATTGCCTGGTTTAAACATCTCTAAAATGTGATACATTCCTCGGTAATAATTTTAGAATTATCATAATACTACGATAATTTATTATGTTTGAAAACTTCATCGAAAACAACTGAAATTCATTCAAATGACGTCATAAAAAAATAACACGCCTGGCTCTCTCTATAAAAGCAACATTTCATTCATAAATAATTCCCCCATTCATGTCATTCATCACAATACTATAATAATTTATTTTATTTAAAAATTAAGACCATTGAGCTACAAGTAAGTAAACTCTATGCGTAAAACTTCATCGAAAAATATCGTCCTTCTCTTTCTAAAATCAATGAATATTTCATTCATATCAGTTAAGCAGACTCCATGGACTAAATGATTTTGTGTTAAAGAATTACAGCGATTCTAATACAACTCATTCTACATATTTTGCTGTTTACATTTTACATAGGTGAAAAATAGGCTTAATAGTAGAAATAATCAAATTTGGAAGAGCATTTAAACTGAAATATATTGTCATTGCGTTGTTTCAGTATGTAGATGCACAGAATTTAGGCAAAAATAAAGTAGTTTTAGGACGGATACAACACTCAATATGAATTAAAAAGAACTTTAAAAATCACGATTTTGACACAAGATGGATGCCATATATCATTTTGAAGTAGATCATGTGATCGTTTCATATCATGGTCACGTGATCGCTTCATATAAGAGGTGTTATTATTATTTTAATTTTTATTTAAAAAACAACTGAATATATTTCGCTGAATTTTTTTTTATATATTTTATGGAACAATTTGAATATTGCCTAAAATTTTCGAAGCAATTTGTGAATTTTAAATCCGTTTACAAAATGCTTGAAAAATTAGGTCCCATAGGGCTCAATGTATTCCATTTTTTCAACCCGGGTTCAATCCAAAACTAATTGGGTGATATTATTCATTTATATTACCATAGGTCCTATAGACCGTCTGAACAACATACTAAAATTTAATTTTGATTAAGTCATTTTTACGGCAGTTATCGTGCTAATGGACAGACAGACAGACAGACAGACAGACAGACAGATAGAATGAACAAAGTCATAAACACTTTTCAACTTTGTTAAAGTGTTAAAAAAACGCTTAATGGATTGGACCCGTATAGTGGGAATTGAATTTGGAATACAAGTACAAAGCATTTTAAGAATAAAATTAACATATGAAACCATATTGCATATTGAAACTTCACCAAATAGATAAGAGGTCTTTAAACATGTTGAAAATTACATTGTTCCAAAATTTCTTACCTGGAATCTGTACCTAAAAATCAATTCAATAAAAAAAGAAATAATTACAGCGAAATTATGTAGCATTAGTGATTTCTTATCACTTAAGATATAGTTCGAGAAAAAACTGAAATCCTGAATGTTTATAAAAAATTATGTAGCATCAGTGATTTTTTATCACTTAAGATATAGTTAAAAAATCTAAAAAAAATGTTTATTAATATCTTCTGATACAAATAATAAATTGTTCTTTTTTAAGTTCAACAGATAAAATTTTATTTGCAGAGATTACCTATGGATGACGTATAATATCTTATTAAATTTCAATTTTCTTTTATGACATATATTTTTTATCCTTGTGTAAAGAATTAATTGTTGATTATGATGTTAAGAATAATATCTAAATGGATGAATTCACAATGTGACTTAAAATGACTAAAATTTCCATCTCTTGCATGTTGATACATTTTGGAGCACAATAAGTAAGATTTTCAAAAATACACTTTCTATCGTAGAAGAATTATAAAAATTCTTTAAGCACCCTCTGTGATCTCACTACTATCATGCAAAAAATATGTAGATTTTAACAACAGATTATACAGCATCACTCTTTTGAAGAAGCTCTTTAAGAATCAAAATGTAGATTTTTACAGTAGATAATACAGCATTCACTCTTTTGAGGAAGCGCTTTAAGAATAAAAATGTAGACTTTTACAACAGATAATAAATACAGCATTCACTCTTTTGAAGAAGCTCTTTAAGAATTAAAATGTAGATTTTTACAACAGATAATACAGCATTCACTTTATTGAAGAAGCTCTTTAAGAATCAAAATGTAGACTTTTACAACAGATAAGAAATCATCTAAAATAAAATGGCTGGAGAAAGGGCTAGGACTAAGGGTGCCTAGACACCCCTGCCTAAAACACATCACAACCTATTCACTCGATAAATTTTTCAATGGCTGGAGAAAGGGCTAGGACTAGGGGTGCCTAGACACCCCTGCCTAAAACACATCACAACCTATTCACTCGATAAATTTTTCAAGAGACTGCACAAACGCTCTCTCACATAAAGGGAATCTTCCCCCACAGTTATGGCACTCTGTGATTGACCAATAGCGTTCATCCAGATGCCACTCCGTAAAATGGAAACTGGCGCTAGAACCAAACAGGTTCTCAAGTGGATGCCAGACAAAATCTCGACATTCTAGAGTTAGCATGAAAACCATACAATACTTAGCATGAAAACAATTACAATTAATGAATATATTAATGGAGTGTTTTAATGAAAGATTTAGAATTAAATAATTTTGAATAATGTAATTTGGAATAGAATAAATTTAGAATAATAATTAAAGATAAAATTTAAATAATTAAAATTAAAATAAAAAATATTTAATGATTTCTAAAAATTGTTAAATTTTGAATAATAAATAAAAGTGTTGTGATTTTGTCACATCAGCAACTCAATTTAATTAATTACCGAAGAAATAAAGCGAACTTGAATATGAGACTCCAGCGAAAGTCATGTGCTGCCCGCCACATCAGATTTTTTTTCTTATTTTATATAGTACGGTACTTATAATAAAGTGGTTAGGGCCCCGGTCAGGAGATGACTCTCCACAGATAGAGGAACGTAACGACCGGCTGTCCCTTGCTTTTGCTCCTTGCGTTACATCGGTTTCTTCTATCGGTGTCGCAGCGACGGCTTTTTGTCGCTGACGTCGGCGACTATGGTGTTCTCAAGGATGGTGGGGCGCGTCATGGCCACTTTCCTGAGCCGTGACTAATGGTGTTGTTACACAAGGCAATTTTTATTGCCTAACTTCGGCAATTCCGTCAGTCTATCATACTTTAGGTCCCTTTTCTTTACCAGGCCCATCTTCTCTCTAATGTCACCGCTATACGGGATGTCCCAAAGAGATTGAAACGCGCTTTAATTCTTCACCTGTTGGAGATAAGTGGACAATGCAAATTGCAAAAATGTCGAAAGTATGGTAGGAAATAAAACTACGTTAATGAAATAGTCATCCCATTAATTTTCAAAAGGTTACACTTTTTAAATTTTTATACGACCCCCTTAGACAAATTTGGTCAATCAGAAATTTTTTATTTTTAATGCAATAAGAGCATTAAAAATCCGCATATCTGTTTCTTTTAAATCAACTGAATTATGATTAAGGAAAAAATCTGACTTAAGCCACTTTTCCGTACCATGTGGAAGGCTGAAGAATCAGTGAAAATAGGGATCATAAACAAATTGACGATGGAAATTGTTTAGATCAAAAATATGTTAATATGTGTCAAAATTTTTTATCACAAATGCATGCTTTATTTAAAGCATTACACAGACACAGATCGTATAAAGCAGTGGTACTCACTACGCGGTTGGGTATCCTATGTATTATCATCCAGTTTTTTGTGATATGTCACAAATTTACATTTCTAATTTGATATAGGGTCCCCATTCACAATGTTCAATTTTTAATTAAATATAACTCGCTCAATTTTAAAGATACAGATATGCGGGTTTTTTAATGATCTTGACGCATTAAAAATAAAAAAATTCTGATTGAACAAATTTGTCTAAGAGTGTCGTATAAAAATTTGAAAAGTGTAACTTTTTAGAAAATTAATGGAAGGACTATTTCATTAACTTAGTCGTATTTCCTACCCTACTTTCAACATTTTTACAATTTACATTGCCCACTTATCTCCAGGTAAAGAATGAAAGCGAATTTCAATCTTTTTGGGACACCCTGTATGTATATATATATATACATATATATATATATATATATATATATATATATATATATATATATATATATATATATATATATATATACATATATATATATATATATATATCTACCGGGTGGTCAGAATTGAAACACCCTTACTCTGAGCTCTCTATAGATCGAACTACTCAGTGTAAAGGCTCCAAAATTGTTGAACCTACTATTCAAAACATGGGGAAAGGGATTACGTGAAAAAAATTGTTCCAGAAACACCGATAGGTGGCGCTGTACAACAGAAAATATGCTGAAAAGACACAAAATATACATTTGTAACACATTTTATTCGAACGTACCAAACATTCATATCACAAGGACCTTATCGATGCAGGGAATGCTGCTCAATATGGTTCCCTTCTTCAAGATGTAAAATCTGTTGTCTGTGGACAGCTTGTTCAACTGCGGATCGTAATTGGTCGATTAAGATGCTTCTCACGTGTAGAGTGATACTGTCTTTCAAATCTGCCAAGGTTACCAGACGTCCTCGATAAACAAGACTTTTTAAATATCCCCACAGCCCAAAATCACAGGGATTAAGATCTGGAGAACGAGATGGCCAGGTTGTCGGAAACGCACGACTAATTACTCTACCATTAGTAAAATGTTGCCGAAGAAACTGCTGTACACAGAGTCCAATATGTGGAGGCGCTCCATCTTGCATAAAGGTAATTGAATCAAGACATTAGTGTTGTTGCAGTTGGGGTACAACAAAATTTCCGAACATGTTTTTGTACCTCCTGGCCGTCACGGTGCATGTCACAGGGCCATTGGGAGTAACCTCTTCGAAAAAGAAAGGTCCAAGAATGAATGTAGCTGTGAATCCACACCAGACTGTAACTTTCGGAGAGTGAAGTGGAATCTCTTGGAAGGTACAAGGGTTTTCCGTGTCCCAAATGCGTCAGTTATGGGTGTTGACTGTTCCACTTAGATGGAAATGCGCTTCATCGCTGCATAGAATCTGCCATGGCCACGATGCATCCACTTCAACTCTAGCCAGAAATGTCAATATAAAGGTCAGTCGCTTCTCCCTGTCGATGGTCAGCAAGTGGTGATTGTGACTAATTTTGTACTGGAAAAAATGCACCATGTTTCTCATTACGTTCCGCACTGTGCTGTAGGGAACACCCAAGTGTCGTGACACTCCACGTGCACTACCACAGCCTATAACGTTATCCATTGATTGTTCCACAATAGTGGTGGCAACATCGTCAACGACATCTGAACAAGTCGATTTGCGTCCTCGACCCGGCTGAACTCCAAGATGTCCGGTTTTCTCGAATTGAGCGATCATTCTCCTGAGAGCTTGTGGAAGTAATGGTCCTTTGCGCAAATTCTTAAGTCGACGAAACTCTCAAAGTGCAGCTGCAGCATATCCTTTGTTTTCATAAAACAGTTTCACAAGCAAAGCGCGTTCTGGCAGTGTGACAGCCATCGCTCAGTTTTATCCCCTTTTATGCCCAGAACATAGTAGCTGCAAACCAAGGGTTTATGCAAATTTTTGTGCTTACAGTGCGAAATTGCAGTTACAATGACAGTTTAAATTTCTTCACTTCTTTATATTCTTTCTTTTCATATCAGCAAAAGAAATTAAAAAGGAAAAATTCCATATCGCATGTTTTTTTTTTTTTTTTGTGATTATTTTGTATCTTTTCTGCATATTTTCTGTTGTACAGCGCCACCTATCGGTGTTTCTGGAACTATTTTTTTCACGCAATCCCTTTCCCCATGTCTTAAATAGTAGGTTCAACAATTTTGGAGCCTTTACACTGAGTAGTTCGATGTATAGAGAGCTCAGAGTAGGGATGTTTTAATTCAGAACCCGGTATATGTGTGTGTGTGTGTGTGTTTCATATCAATCTATAATGAGTAACATAGTTACTGTTTGCTTTTTCTGATTATAGCTGTGACACAGGACCTAAACGTTATACAGATACGAATGCATAAGCAAGTAAAGTGGTGCCTCAGATTCCCTTATTTTCTTTCTACGCAATAAAAAAAGCGCTCAGTTTTTTAAGGTAGGAAACTTCTAAAATATTAGATCCTCCACACAGTAGAGCATGATTCATGGAGGATTCACCAGTAAGCTTAAAGTTTTCAAACGCAATATGAAAATCAGAAAACTGCAGAGAAATCAACATGCAACTAGATTATTCAAATTCTCAGAGAATGAATCTGCAAAACTCCATTTGTTGCGCCTCCATATTTTTGTTTCTATGCCAACGTTTACTTTCGAAATTGAGGAAGAAGATTTGAGTGCTTACGAGATTTTGCGCCATTTTTAATATTTCACGTGTTGCCAAAAGAGCCGTACGTAATTTTCTAAGTGGAACATCAAAACATTTACTGCAAGAACGTGTACCAGAAAAATAGAATTTGCCATTTTGCTGTCATCCAACTGCGAAATTTTTGCCTCGCTTCTACTCCATCAAGATGCATGTTATAATTTAAAGCATTATGACGTTGTATAAAAATTAGAACAATTTTCGACAGATTTACACATAATGTTTCTGTGACCACCTCGGAACGCCGCGTGCTGTTGGCCATCTCGATTGCGGTATCCCCGTGGTTTGCGCGCTAGATTTGCACGCTGCCACAAATGCCGCCGTGTTCATGCGGAGTACGATCACGTTAAACATGTGGGTCCGTAAGTCCTTCCGAGAGGTTGGTGGTAGGGGAAGGAGGGTACGGTCCCAGTGGATGCCTCCCCCACTGGGTTCCGGTCTAAATTGGGTGGCACTTCCCGGCCGTCCATACAGTTACCTTACACCTTTCTGGTAGGTCGGACGGTCTGGGTCTCAACAACAACAACATAATGTTTCTGAACTCGAATAAAACTATTTTTTTGAGGTAAAGTCTGTGTGCGTTGCGTGTACGGACAGGAGAGAGTTTGCCATTTTATTGTTGGTAGACAGGCATGTATTCGTCCCTTTACTTTTTCATATGTATGTTTTAATATAAAACGAATTCCAGAATTAAATTCGTATATTCACACAGTTTCAGTGTCCCTGAATGCAAATAGATCATTTTGAGTTAATACCTATGTGCATGTACGATTTAATATATATATATATATATATATACAGAGTGATCCAAAAGTCCTTGGCACATTTTAAAATTTAATATAAACTCAAGTAATTGCCGTAGGATAGTGAGGTTTGGACTAAAATGCTTTCCACGTTGAAAAGTTTTGGTTAAGCAAATAAAAAAAATTAGTTCCAAACTTTGCCCATAGCTGACACCGTACCTTAAACATACCAAAAAAAGCGTAAAAACTGAAGACGAGTAGTTACAGAGCATTTTTTTTTATCCGCTACCATATTTCAACATGTGTGCCCTTTGTAGTTTGAACCACATCCAAACGGTACTCAATTTCCAACGCAGATATACAAATATTTATACACGTAGCGTCATCTATGGGCAAAGTTTGGAACTAAATATTTTATTTGCTTAACCAAAACTTTTCAATGTGAAAAGCATTTTAGTCGAAACCTCACTATCGTACGGCAAGTACTTGAATATATTCAATTTTAAAATGTGTCAAGGACTTTTGGATCACCCTGTATATATATATATATATATATATTGGAGTTCATCCTTTTTAAGTCCAGTGAGTTGAATTTGACAAGCAATCGTCTAACGGCTAGCTGATAATTTTTATTTATTTATATTAATATATGTTGGTTATCTTCAGATATTATTTGGTGCTATTTGCTTTGAGGTTGGGCTTGGAAACGGCTCGAAATATATAGTATCTACAATTGTTCTTTAACATCGATTAGGTTCTTATAACTTAACCCTATCTCCTTTTTCCCGGTATGTCTGTATATATAATATTTTCCATTTTTATGTGTTGCTGCCTAGCGCATTGTAAATTGGGGTTGCAGAAAACAGATATTCATTTTCTTAAATTTGCTCTCTCTCTCTCTCTCTCACACACACATACACGCACGCACGCAAGGACACACACACACACACACACACACACACACACATATATATATATATATATATAAGATGGAATAATAACCAATTCCAAGTAATTACGTAACTTTAAAACAATAAAATCACCAAAGCATGGCTATCTTGCCGAAGAAAGAAATGAACAGCGCTGGCTTAATTTGGAGATTAATTAGACTAGACTCTTCATCAGGTCCGCGCATCTAACCCTAATGAACCCAAACAATATAGGCACATTATATATATATATATATACGTATAATGTGTCTGTGTGTGAGAGAGAGAGCGAGAGATATTGAGTTCCAAAAATAAAACGTAAGCTTTTTCAAAACGCAATTTAAAAGTCGTAAACCCGCAGAGAAATGCAGCACAATGAGATTACTGATATTTTCAATGAATAAATCTTCCAAACTCCTTTTGTTGCTCCCTCATCCTGATGTTTTCCTTTTTATGCTCATTTTACGTTTTCATACAAAAGGAAATCAGAAAATTCTTTATGCTGGGAATATTTTGTATTATTTTTTATACTTCATCTATTGTTTCATACTTCATATATTGTCGTCACATGATGTCAAATTTCATGTGATGTCGTCATACTTTGTGTTGTTTCATACTTTGTGCTGTTTTTCATATTTAATGTGTTGTCGTTAAGAATGCTGTCATACTTTCTATGCTGCTTTATACCTCGTCGCCATGTGATGTTGTCATACTTTTTATACTTCATGTGTTGCAATCCCACGTGCAGATGACTATATTTACAAACTAATAAATACTGAATATATCTGAAAATAATAACAAATATTCAAAGTATAAGTCTCCACTCTATTTGCTCATTTATTTATATCCCATGCTATTTAGTTTTATTTCACCATAATTAATATCAGAATACTAAAAACTATATTTTTTATTATCTTCGAATTGCAAGTTATTCATTTAAATGTCTTTGTATAAATTCTTAAAGTTCCTTTATCAAGTTGGCAACAGATATGTCACGTAGACAAATTGACAAATTGGAATCATTTGGCTTATTATTGGTCAATTTATTCTATTCTATTACACTTCACAGGTAATAATGCTTTGAAAACCTTTATATGGGAATAAATCGAGTTCTAATCATGGAAATTACTTTAACGTCAATATACAGTACAGTCTCAGTAATGCGGCACCTGAATTTTCCGGCACGTCCAATAATCCGACACTATAACGAGGGAGGGAGCGGACGGCGTTTACAATATCACGTGATGTTTGTTCCGAAGAAAATACTCATCAAATAATACATTACCGACATCGACAAAGATGCAGAAAGGTATTAAAACTATTTCTCTAAACAAAAATGTCAGAAAACACTATTTTATTATAAAATAGTTTGATAAATTGAATATTTTAGAAACGATATAAATCTCAACTCAAAATCATATAAAACCTCGCAGTGTAATTCAAAAAATCAAAACGCTTCCATGTCTCTATTGACCACAACATGTCAAATCAGACGAAAATATTGAAATCATAAAAATCAAAATTTTATGTCGCGATCAAGCCACAAGATGGAAAGAATTTTGATATCTGAGAGGATAAAATTGGTGAATAAAAACGGTACAAACTTCCTCGTGGATACACGATTTTAAAATATAGTTTCTGAGTCAACTTCAATTTTCATTTTTATGCTTTTTACAGTTACAAGAAAACTTCGAATTGAATACTGTGAGTTGTTTTATTTTATTGTTACTTTCTTTACAATACATGGCAATGCATAGGGAAAGTACTGGATTTGTGTCGAAAATCACAGCTCGAGTTTTCGAAGGATATACACGTTTTGGGACCTCTAGAACACGAAAAACTATTTTTAGCTTGACGTATCTCTTTCTCTCACCTTTATCTATCTATCTCTCCCCCTATATATATATATATATATATATATATATATATCGGCTACCGGGAGTGTTGTCTAGACGCAAGCTGGCTTAACCGGGGAGTGGGGGTCACCCCCCCCGGCCATACTTTGATATATTGCTTTCTTTCATTTTTATACTTTTCTGGTATGATATACACATATATATATATATATATATATGTATATATATATATATATATATATATATATATATAAATATAAATATATATATATATATTTATATCTCTCATCCTCTATATATATTTATCTCTCTCTATCTTTATCTCCCCCCTCTATCAATCTACCTACTTCCCTCTCTCTCTATCTACCTACATCTCTCATCCTCTCTATATATTTATCTCTCTCTATCTTTATCTCCCCCCTCTATCAATCTACCTACTTCCCTCTCTCTCTATCTACCTACATCTCTCATACTTCCCTCTCTCTCTATCTACATCTCTCTCCCTACATCTCTCTCTCTACCTACATCCCTCCCTCTCTCTCTCTCTAATATATATATATATATACATATATCTATTTATATCCCTCTCTATTTATATCTCTCATCCTCTGTCTCTCCACCTCTCTCTCTATATATATCTTACTATCTATCTATATCTCTCACTCTCTATCTATATATCTCACCCTCTCTCTATATATATCTTACCTCTCTATCTATATCTCTTCCCCTCCATTTATCTACCCAATTCCCTCTCTCTACATCTCTCTCTCTCTACCTACATCACTCCCACTATCTCTCCCTCCTATGTGTGTATGCGTCAATCAGTGCAATGCATGAACCCCCTTTAACTCAAAACTATTTGACCAAATTGCATAAAATTTCTTAGGTAAGTGACTTGTGGGCTACCTTTGTGCTGATTAAATTATGGTACGATTCCGGATAAAAAAACTAGCATATTTTTTTAGAAATGGCTTGCAGCAATCGCATGTGTCTAATTTAGCTAAAAAACTAATTGACCAAATTTCAAAAAATTTGGGAAATAAGTCGCTTGACCCTGGTGCCGATTAGATTTTGGCACGATTCGAGAAAAAACCAACCCTGCATTTTTAATGCTTTACAACATAGTTAAAAAGTGTTTATGATATTGTTCATTCTGTCTGTCTGTCCGTTCGTACGATAACTGCCGTAGAAATGACTTTATCAAAATGAAATTTTAGTATGTTGTTGAAAGGGGCTGTGATACATATAGGAATGTAAATGAATAATATCACCCAATTAGTTTTGGATTGAACCCTGGTTGAAAAAATGAAATGTATTGACCACAAGTAATTTTTTTTCAATTCCATAACTTGTAGAACAGGGAAAAAGGGGTACTTTTATACCAATTTAGTACCTTTTTTATATATAATGTTTTATTTATAATGTTCTCTTTATCACCTTCACAAGCTTGTCGTATAGTCATTATTAATATCAAATGTTCACTTCAGACCATTTTTTTTTAATTTTTTGCTATACAGAACAATTTCAATAAATGATCAATCCTTGGTATATATAATACAAGTAAATTAAAATTCTCCAATTTATATATATATATATATATATATATATATATATATATATATATATATATATATATATGTATATATATATATATATATATGTATATATATATATATATATATATGTATATATATGTATATATATATATATGTATATATATGTATATATATATATATATATATGTATATATATATGTATATATATATGTATATATATGTATATATATATATATATATATATATATATATATATATACATATATATATATACATATATGTATATATATATATATATATATGTCTATACATATATGTATATATATATATATATACATATATGTATATACATATATATACATATATATATATATACATATACATATATATATATATATATACATATACATATATATATATATATATATATATACATATACATATATATATATATATATATATGTATATATATATGTATATATATATGTATATATATGTATATATATATATATATATATATATATATATATATATACATATATATATATACATATATGTATATATATATATATATATATGTCTATACATATATGTATATATATATATATATACATATATGTATATACATATATATACATATATATATATATACATATACATATATATATATATATATACATATACATATATATATATATATATATATATACATATACATATATATATATATATATATATATATATATATATATATATACATATACATATATGTATATATATATATATATATATATATATATATATATATATATACATATACATATATGTATATATATATATATACATATACATATATGTATATATATATATA